>JAJOZX010003060.1:42500-77500 GCA_023014485.1 Bathynomus jamesi | reverse complement strand
TCTTATTAGCTAAGTCGAGGTCATAAGCATAACGTAAAACTATCAATTGATTACCGTTAATTCTTTGTTACACCACAGTGAATAAATAACGGCTTTATTTTCATAATAAAAATAAAGTACCGAAACTTATTCTATTCAGTGTACCAAAACGTACGCGCTTTCTGTGTCATTAATAGGCCTCTTTCACAGATCATTTATGCATAATCTGTAGCTTCCCTAATCAGTGTATTACATAACCTATTTGTTATATTATTACGTACATGCATTATTTTTGTATTCACTAAGTTTCATATTTCAGGTTGTGTCCCATTTTGTATCCCATTAAGCCTCACATAAACGAGCGCATTTCAAAGGTCATTATCGAATTGTTAAGCTTTCTAGTCAGTCTTTCCATTGTATTTTCACTGTGAAAATTAATATAAATATTTCTTAATTAAACTACAAAACCATAAGGTACTTTTTATAACCTTAATATTAATTTGCTTGGGTGTAATCCAAGCTGGTGACCTCGCTGCCATTCCTGTCACTTCCAACAGTATGGTGGACCTGCTCAAATAGCCTTTCATTAATAAGCAATCAGTCATTGCATCAATTAATCATTAGCATACAATCAAATCATTATCACCTTAAACGGCTAAAACTAGGTCCACTATAAATTGGTGTAACCCTGGAGTGACTCGAACGTAATTTCAAGTTAATTTTCACAGTGAACCTGTTGTTTAGTGGTTAGGAACATTTTCTTAATTTTAAGTATTCTTTTATTGCATTAACAAAATAGCGGTGATATCAAATATTTAAATTTATACACGGTACAACATATATGGCACGTCAATAGGCCTAGCTACATCTGTGACTGGTGCTATTTTCCCGTACACATTAGGCCCCAAACACATTTACGGTTAATCTCTTTTGGCACATGATAACACGTTTTCGCGCAAAAAATATGCAGCAGGAAAACAACAACGCCAGTACATCCCACACTAACGGCGGTTCCAACAGAATCCCTACTTTTTGGCCCGCGGATCCCCGCACATGGTTCTTACAGGTGGAATACCATTGCGAGTGCCAGAACATAACAAGAAGCGAGGCCAAGTTTAACCTCGTAGCCTCGCAACTCCCACCAGAGGTCGCTTTCGAGGTGCGAGACATCCTCGCCAAGAGGCCCCAAGAAGACCCCTATGAGACGTTGAAAACCGCCGTTTTGGAGCGAACGGCCATGTCAGAGCAAAACCGCCTCCGGAGATTACTCGCGACGGAAGAGCTTGGCGATAGATCCCCGTCGCAGTTCCTGCGACACATGCAGCCAGCAGCTCCTGGGGGGATTCAGCCAATGTTATTGAGGACTCGTTCTTCCGCCAACTTTTCATACAACGCCTACCACCGCAGGTCCAACGAGTGCTGGTGGTGACGAAATCAGACACCTCGTTGAAGGACCTGGCGGATATAGCAGACAGAGTTTTGGACATAGAAACGCCACAAGTGGCCGGAGTCGCCTTATCACCCCCTCCCCCAACCGCGCCCGACAACAACTTGGTGGAGACTGTCGCGAAGTTGACCACCATGGTAGAAGGTCTTTTTCGCGATGTACGCGAGTTGCAAACGCGTGACCGAAGCAGATCACGCGACCCCCAGCACCGCAACTCACGACCCCGTTCCCGTTCCCGCACCCCCGTTTCCAACGACGAACCGGGCGTATGCTGGTACCACAGGATATTCGGCGGTCAAGCAGGAATGCACGGCCCCCTGTCTTCGGGCGGGAAAAGTATCAGCCGAGTATTAACGGCGTTTCATGCTCAAGGCTTCCATGGCGTCCGGCTATTCTTCGTCACAGACGCCCATTCCAAGATACGTTTCTTGGTTGATACCGGCGCCCAAGTCAGTCTCCTCCCCCCCCTCCCCACAAGAGCGGTTACATCCCAGTTGGGAGAGTGAATTACACGCGGTGAACTCGACTCCCATTCAAACATTCGGTCAAAAATCCCTTACCCTCAACCTCGGACTTAGGAGAACCTTCCGTTGGGTTTTTCTCATCGCCGACGTGCAACAGCCAATCTTAGGTGCAGATTTTTTGCAGCATTACGACCTAGGAGTGGACGTTAGACGCCGGAGACTCATCGACCACAAGACCAGCCTCAGCGTGCAAGGCGTTTTCTCCCGCACGTCAGCGCCTCCGCCAGTATATTCGGTGGCTCGCCATGAGTCACCGTACGGTACACTACTGGCTGAGTTTCCATCGGTGACACGCCCTTGCAACCGCGAGGTGCCAGTGGAACACAACGATCTCCACTATATTCAGACTGCAGGACACCCGAAGAATGCTCGTCCTCGACGTTTGGCCCCGGACCGTCTGCGCATCGCAAAGGCAGAGTTCGAACACATGATCGAACTAGGAATCGTCCGGCCTTCCAAAAGCCCTTGGGCCGCACCGTTACACATGGTCCCCAAGAAGACTGAGGGCGACTGGCGTCCTGTGGGCGATTACAGGGCGCTCAACACTTGCACAGTGCCCGACCGCTACCCTCCCCCACTTCTGCACGATTTTGCCGCCAATCTCTCTGGGTGTAAGGTTTTCTCCAAACTGGACCTCGTCAGGGCCTACCATCAAATCCAGGTAGCCCCAGAGGACGTTCCGAAAACCGCGATAATAACACCTTTTGGACTTTTCGAATACATCCGCATGCCTTTCGGCCTCCGGAACGCGGCACAGACTTTTCAGAGATTTATCGACGACGTCCTTCGGAGTCTCCCCTTCTGTTTTGCCTACATAGACGACCTCCTCATCGCCAGCAGCGATGAAGTGAAACATGCCAAACACCTTCGGCAGGTTTTCGCTCGACTCGAGGAGTATGGAGTCGTCATCAACCCCAACAAGTGCCAGTTTGGCGTTCCAGAACTGCAGTTCCTCGGTCATCAAATTACAGGCAACGGTATCTCCCCCAACCCCCATAAGGTTGACGTCATTAAGGAATTCCCCCCCCCCCCTACCACGCAAAGAAAACTGCGGAAATTCTTAGGTATGATAAACTTTTATCGCAGATTCATTCCCCATTGCGCGGACCTCCTCCGCCCTTTGCATGCCCTGCTGTGCCCCTGCAGGAGGGGATCCTCTACGTCAATTCCATGGCCTGAAGAGGCCCAGCGAGCGTTCGAGTCGGCTAAGTCAGCCCTCATTGATGCGACCCAGCTGTCTCACCCTCATCCTGACGCAGAAATCAGCCTCGTCGTGGATGCTTCTGACACTGCGGCAGGTGCCGTGTTACAACAAGCGTCAGGAGATGGTTGGCAGCATGGTTGGCAGCCCTCAGCCTTTTTCTCACGCGCATTCAAACCAACGGAAACCAGATATAGCACTTTCGGTCGAGAATTGCTTGCGGTTTATCTGGCGACCAAACACTTCCGCCACTACTTAGAGGGAAGAGAATTCATTATATTCACGGATCATCGTCCGCTTACGTTTGCCATCAATTCCCAATCCGACCGGTATTCCCCCAGGGAAATGAGACACTTGGACTACGTCTCACAATTCACTGGCGATCTTCGGCACATAAAAGGCCACGCAAATACCGCAGCGGACGCTCTATCGCGAGTCACGATTAACGCGTCCCTTGTTCCCGCCAGCGGTGACGTCATCGACTACGAAGCCATAGCAGAAGCTCAACGAGGAGACGATGAACTGCAGCAGCTCAGTAGTGCATCCACGTCGTTACAACTGGAAGAGATTCCACTGCCTTCTTCCTCACGGACCCTCACGGTCGACGTTTCTACAGGATCACACCGTTCTTTCGTCCCCGAGAAATTCCGACGCGAAATTTTTAATAGGCTTCATTCTCTTTCTCACCTCGGAATTCGCGCGTCTCAGGCTCTCGTCACCTCTCGTTTCGTCTGGCCCAGCATCAACCGTGACGTTAGACGTTGGGCCCAAGCTTGCATAAAGTGCCAGAAAGCAAAAATTCAACGTCACACGACGGCACCTTTAGCTGTTTTTCGTCCCCCCGACTCACGTTTCGATCACGTACATCTGGACCTCGTCGGCCCATTTCCACACTCAGAAGGTTACACGTACCTCCTCACCTGCGTCGATCGATTCACGCGTTGGCCTGAGGCGATCCCTATAAAGGACATCACGGCTGAATCCGCCGCCCGCGCTTTCGTCAGTGGTTGGGTGTCCCGTTTTGGAGTCCAATCAACAATCACTACTGACCGTGGTCGGCAATTCGAATCCGCTCAGTGGAAGAGCCTGACACAAATTTTAGGTTGTTCCCGGATTCGGACTACAGCATATAGGCCCATGGCCAATGGCCTCGTCGAGCGACTACACCGTCACCTGAAGGCGTCCCTCAGGATGACCACCACCGGCCCACGTTGGACCGACGCCCTTCCCCTTGTCCTCCTGGGAATTCGGGCAACGCTGAAGGATGACCTGCAATGTACATCGGCCAAATTGGTGTACGATACTCCCCTGCGGCTACCTGGCGAATTCTTCACTTCGTCAGGAGCACTTCCTTCGGTGGACGGCAGCACGTACGCCGACGCCTTAAGGACGACCATGCGCAATTTTCGTCCGGTTTCTCCGCGTCATCCCAATACTCGTCGCATTTTTGTCCCCACCCGGTTGTCCTCCTGCACCCACGTCTTCGTCAGAAACGACACCATCCGTCCTCCCCTACAACATCCATACGATGGGCCTTTTCCAGTCCTGCGGAGGGGTGACAAAACTTTCACCCTCGACCGTGCGGGACGCAAGGACGTAGTGTCAATCGACCGCTTAAAGCCGGCGTACCTCGAGGACGACGCAATTTCCCCAGCAGTTCCCCCACAACCTACTACAGCAGACACAATTCTCCCCATTTCCCCATCCCAGGAAGATGCCTCGCGCCCTCAAGCCAACGAAGCACCGCCAGACACAAGAACTGGTGTCCGTACTCGGAGCGGCCGCGTCAGTTTCGCCCCGAAATGGTGATCCTTTTTACCATCGTTCCTTCGTCTCTGAGAGGGAACTACTTGTAGCGGATCGACAAGAAATAGACCAACAAATAGACAGAAATCCTTTCCTTCCACGCTATCATCAAACAGTCTTGGAAAACACACGTGGGCAAACAATCAAACAATGGAAAGTCTGTTTCTTCCCAAAAGGCGCGAACGCAAGCCCTTATCAACAAAAGGACGCGTTCACAAGGCGTCTTAAGAATTGGTGCGAAGTCCTACTTCACAGGAACTACGTATAAAAGCGAGCACCCACTCACACTCCTTCTCACTTCGTTAGCGCTTCCATTTCGTTAGACTACTCTGTACGTTGTCACCCCTCATCAGCTTTAACCGTTCAAGACCAAGGCTCACTTCAACACCACATTCAAGAAACGAAGCATCATTGGAAGTGATCTACCAATACTGCCGCAGCAAACCACAACGGCATCAGGAATTCCCCTTGGTCTCTTCATTACCGCATCAACCGGTTATCAATCATCCTCGAGAGCACCGGCAAGGTTGCAACGCTACGAGAAGCATCCTCAAGGTGGACACATTGCGTGACTCGACGGCGAAAGCTACAAACCCAAATCACTCCACATCTGTCAGCTTTTACCGCTTTACGAAGAACGGTCGTCTAAGAGACTCCATTAGGCCCATCATACCTTGACTTACGGAACAAACTTCCAAGAGACACCGACATATATATATGTATATATGTATATATATATAGATATATATATATACATATGTATATATATATGTAATATATATGTATATATATATATATATATATATATATATATATATACATATGTGTATATATCGGGTCCGCAAAAAAAAAAGGAGCATGACGAAAATTGCTCTCACGCCCGCATTTTTTGCCGGACCCTTAAATGTTATATATTTCATCAAAATCGGTCATAAAATAAAAATTTTATGGCCACAAACGTGCAATGACTAAAAAAAGTGAATTTTTGCGTAAAAATTTAGTTTTTCTCATTTTAAATTATTTTTTTCAGATGCCTAAATAATTTTAATCAATAAAAATGATAATATGCCCTTTTCTAAAGAAGATAAAATATTAATAAAACATTAAAAACTTGATAAAAATTATGGCGCAATAAAATTATTACAAGAGTTTCCGAATAAACCATGGTCGAAAGGAGGTTTGGACAAGCTGTTAAGAAAAATCGACGAAACTGAAAGTACTGAAAGGAAACAAGGAAGCGGGAGGCCAAGATCAGTTCGAACCGAAGAAAACATCAGAGATGTGGAACTAAGAATTTGTAGTCAAGAAGGCAGACCAGGGACTCACGTGACACCGTCAAGAATTGCTAATGAGTTGAGCATATCCGAAAGTAGCGTCAGAAACATTATTAAAAACGACCTTGAATTAAAACCATATAAACGGATACACGGGCAGAAATTAACTGAAGTTAACGAACAGAAAAGAGTTGTTTGTTCTGAACGCATGTTAAGAAATATCACTCCCGAAAAAGTAGACCTCGGCTTTTTTACTGACGAAAAGAAGTTTACGGTAGAACCACCGCGAAATTCCCAAAATGACAGAGTGTATTCAAGAGTTAATTGTAAAAATGAAATACCAGATGATAGACTTTATGCAACCCGTAATCATTTTTCTGCCAGCGTAATGGTATGGGTCGGTGTGTCTAAACTAGGCAAGACATCTGTTTTTTTCGTAGAGCCAAACATCAAAGTAGACGCCCGCTATTACACTGAAACTTTGTTGGAACAAATGCTGCCCGAAATGAGACGATTGGCGAATAATGGTTACTTCTTATTCCAACAGGATGGCGCTCGGGCGCATAACGCTAAGTCAACTATCGAATTTTTAGAAAATAATGTTCCTGAATTGCTTTACCCAAAAGATTGGCCCCCTAATAGTCCAGATTTGAATCCCGTAGACTACGGAATATGGGAAATGTTGGCTGAGAAAGTGTACAAGCATAAGATCCGAAATGTCGAACATTTGAAAGAAGTTATCGTACAAAAATGGGAAGAAATTACCCAAGATCAAGTAGATATAGCTATAGATCAATTTAGGCCCCGATTACGAAGGGTTGTAGAGGTTTCTGGCAAACATATCGAACAATTTTTTTAGTCTTATAATTTCATTTTCTTTGGAAATTGTAAAATCATATGACATGTTGTAATAAAACTTATATTTTTTTTAATTTTTGACGTATTGACATGAAATTTGGTACTAACTTAGTTTATTTGTTGCTTATTTGCCTAAAATAAATTATTTGTCATTATGTGTAAAAATAAATGTACAATAAACATTTCTGGCAAACATATCGAACAATTTTTTTAGTCTTATAATTTCGTTTTCTTTGGAAATTGTAAAATTATATGACATGTTGTGTAAAACTTTTATATTTTCTTTAATTTTTGACGTATTGACATGAAATTTGGTACTAAATTAGTTTATTTGTTGCTTATTTGCCTAAAATAAGTTATTTATCATTATGTGTAAAAATAAATGTACAGTAAACGTTTTCGTCATGCTCCTTTTTTTTTGCGGACCCTGTATATATATATATATACAGTGCCCGCGAAAAGTATCCGATCACTCAAGAAAATACAATATTTTCCCTTGATATTCAGAGACACGTAATTCACTTTCTATTTGTTCTAGCGACATCTGGTAACTTTGAGGTTGCTCGCTGATATGAGAGCTATCCAACGCATTCTCAAATTAGTGTTCTGGTAGCCTTCGTTGCGGGTGGCTGTGTCTCAAATTTGTCAGATTTCACTGTTTGTGTAAATTTCTTGATATTTTTTTTTTTTTACAGAAAGTGGTGTAAATAAAATTTATATATAATGTGTGCTAAAAAACAACTTAAGAGTGATTGTCGAGGTGCTATTGTTGCTTTGCATGCATGTGGGAAATCACAGAGACAGATAGCTAAGGAATTAAACATATCCCAAAGTACCGTTAATTTATGGGTTTCACGGGCTAAGAACAATGGTGGCCTAACCACGCCAGTCCCTAAAAAACGATCTGGCAGACCGAGAAAAACAAATTCGCGAACAGACAAACTTATGAAACGTTTAGTATTGAAAAACCCAACAATAACTGCGAAAGAAATAAAATTTAATATGAATAATTTGTTATCTGGTGTTTCTGAACGAACTATCCAGGAGCGGCTCCAAAAAGAACTCGGATTACCATCTCGCCATGCTGCTAAGAAACCGTTCATTAATGTAAAAATGCGTAAAAAACGTGTCGCATTTTGTAAAAAATACATTCATTGGACTGTTGATGACTGGAAGAAGGTTTTATTTAGCGATGAGTCGACATTTTTGACATTCAGAAGTTGTCCAAAAAAGGTTCGCCGGCCTATTGGCTCAAATAGGATGGACCCTAAATACACCCTAAAGACAATGAAACACCCTCCAAGTGTGATGGTTTGGGGTTGTTTCGGTTACTATGGGCGTGGAAACTTATATTTTCTTCCGAAGAACACAACTATGAATGGTGCACGGTATTTAGCAATGCTACAGGATAAACTTCCAATGGCAATGGCAATCCAAAGGACAAAAACATACATGCATGATGGTGCACCATGTCACAGGGCCAAAATAGTGACAAAATGGATTACTGACAATAAATTTGATATTTTGGATTGGCCTGGTAATAGTCCAGATCTCAATCCGATAGAAAATCTGTGGCTAATAATAAAAATAAGGTTGAATGCCACGACACTGGCTCAGTCGAAAAATTACAAGAGGCCATCAAAAAGGTATGGTGCAAGGAAATATCAGTGGAAGTTTGTCAAAACTTGATTAAATCCATGCCAAAACGTCTAGAACAAGTCATCCAAACCAAAGGACAGATGACAAAATACTAATATAAGGTTAGTATACATTTAAACATTGTTTTTTATGTAAAAAATACAAATTTCAAGGGTGATCGGATACTTTTCGCGGGCACTGTATATATATAATATATATATATATAATATATATATATATACATATATGTGTATTATATACATATGTGTATATATATATATGTGTATGTATATATGCATATATAGATATGTATATATATATATATATATATTATATATATATGTGTATATATATATAATATAAATATGTATATATATATATATATATATATATATATATATATATATATATATATATAAGTATATACAGGGTGGGCCGTAAGTTTCCATAGATAGGAAAAATAAACATTTTTTATGGACAACCATTTTTATTTATATAATATGCTCTACATGGTTGCCATTGTTTTGAAAACACATTTCAATACGTGTTCCCCACTGTTGATGAACACGCATTAGCACAGTTGACGTTATGCTTGTAATGGCGTTGGTGATATGTTCCTTTAGATGATTTATGTCTCGTATCTTTTCCTGATACACCATAGCCTTCAAGTGCCCCCAAAGATAGAAATCAAGGGGGGTGAGATCTGGGGATCTGGGAGGCCACTCCACAGGACCACGCCGACCAATCCAAGCATCCGGAAACTGCTGATCCAAATACCGACGCACGTGAAGACCATAATGAGGTGGAGCTCCATCTTGCTGGAAGTAAACTGGGAAGTTACCTTCCTCGTTTAGCAGGGATGGGAAAATCTCTTCTTGCAACATGTTAAGATACCTTTCGGCATTAAGATTTCCACTGACAAAAATTGGTCCAATAATTCTGTCACCCCATATCCCGGCCCACACCATCACTTTACCGGCACTTTGCATCTTCGTCGGACTCAGCCAGTTAGGGTTAGCATTACTCCAATAACGTATGTTTTGCCGATTAACCTCTCCATTGACGTAAAAATTTGCTTCATCAGTAAACAAGATCTTACGTCAAACACCGTTCTTTCGTCCCCGTGAAATTCCGACGCGAAATTTTTAATAGGCTTCATTCTCTTTCTCACCTCGGAATTCGCGCGTCTCAGGCTCTCGTCACCTCTCGTTTCGTCTGGCCCAGCATCAACCGTGACGTTAGACGTTGGGCCCAAGCTTGCATAAAGTGCCAGAAAGCAAAAATTCAACGTCACACGACGGCACCTTTAGCTGTTTTTCGTCCCCCCGACTCACGTTTCGATCACGTACATCTGGACCTCGTCGGCCCATTTCCACACTCAGAAGGTTACACGTACCTCCTCACCTGCGTCGATCGATTCACGCGTTGGCCTGAGGCGATCCCTATAAAGGACATCACGGCTGAATCCGCCGCCCGCGCTTTCGTCAGTGGTTGGGTGTCCCGTTTTGGAGTCCAATCAACAATCACTACTGACCGTGGTCGGCAATTCGAATCCACTCAGTGGAAGAGCCTGACACAAATTTTAGGTTGTTCCCGGATTCGGACTACAGCATATAGGCCCATGGCCAATGGCCTCGTCGAGCGACTACACCGTCACCTGAAGGCGTCCCTCAGGATGACCACCACCGGCCCACGTTGGACCGACGCCCTTCCCCTTGTCCTCCTGGGAATTCGGGCAACGCTGAAGGATGACCTGCAATGTACATCGGCCAAATTGGTGTACGATACTCCCCTGCGGCTACCTGGCGAATTCTTCACTTCGTCAGGAGCACTTCCTTCGGTGGACGGCAGCACGTACGCCGACGCCTTAAGGACGACCATGCGCAATTTTCGTCCGGTTTCTCCGCGTCATCCCAATACTCGTCGCATTTTTGTCCCCACCCGGTTGTCCTCCTGCACCCACGTCTTCGTCAGAAACGACACCATCCGTCCTCCCTACAACATCCATACGATGGGCCTTTTCCAGTCCTGCGGAGGGGTGACAAAACTTTCACCCTCGACCGTGCGGGACGCAAGGACGTAGTGTCAATCGACCGCTTAAAGCCGGCGTACCTCGAGGACGACGCAATTTCCCCAGCAGTTCCCCCACAACCTACTACAGCAGACACAATTCTCCCCATTTCCCATCCCAGGAAGATGCCTCGCGCCCTCAAGCCAACGAAGCACCGCCAGACACAAGAACTGGTGTCCGTACTCGGAGCGGCCCGTCAGTTTCGCCCCGAAATGGTGATCCTTTTTACCATCGTTCCTTCGTCTCTGAGAGGGAACTACTTGTAGCGGATCGACAAGAAATAGACCAACAAATAGACAGAAATCCTTTCCTTCCACGCTATCATCAAACAGTCTTGGAAAACACACGTGGGCAAACAATCAAACAATGGAAAGTCTGTTTCTTCCCAAAAGGCGCGAACGCAAGCCCTTATCAACAAAAGGACGCGTTCACAAGGCGTCTTAAGAATTGGTGCGAAGTCCTACTTCACAGGAACTACGTATAAAAGCGAGCACCCACTCACACTCCTTCTCACTTCGTTAGCGCTTCCATTTCGTTAGACTACTCTGTACGTTGTCACCCCTCATCAGCTTTAACCGTTCAAGACCAAGGCTCACTTCAACACCACATTCAAGAAACGAAGCATCATTGGAAGTGATCTACCAATACTGCCGCAGCAAACCACAACGGCATCAGGAATTCCCCTTGGTCTCTTCATTACCGCATCAACCGGTTATCAATCATCCTCGAGAGCACCGGCAAGGTTGCAACGCTACGAGAAGCATCCTCAAGGTGGACACATTGCGTGACTCGACGGCGAAAGCTACAAACCCAAATCACTCCACATCTGTCAGCTTTTACCGCTTTACGAAGAACGGTCGTCTAAGAGACTCCATTAGGCCCATCATACCTTGACTTACGGAACAGACTTCCAAGAGACACCGACATATATATATGTATATATGTATATATATATAGATATATATATATACATATGTATATATATATGTATATATATATGTATATATATATATATATATATATATATATATACATATGTGTATATATCGGGTCCGCAAAAAAAAAGGAGCATGACGAAAATTGCTCTCACGCCCGCATTTTTTGCCGGACCCTTAAATGTTATATATTTCATCAAAATCGGTCATAAAATAAAAATTTTATGGCCACAAACGTGCAATGACTAAAAAAAGTGAATTTTTGCGTAAAAATTTAGTTTTTCTCATTTTAAATTATTTTTTTCAGATGCCTAAATAATTTTAATCAATAAAAATGATAATATGCCCTTTTCTAAAGAAGATAAAATATTAATAAAACATTAAAAACTTGATAAAAATTATGGCGCAAAAAATTATTACAAGAGTTTCCGAATAAACCATGGTCGAAAGGAGGTTTGGACAAGCTGTTAAGAAAAATCGACGAAACTGAAAGTACTGAAAGGAAACAAGGAAGCGGGAGGCCAAGATCAGTTCGAACCGAAGAAAACATCAGAGATGTGGAACTAAGAATTTGTAGTCAAGAAGGCAGATCAGGGACTCACGTGACACCGTCAAGAATTGCTAATGAGTTGAGCATATCCGAAAGTAGCGTCAGAAACATTATTAAAAACGACCTTGAATTAAAACCATATAAACGGATACACGGGCAGAAATTAACTGAAGTTAACGAACAGAAAAGAGTTGTTTGTTCTGAAAGCATGTTAAGAAATATCACTCCCGAAAAAGTAGACCTCGGCTTTTTTACTGACGAAAAGAAGTTTACGGTAGAACCACCGCGAAATTCCCAAAATGACAGAGTGTATTCAAGAGTTAATTGTAAAAATGAAATACCAGATGATAGACTTTATGCAACCAGTAATCATTTTTCTGCCTCGGCTTTTTTACTGACGAAAAGAAGTTTACGGTAGAACCACCGCGAAATTCCCAAAATGACAGAGTGTATTCAAGAGTTAATTGTAAAAATGAAATACCAGATGATAGACTTATGCAACCCGTAATCATTTTTCTGCCAGCGTAATGGTATGGGTCAGTGTGTCTAAACTAGGCAAGACATCTTTTTTTCGTAGAGCCAAACATCAAAGTAGACGCCGCTATTACACTGAAACTTTGTTGGACAAATGCTGCCCGAAATGAGACGATTGGCGAATAATGGTTACTTCTTATTCCAACAGGATGGCGCTCGGGCGCATAACGCTAAGTCAACTATCGAATTTTTAGAAAATAATGTTCCTGAATTGCTTTACCCAAAAGATTGGCCCCCTAATAGTCCAGATTTGAATCCCGTAGACTACGGAATATGGGAAATGTTGGCTGAGAAAGTGTACAGCAAGATCCGAATGTCGAACATTTGAAAGAAGTTATCGTACAAAAATGGGAAGAAATTACCCAAGATCAAGTAGATATAGCTATAGATCAATTTAGGCCCCGATTACGAAGGGTTGTAGAGGTTTCTGCAACATACGAACACATTTTTTTAGTCTTATAATTTCAATTTTCTTTGGAAATTGTAAATTATATGACATGTTGTAATAAACTTATATTTTTTTAATTTTTGACGTATTGACTGAAATTTGGTACTAACTTAGTTTATTTGTTGCTATTTGCCTAAAATAAATTATTTGTCATTATGTGTAAAAATAAATGTACAGTAAACATTTCTGGCAAACATATCGAACAATTTTTTAGTCTTATAATTTCGTTTCTTTGGAAATTGTAAAATTATATGACATGTTGTGTAAACTTTTATATTTTCTTAATTTTGACGTATTGACATGAAATTTGGTACTAAATTAGTTATTTGTTGCTTATTTGCCTAAAATAAGTTATTTATCATTATGTGTAAAAATAAATGTACAGTAAACGTTTCGTCATGCTCCTTTTTTTTTGCGGACCCTGTAAATATATATATTATATATATATATATATATAATATATGTGTATATATATACATATGTGTATATATATATGTGATGTATATATATGGCATATATAGATATGTATATATAATATATATATATATATATATGTGTATATATATATATATAAATATGTATATATATATTTATATATAGTTATATATTATATATATATATAAGTATATACAGGGTGGGGCCCGTAAGTTTCCATAGATAGGAAAAATAACATTTTTTATGACAACCATTTTTATTTATAATATGCTCTACATGGTTGCCATTGTTTTGAAAACACATTTCAATACGTGTTCCCCATTGTTGATGAACACGCATTAGCACAGTTGACGTTATGCTTGTAATGGCGTTGGTGATATGTTCCTTTAGATGATTTATGTCTCGTAATCTTTCCTGATACACCATGGCCTTCAAGTGCCCCAAAGATAGAAATCAAGGGGTGAGATCTGGGGATCTGGGAGGCCACTCCACAGGACCACGCCGACCAATCCAAGCATCCGGAAACTGCTGATCCAAATACCGACGCACGTGAAGACCATAATGAGGTGGAGCTCCATCTTGCTGGAAGTAAACTGGGAAGTTACCTTCCTCGTTTAGCAGGGATGGAAAATCTCTTCTTGCAACATGTTAAGATACCTTTCGGCATTAAGATTTCCACTGACAAAATTGGTCCAATAATTCTGTCACCCCATATCCCGGCCCACACCATCACTTTACCGGCACCTTGCATCTTCGTCGGACTCAGCCAGTTAGGGTTAGCATTACTCCAATAACGTATGTTTTGCCGATTAACCTCTCCATTGACGTAAAAATTTGCTTCATCAGTAACAAGATCTTACGTCAAACACCGTTCTTCGTCCCCGTGAAAATTCCGACGCGAAATTTTTAATAGGCTTCATTCTCTTTCTCACCTCGGAATTCGCGTCTCAGGCTCTCGTCACCTCTCGTTTCGTCTGGCCCAGCATCAACCGTGACGTTAGACGTTGGGCCCAAGCTTGCATAAAGTGCCAGAAAGCAAAATTCACGTCACACGACGGCACCTTTAGCTGTTTTTCGTCCCCCCGACTCACGTTTCGATCACGTACATCTGGACCTCGTCGGCCCATTTCCACACTCAGAAGGTTACAGTACCTCTCACCTGCGTCGATCGATTCACGCGTTGGCCTGAGGCGATCCCTATAAAGGACATCACGGCTGAATCCGCCGCCCGCGCTTTCGTCAGTGGTTGGGTGTCCCGTTTTGGAGTCCAATCACAATCACTACTGACCGTGGTCGGCAATTCGAATCCGCTCAGTGGAAGAGCCTGACACAAATTTTAGGTTGTTCCCGGATTCGGACTACAGCATATAGGCCCATGGCCAATGGCCTCGTCGAGTGACTACACCGTCACCTGAAGGCGTCCCTCAGGATGACCACCACCGGCCCACGTTGGACCGACGCCCTTCCCCTTGTCCTCCTGGGAATTCGGGCAACGCTGAAGGATGACCTGCAATGTACATCGGCCAAATTGGTGTACGATACTCCCCTGCGGCTACCTGGCGAATTCTTCACTTCGTCAGGAGCACTTCCTTCGGTGGACGGCAGCACGTACGCCGACGCCTTAAGGACGACCATGCGCAATTTTCGTCCGGTTTCTCCGCGTCATCCCAATACTCGTCGCATTTTTGTCCCCACCCGGTTGTCCTCCTGCACCCACGTCTTCGTCAGAAACGACACCATCCGTCCTCCCCTACAACATCCATACGATGGGCCTTTTCCAGTCCTGCGGAGGGTGACAAAACTTTCACCCTCGACCGTGCGGGACGCAAGGACGTAGTGTCAATCGACCGCTTAAAGCCGGCGAACCTCGAGGACGACGCAATTTCCCCAGCAGTTCCCCACAACCTACTACAGCAGACACAATTCTCCCCATTTCCCATCCCAGGAAGATGCCTCGCGCCCTCAAGCCAACGAAGCACCGCCAGACACAAGAACTGGTGTCCGTACTCGGAGCGGCCGCGTCAGTTTCGCCCCGAAATGGTGATCCTTTTTACCATCGTTCCTTCGTCTCTGAGAGGGAACTACTTGTAGCGGATCGACAAGAAATAGACAACAAATAGACAGAAATCCTTTCCTTCCACGCTATCATCAAACAGTCTTGGAAAACACACGTGGGCAAACAATCAAACAATGGAAAGTCTGTTTCTTCCCAAAAGGCGCGAACGCAAGCCCTTATCAACAAAAGGACGCGTTCACAAGGCGTCTTAAGAATTGGTGCGAAGTCCTACTTCACAGGAACTACGTATAAAAGCGAGCACCCACTCACACTCCTTCTCACTTCGTTAGCGCTTCCATTTCGTTAGACTACTCTGTACGTTGTCACCCCTCATCAGCTTAACCGTTCAAGACAAGGCTCACTTCAACACCACATTCAAGAAACGAAGCATCATTGGAAGTGATCTACCAATACTGCCGCAGCAAACCACAACGGCATCAGGAATTCCCCTTGGTCTCTTCATTACCGCATCAACCGGTTATCAATCATCCTCGAGAGCACCGGCAAGGTTGCAACGCTACGAGAAGCATCCTCAAGGTGGACACATTGCGTGACTCGACGGCGAAAGCTACAAACCCAAATCACTCCACATCTGTCAGCTTTTACCGCTTTACGAAGAACGGTCGTCTAAGAGACTCCATTAGGCCCATCATACCTTGACTTACGGAACAAACTTCCAAGAGACACCGACATATATATATGTATATATGTATATATATATAGATATATATATACATATGTATATATATATATATGTATATATATGTATATATATATATATATATATATATATATATATTACATATGTGTATATATCGGGTCCGCAAAAAAAAAAGGAGCATGACGAAAATTGCTCTCACGCCCGCATTTTTTGCCGGACCATAAATGTTATATATTCATCAAAATCGGTCATAAAATAAAAATTTTATGGCCACAAACGTGCAATGACTAAAAAAAGTGAATTTTTGCGTAAAAATTTCGTTTTTCTCATTTAAATTATTTTTTTCAGATGCCTAAATAATTTTAATCAATAAAAATGATAATATGCCCTTTTCTAAAGAAGATAAAATATTAATAAAACATTAAAAACTTGATAAAAATTATGGCGCAATAAAATTATTACAAGAGTTTCCGAATAAACCATGGTCGAAAGGAGGTTTGGACAAGCTGTTAAGAAAAATCGACGAAACTGAAAGTACTGAAAGGAAACAAGGAAGCGGGAGGCCAAGATCAGTTCGAACCGAAGAAAACATCAGAGATGTGGAACTAAGAATTTGTAGTCAAGAAGGCAGATCAGGGACTCACGTGACACCGTCAAGAATTGCTAATGAGTTGAGCATATCCGAAAGTAGCGTCAGAAACATTATTAAAAACGACCTTGAATTAAAACCATATAAACGGATACACGGGCAGAAATTAACTGAAGTTAACGAACAGAAAAGAGTTGTTTGTTCTGAACGCATGTTAAGAAATATCACTCCCGAAAAAGTAGACCTCGGCTTTTTTACTGACGAAAAGAAGTTTACGGTAGAACCACCGCGAAATTCCCAAAATGACAGAGTGTATTCAAGAGTTAATTGTAAAAATGAAATACCAGATGATAGACTTTATGCAACCAGTAATCATTTTTCTGCCTCGGCTTTTTTACTGACGAAAAGAAGTTTACGGTAGAACCACCGCGAAATTCCCAAAATGACAGAGTGTATTCAAGAGTTAATTGTAAAAATGAAATACCAGATGATAGACTTTATGCAACCCGTAATCATTTTTCTGCCAGCGTAATGGTATGGGTCGTGTGTCTAAACTAGGCAAGACATCTGTTTTTCGTAGAGCCAAACATCAAAGTAGACGCCCGCTATTACACTGAAACTTTGTGGAACAATGCTGCCCGAAATGAGACGATTGGCGAATAATGGTTACTCTTATTCCAACAGGATGGCGCTCGGCGCATAACGCTAAGTCAACTATCGAATTTTTAGAAAATAATGTTCCTGAATTGCTTTACCCAAAAGATTGGCCCCCTAATAGTCCAGATTTGAATCCCGTAGACTACGGAATATGGGAAATGTTGGCTGAGAAAGTGTACAAGCATAAGATCCGAAATGTCGAACATTTGAAAGAAGTTATCGTACAAAAATGGGAAGAAATTACCCAAGATCAAGTAGATAAAGCTATAGATCAATTTAGGCCCCGATTACGAAGGGTTGTAGAGTTTCTGGCAAACTATCGAACAATTTTTTAGTCTTATAATTTCATTTTCTTTGGAAATTGTAAAATTATATGACATGTTGTAATAAAACTTATATTTTTTTAATTTTTGACGTATTGACATGAAATTTGGTACTAACTTAGTTTATTTGTTGCTTATTTGCCTAAATAAATTATTTGTCATTATGTGTAAAAATAATGTACAGTAAACATTTCTGGCAAACTATCGAACATTTTTTTAGTCTTATAATTTCGTTTTCTTTGGAAATTGTAAAATTATATGACATGTTGTAGTAAAACTTTTATATTTTCTTTAATTTTTGACGTATTGACATGAAATTGGTACTAAATTAGTTTATTTGTTGCTATTTGCCTAAAATAGTTATTTATCATTATGTGTAAAAATAAATGTACAGTAAACATTTTCGTCATGCTCCTTTTTTTTGCGGGACCCTGTTATATAATTATATATATATATATATATATATATATATATATATATATATATATATATGTATATATGTGATAATATACATATGTGTGTATATATATATGTGTATGTTATATATTCATATATAGATAGTATATATATATATATATATATATATATATGTGTATATATATATATATATAAATATATATATATATATTATATATATTATATATAATTATATACAGGGTGGGCCGTAAGTTTCCATACATAGGAAAAATAAACATTTTTTATGGACAACCATTTTTATTTATATAATATGCTCTACATGGTTGCCATTGTTTTGAAAACACATCTCAATACGTGTTCCCCTGTTGATGAACACGCATTAGCACAGTTGACGTTATGCTTGTAATGGCGTTGGTGATATGTTCCTTTAGATGATTTATGTCTCGTATCTTTTCCTGATACACCATGGCCTTCAAGTGCCCCCAAAGATAGAAATCAAGGGGGGTGAGATCTGGGATCTGGGAGGCCACTCCACAGGACCACGCCGACCAATCCAAGCATCCGGAAACTGCTGATCCAAATACCGACGCACGTGAAGACCATAATGAGGTGGAGCTCCATCTTGCTGGAAGTAAACTGGGAAGTTACCTTCCTCGTTTAGCAGGGATGGGAAAATCTCTCTTGCAAACATGTTAAGATACCTTTCGGCATTAAGATTTCCACTGACAAAAATTGGTCCAATAATTCTGTCACCCCATATCCCGGCCCACACCATCACTTTACGGCACCTTGCATCTTCGTCGGACTAGCCAGTTAGGGTTAGCATTACTCCAATAACGTATGTTTTGCCGATTAACCTCTCCATTGACGTAAAAATTTGCTTCATCAGTAAACAAGATCTTACGTCAAACACCGTTCTTTCGTCCCCGAGAAATTCCGACGCGAAATTTTAATAGGCTTCATTCTCTTTCTCACCTCGGAATTCGCGCGTCTCAGGCTCTCGTCACCTCTCGTTTCGTCTGGCCCAGCATCAACCGTGACGTTAGACGTTGGGCCCAAGCTTGCATAAAGTGCCAGAAAGCAAAAATTCAACGTCACACGACGGCACCTTAGCTGTTTTTCGTCCCCCGACTCACGTTCGATCACGTACATCTGGACCTCGTCGGCCCATTTCCACACTCAGAAGGTTACACGTACCTCCTCACCTGCGTCGATCGATTCACGCGTTGGCCTGAGGCGATCCCTATAAAGGACATCACGGCTGAATCCGCCGCCCGCGCTTTCGTCAGTGGTTGGGTGTCCCGTTTTGGAGTCCAATCAACAATCACTACTGACCGTGGTCGGCAATTCGAATCCGCTCAGTGGAAGAGCCTGACACAATTTTAGGTTGTTCCCGGATTCGGACTACAGCATATAGGCCCATGGCCAATGGCCTCGTCGAGCGACTACACCGTCACCTGAAGGCGTCCCTCAGGATGACCACCACCGGCCCACGTTGGACCGACGCCCTTCCCCTTGTCCTCCTGGGAATTCGGGCAACGCTGAAGGATGACCTGCAATGTACATCGGCCAAATTGGTGTACGATACTCCCCTGCGGCTACCTGGCGAATTCTTCACTTCGTCAGGAGCACTTCCTTCGGTGGACGGCAGCACGTACGCCGACGCCTTAAGGACGACCATGCGCAATTTTCGTCCGGTTTCTCCGCGTCATCCCAATACTCGTCGCATTTTTGTCCCCACCCGGTTGTCCTCCTGCACCCACGTCTTCGTCAGAAACGACACCATCCGTCCTCCCCTACAACATCCATACGATGGGCCTTTTCCAGTCCTGCGGAGGGGTGACAAAACTTTCACCCTCGACCGTGCGGGACGCAAGGACGTAGTGTCAATCGACCGCTTAAAGCCGGCGTACCTCGAGGACGACGCAATTTCCCCAGCAGTTCCCCCACAACCTACTACAGCAGACACAATTCTCCCATTTCCCCATCCCAGGAAGATGCCTCGCGCCCTCAAGCCAACGAAGCACCGCCAGACACAAGAACTGGTGTCCGTACTCGGAGCGGCCGCGTCAGTTTCGCCCCGAAATGGTGATCCTTTTTACCATCGTTCCTTCGTCTCTGAGAGGGAACTACTTGTAGCGGATCGACAAGAAATAGACCAACAAATAGACAGAAATCCTTTCCTTCCACGCTATCATCAAACAGTCTTGGAAAACACACGTGGGCAAACAATCAAACAATGGAAAGTCTGTTTCTTCCCAAAAGGCGCGAACGCAAGCCCTTATCAACAAAAGGACGCGTTCACAAGGCGTCTTAAGAATTGGTGCGAAGTCCTACTTCACAGGAACTACGTATAAAAGCGAGCACCCACTCACACTCCTTCTCACTTCGTTAGCGCTTCCATTTCGTTAGACTACTCTGTACGTTGTCACCCCTCATCAGCTTTAACCGTTCAAGACCAAGGCTCACTTCAACACCACATTCAAGAAACGAAGCATCATTGGAAGTGATCTACCAATACTGCCGCAGCAAACCACAACGGCATCAGGAATTCCCCTTGGTCTCTTCATTACCGCATCAACCGGTTATCAATCATCCTCGAGAGCACCGGCAAGGTTGCAACGCTACGAGAAGCATCCTCAAGGTGACACATTGCGTGACTCGACGGCGAAAGCTACAAACCCAAATCACTCCACATCTGTCAGCTTTTACCGCTTTACGAAGAACGGTCGTCTAAGAGACTCCATTAGGCCCATCATACCTTGACTTACGGAACAAACTTCCAAGAGACACCGACATATATATATGTATATATGTATATATATATAGATATATATATACATATGTATATATATATATGTATATATGTATATATATATATATATATATATATATATATATATATACATATGTGTATATATCGGGTCCGCAAAAAAAAAAGGAGCATGACGAAAATTGCTCTCACGCCCGCATTTTTGCCGGACCCATAAATGTTATATATTTCATCAAAATCGGTCATAAAATAAAATTTTATGGCCACAAACGTGCAATGACTAAAAAAAGTGAATTTTTGCGTAAAAATTTCGTTTTTCTCATTTTAAATTATTTTTTCAGATGCCTAAATAATTTTAATCAATAAAAAATAATATGCCCTTTTCTAAAGAAGATAAAATATTAATAAAACATTAAAAACTTGATAAAAATTATGGCGCAATAAAATTATTACAAGAGTTTCCGAATAAACCATGGTCGAAAGGAGGTTTGGACAAGCTGTTAAGAAAAATCGACGAAACTGAAAGTACTGAAAGGAAACAAGGAAGCGGGAGGCCAAGATCAGTTCGAACCGAAGAAAACATCAGAGATGTGGAACTAAGAATTTGTAGTCAAGAAGGCAGATCAGGGACTCACGTGACACCGTCAAGAATTGCTAATGAGTTGAGCATATCCGAAAGTAGCGTCAGAAACATTATTAAAAACGACCTTGAATTAAAACCATATAAACGGATACACGGGCAGAAATTAACTGAAGTTAACGAACAGAAAAGAGTTGTTTGTTCTGAACGCATGTTAAGAAATATCACTCCCGAAAAAGTAGACCTCGGCTTTTACTGACGAAAAGAAGTTTACGGTAGAACCACCGCGAAATTCCCAAAATGACAGAGTGTATTCAAGAGTTAATTGTAAAAATGAAATACCAGATGATAGACTTTATGCAACCAGTAATCATTTTTCTGCCTCGGCTTTTTACTGACGAAAAGAAGTTTACGGTAGAACCACCGCGAATTCCCAAAATGACAGAGTGTATTCAAGAGTTAATTGTAAAAATGAAATACCAGATGATAGACTTTATGCAACCCGTAATCATTTTTCTGCCAGCGTAATGGTATGGGTCGGTGTGTCTAAACTAGGCAAGACATCTGTTTTTTTCGTAGAGCCAAACATCAAAGTAGACGCCCGCTATTACACTGAAACTTTGTTGGAACAAATGCTGCCCGAAATGAGACGATTGGCGAATAATGGTTACTTCTTATTCCAACAGGATGGCGCTCGGGCGCATAACGCTAAGTCAACTATCGAATTTTTAGAAAATAATGTTCCTGAATTGCTTTACCCAAAAGATTGGCCCCCTAATAGTCCAGATTTGAATCCCGTAGACTACGGAATATGGGAAATGTTGGCTGAGAAAGTGTACAAGCATAAGATCCGAAATGTCGAACATTTGAAAGAAGTTATCGTACAAAAATGGGAAGAAATTACCCAAGATCAAGTAGATAAAGCTATAGATCAATTTAGGCCCCGATTACGAAGGGTTGTAGAGGTTTCTGGCAAACATATCGAACAATTTTTTTAGTCTTATAATTTCATTTTCTTTGGAAATTGTAAAATTATATGACATGTTGTAATAAAACTTATATTTTTTTTAATTTTTGACGTATTGACATGAAATTTGGTACTAACTTAGTTTATTTGTTGCTTATTTGCCTAAAATAAATTATTTGTCATTATGTGTAAAAATAAATGTACAGTAAACATTTCTGGCAAACATATCGAACAATTTTTTTAGTCTTATAATTTCGTTTTCTTTGGAAATTGTAAAATTATATGACATGTTGTAGTAAAACTTTTATATTTTCTTTAATTTTTGACGTATTGACATGAAATTTGGTACTAAATTAGTTTATTTGTTGCTTATTTGCCTAAAATAAGTTATTTATCATTATGTGTAAAAATAAATGTACAGTAAACATTTTCGTCATGCTCCTTTTTTTTTGCGGACCCTGTATATATATATATATATATATATTATATATATATATATATATATATATATATATGTGTATATATATACATATGTGTATATATATATGTGTATGTATATATATGCATATATAGATATGTATATATATATATATTATATATATATATGTGTATATATATATATATAAATATATATATATATATATATATTATATATATTATATAAGTATATACAGGGTGGGCCGTAAGTTTCCATACATAGGAAAAATAAACATTTTTATGGACAACCATTTTTATTTATATAATATGCTCTACATGGTTGCCATTGTTTTGAAAACACATCTCAATACGTGTTCCCCACTGTTGATGAACACGCATTAGCACAGTTGACGTTATGCTTGTAATGGCGTTGGTGATATGTTCCTTTAGATGATTTATGTCTCGTATCTTTTCCTGATACACCATGGCCTTCAAGTGCCCCCAAAGATAGAAATCAAGGGGGGTGAGATCTGGGGATCTGGGAGGCCACTCCACAGGACCACGCCGACCAATCCAAGCATCCGGAAACTGCTGATCCAAATACCGACGCACGTGAAGACCATAATGAGGTGGAGCTCCATCTTGCTGGAAGTAAACTGGGAAGTTACCTTCCTCGTTTAGCAGGGATGGGAAAATCTCTTCTTGCAACATGTTAAGATACCTTTCGGCATTAAGATTTCCACTGACAAAAATTGGTCCAATAATTCTGTCACCCCATATCCCGGCCCACACCATCACTTTACCGGCACCTTGCATCTTCGTCGGACTCAGCCAGTTAGGGTTAGCATTACTCCAATAACGTATGTTTTGCCGATTAACCTCTCCATTGACGTAAAAATTTGCTTCATCAGTAAACAAGATCTTACGTCAAACACCGTTCTTTCGTCCCCGAGAAATTCCGACGCGAAATTTTTAATAGGCTTCATTCTCTTTCTCACCTCGGAATTCGCGCGTCTCAGGCTCTCGTCACCTCTCGTTTCGTCTGGCCCAGCATCAACCGTGACGTTAGACGTTGGGCCCAAGCTTGCATAAAGTGCCAGAAAGCAAAAATTCAACGTCACACGACGGCACCTTTAGCTGTTTTTCGTCCCCCGACTCACGTTTCGATCACGTACATCTGGACCTCGTCGGCCCATTTCCACACTCAGAAGGTTACACGTACCTCCTCACCTGCGTCGATCGATTCACGCGTTGGCCTGAGGCGATCCCTATAAAGGACATCACGGCTGAATCCGCCGCCCGCGCTTTCGTCAGTGGTTGGGTGTCCCGTTTTGGAGTCCAATCAACAATCACTACTGACCGTGGTCGGCAATTCGAATCCGCTCAGTGGAAGAGCCTGACACAAATTTTAGGTTGTTCCCGGATTCGGACTACAGCATATAGGCCCATGGCCAATGGCCTCGTCGAGCGACTACACCGTCACCTGAAGGCGTCCCTCAGGATGACCACCACCGGCCCACGTTGGACCGACGCCCTTCCCCTTGTCCTCCTGGGAATTCGGGCAACGCTGAAGGATGACCTGCAATGTACATCGGCCAAATTGGTGTACGATACTCCCCTGCGGCTACCTGGCGAATTCTTCACTTCGTCAGGAGCACTTCCTTCGGTGGACGGCAGCACGTACGCCGACGCCTTAAGGACGACCATGCGCAATTTTCGTCCGGTTTCTCCGCGTCATCCCAATACTCGTCGCATTTTTGTCCCCACCCGGTTGTCCTCCTGCACCCACGTCTTCGTCAGAAACGACACCATCCGTCCTCCCCTACAACATCCATACGATGGGCCTTTTCCAGTCCTGCGGAGGGGTGACAAAACTTTCACCCTCGACCGTGCGGGACGCAAGGACGTAGTGTCAATCGACCGCTTAAAGCCGGCGTACCTCGAGGACGACGCAATTTCCCCAGCAGTTCCCCCACAACCTACTACAGCAGACACAATTCTCCCCATTTCCCCATCCCAGGAAGATGCCTCGCGCCCTCAAGCCAACGAAGCACCGCCAGACACAAGAACTGGTGTCCGTACTCGGAGCGGCCGCGTCAGTTTCGCCCCGAAATGGTGATCCTTTTTACCATCGTTCCTTCGTCTCTGAGAGGGAACTACTTGTAGCGGATCGACAAGAAATAGACCAACAAATAGACAGAAATCCTTTCCTTCCACGCTATCATCAAACAGTCTTGGAAAACACACGTGGGCAAACAATCAAACAATGGAAAGTCTGTTTCTTCCCAAAAGGCGCGAACGCAAGCCCTTATCAACAAAAGGACGCGTTCACAAGGCGTCTTAAGAATTGGTGCGAAGTCCTACTTCACAGGAACTACGTATAAAAGCGAGCACCCACTCACACTCCTTCTCACTTCGTTAGCGCTTCCATTTCGTTAGACTACTCTGTACGTTGTCACCCCTCATCAGCTTTAACCGTTCAAGACCAAGGCTCACTTCAACACCACATTCAAGAAACGAAGCATCATTGGAAGTGATCTACCAATACTGCCGCAGCAAACCACAACGGCATCAGGAATTCCCCTTGGTCTCTTCATTACCGCATCAACCGGTTATCAATCATCCTCGAGAGCACCGGCAAGGTTGCAACGCTACGAGAAGCATCCTCAAGGTGGACACATTGCGTGACTCGACGGCGAAAGCTACAAACCCAAATCACTCCACATCTGTCAGCTTTTACCGCTTTACGAAGAACGGTCGTCTAAGAGACTCCATTAGGCCCATCATACCTTGACTTACGGAACAAACTTCCAAGAGACACCGACATATATATATATGTATATATGCATATATATATATAGATATATATATACATATGTATATATATATATTGTATATATTATGTATATATATATATATATATTATATATATATACATATGTGTATATATCGGGTCCGCAAAAAAAAAAGGAGCATGACGAAAATTGCTCTCACGCCCGCATTTTTTGCCGGACCCATAAATGTTATATATTTCATCAAAATCGGTCATAAAATAAAAATTTTATGGCCACAAACGTGCAATGACTAAAAAAAGTGAATTTTTGCGTAAAAATTTAGTTTTTCTCATTTTAAATTATTTTTTTCTGATGCCTAAATAATTTTAATCAATAAAAATGATAATATGCCCTTTTCTAAAGAAGATAAAATATTAATAAAACATTAAAAACTTGATAAAAATTATGGCGCAATAAAATTATTACAAGAGTTTCCGAATAAACCATGGTCGAAAGGAGGTTTGGACAAGCTGTTAAGAAAAATCGACGAAACTGAAAGTACTGAAAGGAAACAAGGAAGCGGGAGGCCAAGATCAGTTCGAACCGAAGAAAACATCAGAGATGTGGAACTAAGAATTTGTAGTCAAGAAGGCAGACCAGGGACTCACGTGACACCGTCAAGAATTGCTAATGAGTTGAGCATATCCGAAAGTAGCGTCAGAAACATTATTAAAAACGACCTTGAATTAAAACCATATAAACGGATACACGGGCAGAAATTAACTGAAGTTAACGAACAGAAAAGAGTTGTTTGTTCTGAACGCATGTTAAGAAATATCACTCCCGAAAAAGTAGACCTCGGCTTTTTTACTGACGAAAAGAAGTTTACGGTAGAACCACCGCGAAATTCCCAAAATGACAGAGTGTATTCAAGAGTTAATTGTAAAAATGAAATACCAGATGATAGACTTTATGCAACCAGTAATCATTTTTCTGCCTCGGCTTTTTTACTGACGAAAAGAAGTTTACGGTAGAACCACCGCGAAATTCCCAAAATGACAGAGTGTATTCAAGAGTTAATTGTAAAAATGAAATACCAGATGATAGACTTTATGCAACCCGTAATCATTTTTCTGCCAGCGTAATGGTATGGGTCGGTGTGTCTAAACTAGGCAAGACATCTGTTTTTTTCGTAGAGCCAAACATCAAAGTAGACGCCCGCTATTACACTGAAACTTTGTTGGAACAAATGCTGCCCGAAATGAGACGATTGGCGAATAATGGTTACTTCTTATTCCAACAGGATGGCGCTCGGGCGCATAACGCTAAGTCAACTATCGAATTTTGAGAAAATAATGTTCCTGAATTGCTTTACCCAAAAGATTGGCCCCCTAATAGTCCAGATTTGAATCCCGTAGACTACGGAATATGGAAAATGTTGGCTGAGAAAGTGTACAAGCATAAGATCCGAAATGTCGAACATTTGAAAGAAGTTATCGTACAAAAATGGGAAGAAATTACCCAAGATCAAGTAGATAAAGCTATAGATCAATTTAGGCCCCGATTACGAAGGGTTGTAGAGGTTTCTGGCAAACATATCGAACAATTTTTTTAGTCTTATAATTTCATTTTCTTTGGAAATTGTAAAATTATATGACATGTAATAAAACTTATATTTTTTTTAATTTTTGACGTATTGACATGAAATTTGGTACTAACTTAGTTTATTTGTTGCTTATTTGCCTAAAATAAATTATTTGTCATTATGTGTAAAAATAAATGTACAGTAAACATTTCTGGCAAACATATCGAACAATTTTTTTAGTCTTATAATTTCGTTTTCTTTGGAAATTGTAAAATTATATGACATGTTGTAGTAAAACTTTTATATTTTCTTTAATTTTTGACGTATTGACATGAAATTTGGTACTAAATTAGTTTATTTGTTGCTTATTTGCCTAAAATAAGTTATTTATCATTATGTGTAAAAATAAATGTACAGTAAACATTTTCGTCATGCTCCTTTTTTTTTGCGGACCCTGTATATATATATATATATATATATATATATATATATATATATATATATATATATATATATATATATGTGTGTATATATATACATATGTGTATATATATATATGTGTATGTATATATATATGCTATATATATATATATATATATATATATATATATATATATATATAAGTATATACAGGGTGGGCCGTAAGTTTCCATACATAGGAAAAATAAACATTTTTATGGACAACCATTTTTATTATAAAATGCTCTACATGGTTGCCATTGTTTTGAAACACACATTTCAATACGTGTTCCCCCCCACTGTTGATGAACACGCATTAGCACAGTTGACGTTATGCTTGTAATGGCGTTGGTGATATGTTCCTTTAGATGATTTATGTCTCGTATCTTTTCCTGATACACCATGGCCTTCAAGTGCCCCCAAAGATAGAAATCAAGGGGGGTGAGATCTGGGGATCTGGAGGCCACTCCACAGGACCACGCCGACCAATCCAAGCATCCGGAAACTGCTGATCCAAATACCGACGCACGTGAAGACCATAATGAGGTGGAGCTCCATCTTGCTGGAAGTAAACTGGGAAGTTACCTTCCTCGTTTAGCAGGGATGGGAAAATCTCTTCTTGCAACATGTTAAGATACCTTTCGGCATTAAGATTTCCACTGACAAAAATTGGTCCAACAATTCTGTCACCCCATATCCCGGCCCACACCATCACTTTACCGGCACCTTGCATCTTCGTCGGACTCAGCCAGTTAGGGTTAGCATTACTCCAATAACGTATGTTTTGCCGATTAACCTCTCCATTGACGTAAAAATTTGCTTCATCAGTAACAAGATCTTACGTCAAACGCATATTCTTAGGGTATCTGAAACATAAAAACAAACGTTTAATTTTTCCTATGTATGGAAACTTACGGCCCACCCTGTATATATATATATATGTGTATGTATATATATATATATATATATATATATATATTATATATATAAATGAACAATGAATAATCCATATTCATTTTTACATGAGAAACCAAAATCGCCTAAGCGAGTTTTGGATAGAATTTCGATTTGTACTTCTTTATTCATTACTGTATTTCCCTAATTCATCTTTTCTAATAAAGACTTATACACTATGACGTCATAAAATAACTTAATTCTCTTTACGTTTCCCATACCTTGTACACTGAATCATGTGCTTAGTATTTGGACATCTTCCGTATTCAATGTATGGTAAATTCTTTAATAATAACGTTGTGGTGTTATGTAGTATAAATATTATTATTCAACCATATTAATCTATACGTCACATATTCCCGTCATTAATTTCCCTTGATCATTATCCTATATAAATTTTATTAAATATTCATTTTTACTCGTGTCAATCTATGAAACGCAAAAATTCATGCATTCGTTCGAAAACGCAAAAATACGTTCTCGTATTATTTTTTTCATTTTTATTTTTAATTATATCACCTCTCAATGAACTCGAAAATGCTTAGTTAAGTTATCAAATTCCGCTAACTGGCAAAATTGAACGCTTCAAAGATAAAAAAAATCTCCTTTCGCTCTGATTCGAATTTATAAGATTATCATGCGTTATGTTATATTATGTGTGTCATGTCTCATGTACTTGTGTTGTACTAATAACCATATATAATAACCATATATAATAACCATATATAAATATATAAAAACACTGTAAGCATAGTAAACAACGTAATGTACTTCAATGAAACTGTAATTAAATGTAATGATTTAATATATAATGTAAGAATGTACTTCAAATGGAAGTGTAATTAAACAATAAGTGAATATGAACTAATTGGTAATTGTAATCGTAATTGTAATGAACCAAAATTACTACGTACTCAGTGGTGTACTTAAATTGTACTTATGTACTACTATGAAATGATATCGCCTTCAGAAATGAAGATTCGGCAAAAATATACGATTAGTTTTTTATTTTTTAAAATTTTTATTTGGAATATTTCAAACATCTGATCATGTGTTTAAAAGTGGGGAACTTAACCTTCAACTGCCGTCCCCAACATTTAGGTTTATATTATACATGTATTTGTAAAATGAATAGCATTTCATTACGGCTCTCGGCTTTGGTCACTGCTACGACTCCCTTATGAGCAGCCTCGCTGCGGGGAGGGGGCAGAGGCCCCTTGCCTCCTTAACTTTTTAGATTCCGGCCTGAGCCATGGTCGAAAGAGGTCGAACCTCTACCCCTGTAAATTCAGAGCACTACCTGTACATTTTTAGAAGTAAACTACAGTAAGAGAAACTTTTTATTTTCCCCTTCGAGCCGTGCTCTCTTCAGAAGAACTTAGTCAGTTAAGTCGATAAGTTATAAAAGAAAAGTCGATAAGTTTAGTACCAAGAGAAAGTATCAGAGTATCATAGAAAGAAGAATTAACAGAGTGTCGACCCCATAAAGCGAGAGAAAAGAATTAGAAAGTTGTAGAAGAAAAGTATCAAGAAGAAATATCCGTTGCTGCCTCCTAACCAGAACCCCCCGTCGATTCCGAACCACCCAAGGGCCATAGACGGAGGGGTTAACAAATTGGCGACCCTATAGCCAGGATAAACATTTGGCGACCCTACTACCAAGATTAGAAGAATATTTTAAGAAGAGGATTTTAACAAGTGGCCACTCTTTGGCCAGGATAGAAATTACCCTGCATCAGGATAAAACCAGTTCACCGGCGTGTCACGACTTCTTGTTCGTAACATCCATCCTTGAACCGGTGTGTCACGACTCCAAGTTCCCCACGCCTAGTTTTCATCCAAAAAGAAGTAGCCAGCAAGACGTCTTCAGGACACGTCTCTGAGGATTTCGCCCGTAGAAATTTTGTTAAGTACAGAGTTGGTTTTTTTTTTTAAGTAATTTGTAAACATTTGAAAAGTCAGTATTATTAACAGTTAATTATAAGTATCAAGCCAGAATTAACAAAACACAGTGAACATTTCAGACACCAGTGATACATTTTTTTAGTGAAACAGTAATTTTCACAGAAGTTAAAAGTAACAGAAGTTAAAAGTAACAGAAGTTAAAAGTAACAGAAGTTAAAAGTAACAGAAAGAGTTAATTTCAGAGAGTTAATTTCAGAGAGTTAATTTCAGTTATGTTCACTATTATATTCAGTATAGAATAATTTTATTTTATGTACCAAACATAATAGTACAGTACCTTCGCGTACATTAGAGTGAAATGTTGTTTACATTTTTTATTTTTGTTTGCAATTTTTTCAAATTATTGAATTGAATTGACTTGCAAATTAAGAAAGAGAGAGTTTACAGAGAGTTTATAGAGATTTAAAGAGATACTTGATTGCATTTCAAGTAAGTCGGTTTCACCAAGAGGGAAAACCAAACCCCAGAGGTTAATAGTCTCCACTTGATAAAGATCAAGTGCAGTCATTTTCCGTTTCCAGTTAATCTTCACTTGATAGCAGTTCAAGTGCAAGTCAGTTTCGTTTTCAGTAGACTCCACTTGATAGAGTTCAAGTTAGTTTCAGAATACTTGATAGAGTTCAAGTTAGTTTCAGAATACTTGATAGAGTTCAAGTTAGTTTCAGAATACTTGATAGAGTTCAAGTTAGTTTCAGAATACTTGATAGAGTTCAAGTTAGTTTCAGAATACTTGATAGAGTTCAAGTTAGTTTCAGAATACTTGATAGAGTTCAAGTTAGTTTCAGAATACTTGATAGAGTTCAAGTTTGTTTCAGAATACTTGATAGAGTTCAAGTTAGTTTCAGAATACTTGATAGAGTTCAAGTTAGTTTCAGAATACTTGATAGAGTTCAAGTTAGTTTCAGAATACTTGATAGAGTTCAAGTTAGTTTCAGAATACTTGATAGAGTTCAAGTTAGTTTCAGAATACTTGATAGAGTTCAAGTTAGTTTCAGAATACTTGATAGAGTTCAAGTTAGTTTCAGAATACTTGATAGAGTTCAAGTTAGTTTCAGAATACTTGATAGAGTTCAAGTCAGACAGTTTTATTCCAAGTCAGTTTTATTCCAAGTCAGTTTTATTCCAAGTCAGTTTTATTCCAAGTCAGTTTTATTCCAAGTTAGTTTTGAAGAAGTTAGTTTTGAAGAAGTTAGTTTTGAAGAAGTTAGTTTTTAAGTCCCAGTCATTTCAATGCAGTCAATTGAATTCAACTTTTTCTTTGTAATTTAAGAGAATTTAATTCAACCTTTTTTTTTTGTTGTAAAAGAGAATTTAATTCAACCTGAATTGACCGGGTTGCGTCTTTAGTTTAACCTTTTTTCTTGTTTGTAAGAAGGAAATTGACCGATTTCTTTTCTTTTTCATGCCATTGTTGCGTATATAAATATATAGGTAAAATGACATTTTATTGTTTGTAACCAAAACAGTTTTTACAATTGTTTGTAATGACTTTGATAATCATTGTAATGTATATGTGATAATAATAGTTGTGTAATAATTAATTAATCGATCTTGTCCCAATGACTCCTTTTAAATTACTATGCTGAGGAACATGCCGTCCCTCCGTTTTGTTTCAACTCTTTTAATTTTTGTTCTAAGTAGTGTGACAAGCAATCTTTAAAAAAAAAAAAAGAGCAGTGCTCACGAGAAGACGTAATTGTCAATTTCAGACTTATACCCCCCGCTTAGTCACTCAATTCCCCCGAATGTAGTACTCCAAACTTTGTTTTTTTTTTTTATTTAAAACCCCAACCCAGTTGAACCGTGTCAACCAGAGAAATGGTTCAACCATACTTAATTCCTCTTTGATACTATGGAACATAACCTCAATTTAGGTTGTGTTTTTTTATTTTTAAGAATATTACAGTATATGTTTAGTTCATTATAGTTTATAATTGATTTCTATTTTCAATTTTTATATTTTTTTTTTATTTTTTTTATTCGATTAATAATGAGTAATTGTCGTAGTCGAATTTAATTAATTGTGTGTCAAAATTCAATTTTAAAACCGTGAGATTTACTTTCATTAATTGTAAGTTCCTCTAAGTTCGTTTTTTTTAAATTACCTTATACGTGTAACTGATTAATTATGTAAAATCTATAATCCTAATTGAATTTTATTACTTTTGACATATATTCGAATTCATTTACGTTCCGTCCCTCCAGTCACTTTTGCATTAAAACTCATATGCAAACATCATCATTATAATACATCATAATTATTGCTTACTATATATAAATTCTCGTTCATGCATTTATTAAGTTATTTTATCTGTTCCTTAAAGTATATATATATATATATATATATATAAATATATAATACTAATCCACTAATGACCCCTAATGATCTAGTTCTTCACGGGATGAACAAATTACTCTCATATTCTACATACTATTGTACCGACTCACTCATCTGCAGATGCTTCTTACCAATATTTATAGATGCATATGCACACTGACGTATAACTTCAACTATTCAACTATAAATCCCCTTTCTCCTTTTGGACGTATCACCAACCACTACAATCTGTACCCAATAAAAATAAATATACACTTGACCACAGGTCTATACATCATCCACTACGTAATTCGATTTGTACCTACAACAGTCAATAAAAATGCATGTATGCACACTATATATACTAATATACAAACCTTATGCTAAAATCATTGGATATCACAATAAACTATTTCATTGCGCGTAAGTGCTAACTATGTAATTTAATCTTAATCATTTTTGCTTTCTAATATATCTTGCTCATGCATTTATTCAGTTACTTGAACAATCCTATCGGCTAATGTGTCCCTCGAAATTGTAAGATAAACACTTTGTACCTAGTACACAAAAATACAAACTAGACCACAGGTCTATACATCATCCATTACGTAACTCGATTTTTTACCTACAATAGTCAATAAAAATTAGTTTATAGATTGTACGATTTACGATTTTCCTTTTTATCTACTATTCATTATGTATGTAATTTTTCCCACAGAAAAATAAAAATTTGGTAAAAAAATTTTTACCATATTGTTTGTCTAACTTAAATGTTGTCTAAATTAAAGTATTAATCTTTGAATTTTTTTATATTTTGTAAGCAAGTGTCATTTTAAAGATTTGATACTCTGCATTGTACTCAACCACCCGAACTCGTTCTGTATAAAATTTGTATTGTAAAAAAAATTCTTCATCATCTAATTTGAATTCGTTCGATGTCATTTTCTCAATTGTATTGTATTAATTGTATTATATTATTGTATTAATTAATACCATTAATGAGGGGGGAACACTGTAAAAATGAACAATGAATAATCCATATTCATTTTTACATGAGAAACGAAAATCGCCTAAGCGAGTTTTGGATAGAATTTCGATTTGTATTTCTTTATTCATTACTGTATTTCCCTAATTCATCTTTTCTAATAATGACTTATACATTATGACGTCATAAAATAACTTAATTCTCTTTACGTTTCCCATACCTTGTACACTGAATCATGTGCTTAGTATTTGGACATCTTCCGTATTCAATGTATGGTAAATTATTTAATAATAATGTTGTGGTGTTATGTAGTATAAATATTATTATTCAACCATATTCATCTATACGTCACATTTTCCCGTCATTAATTTCCCTTGATCATTATCCTATATAAATTTTATTAAATATTCATTTTTACTCGTGTCAATCTATGAAACGCAAAAATTCATGCATTCGTTCGAAAACGCAAAAATACGTTCTCGTATTATTATTTTTCGTTTTTATTTTTAATTATATCACCTCTCAATGAACTCGAAAATGCTTAGTTAAGTTATCAAATTCCGCTAACTGGCAAAATTGAACGCTTCAAAGATAAAAAAATCTCCTTTCGCTCTGATTCGAATTTATAACATTATCATGCGTTATGTTATATTATGTGTGTCATGTCTCATGTACTTGTGTTGTACTAAAAAACATATATAATAACCATATATAATAACCATATATAATAACCATATATAAATATATAAAAACACTGTAAGCATGGTAAACAACGTAATGTACTTCAATGAAACTGTAATTAAATGTAATGATTTAATATA
>JAJOZX010003060.1:0-37500 GCA_023014485.1 Bathynomus jamesi | reverse complement strand
TATGTATTAATAAGTTTGAGACGCGAGAAACTTCTTTCAGCCGAAGCAACAGTAGCTGGGATGTTTAATACTATTTGAAGTGCAACATAAACATTAGGATAAATCTCACTTAGTTGTTTTGCACTATATAAACAAGGGCATTTCCGAGATCTGTTTTCTCAGGTATAAACCTGCAAAGTACTTTAAGTTCTTCATAGAGTTCTAAATCATTAATATCACTTGAACAGAACGCGCAAAACGGCTTGAGCGAGGCCCTCTTTGGCACGAGGCCCTAGGCGATCGCCTAGTTCGCCTATAGCTAAATCCTGGCCTGCATATATATATATATATTAGGGTTATAACTTTTTTACAACTTAATATTCCTGTACTTTAATTCGATGAACTTTTGCCTCAACAAGGGAGTCTTAGCAGTGACCAAAGCAGAGAGCCGTAATGAAGTGTCGTTCATTTTACAAATACATGTATAATATAAGCCTGAATGTTGGGGAACGGCAGTTGGAGGTTAAGTTTCCCCCCTTTTAAACACGATCAGATGTTTGAAAGATTCCAAATAAAAATTTTAAAAAAAATAAATAAAAATAAAAACTAATCTTTTTTTTTTTTGCCGAATCTTCATTTCTGAAGGCGATATCATTTCATAGTAGTACATAAGTACACGACTGAGTACATTTTCGTTTGGGTTTATTACAATTATGATTGCGATTATGGATTACTTCCCATTCGCTTATGATTGTCCCTTACAGTTCTATTAAAGTACATTCTTACATTATATATAAAGTCATTACATTCAATTACAGTTTCATTGAAGTACATTACGTCGTTTACCATTCTTACAGTGTTTTTATATATTTATATATGGTTATAATATATGGTTATAATATATGGTTATAATATATGGTTATATTATATGTTATATTATATGGTTATTAGTAAAACACAAGTACATGAGACATGACAAGATAATTTATATACAACATAATATGTTATATTATTTTATAATATGTTATAAATTTGGATCAGAGCGAAAGATGTTGTTTATCTTAGAAACGTTCGCTTTTGCTGTGATTCGCGAATTCGACCACTTACTTACCCAAGCATTTATGAATATCTTGTGAGGGGTGCACGCACTTAAAAGCGAAAAAGAAAAAAATACATGTGGACGTATTTTACATGTAAGTAACAGAATAGGTTGTGTGCGTAATATAGACACGCGTAAAATATGGACTGATAGGTTGATAGGCATCAATAGGCAATAGGTAGGGTACAATACAAATAATGATGTATAGAGAATGAAGTTTTTCTTTTCTTTTTCTTATTATTAAAGAATTTACCATATATTGAACATGAAAGATATCCACATACCAAATGGGTGATTCAGTATTGGCGGTATGGAAACGTGAAGAGGATTAAGTTACTTTATGACGTCATAGTTATTGAATTTGTACGTATAGTACAAATCATTATTAGGAAGATTTACAAGAACGAATTAGAGACAAAGAGTGGGTATTAATGACTAAGAAGTACAACTACGGGTTCCAATCCTGTTATATGCAATGTGTATGCATAATCTAGGGTCGAGGGTGAGATGCAAGACAATCATAATTAATTATAATAACTTCTATAACAAATGGAAAAATGGATACGACTAAACCATAGATATGGTAGATCGTAGGGTTGTGACACGAACAAAAATAGGAAGCTACAAGTAAAATTATTATCCAAACTCGCGTTAAGCGATTTTGGTTCGTATGTAAAAATGACTTGATTATTCATTTCATTTTTACATTGCTCTCCCCTTTAAAAAAATGATATTTATACAATAATCTAATAGGGTACCATTAATGATTAATACAATACAAATGAGAAAATAACATCCTAACTACTTCAAGTTAGATGACGAATTTTTCTTTACATTACAAATTTTTATACAGAACAAGTGTTATTATATAATATAAAAAATTCAAAGATTAATACTTTAATTTAGACAAACATTTAAGTTAGACAAACAATGATATGGTTAAAAAAAAAATTTCAAAATTTTATTTTTCTGTGGGATAAATTATGTACACAATGAATAGAGTAGATAAAAGGGAAAAACGTACATCGTACAATCTATAAGCTAATTTTTATTGACTATTGTAGATAAGATATCGAATTACGTAATGGATGATGTATAGACCTGTGGTCTAGTGTGTATTTGTGTGTATTAGATACAAAGTGTGTATCTTATAATTTTGAGGGACAGATTAGCTGAGAGGATTTTTAAATTAACTGAATAAATGCCTGAGCAAAAATTTATATATAGTAAGCAAAAATGCTTAAGACTATATAAATAGCAGAGTTAGCACTTACAAGCAATGAAATAGTTTATTGTGACATCCAATGATTTTAGCATAAGTTTGTATATATATATATATATATATATATATATATATATATATATATATATATATATATGTGCATACATGCGTGTGTATGTGTAAGGATTTGGGAAGTTTTTGAATTAACAAAGTTTAAAAATAATGTATAATAATTCACCGTGTAACAAACAAACAAATTTTCTTTGTTTCTGGGCAATAACCTTTATTTTCTGATTCATTATGCTTCAAATCACTGGAAAAAAGCTGTCAGTGATTTTAAACTTCGGGTTTGTTGTCAGTACATCGATTTTGTTGAAATAAGAATATTATTATTTTTTAACCCTATATGGACATCTGCGACAGATCTGTAAACGCTTCAAAATTTACTATATATTTACCGAAACAAGTACATTTTAACTTAAATGACGATATCGTCAAATTTGTAACGGTTCAAGGAGTTTATATCACGAATTGGCAACTCCTACTGCAGAAAACCGAGCTTTAATGAAAAAAATAAGTTAGTGCCTCAGTAGAAGTAAAAGTGTATGGTTACGCAGTTCGTTTTTTATTTTTTATCACTTTATTTGATTAAAGGTAAGTTGAATAATTTTTTATTGCTCAATATATGTTGTTAGAGTGGCTGAAGTAATATAAAACAATTCTGATAAACTGAGCACTAGAATATTTTATTGAAACGTAACAATATTGATGGCTCTGACATCCATGCCTTCTTTGCCACGTGGTATAAGGTTGTCCAATTTGTATTATATATATTACATTATATATATATTATATATATTATTATATATTATATATATATATTATTTATATATATATATATTATATATATATATATTACATTAAAAATCACATATTTATGTTCAAAGTACTCTAAATGAATGTTTAATATAGGTAAAAAAAAATTTAAGACAAAAATAAGAATTATGTCCATATAGGGTTAAATTAATCCATTATTTTTACTTTTTCAGACGTGTGACGTGTGACGAAGTTACTGTTATGGCTGCTCGTGGTTGCAAATACCCAGCGGATTCCTTCTGCTACGTGTGCGGCGAGTTCTTCGCAAAGACGGCTAAAAAACACTGCTTGGACAGTTGCACCCGTGCAAAGGAAGCCTATCATGCCTACTTCGGAATGCCAGTCGGTGACCAAGACAAACGCTGGGCACCACATGTCATCTGTGACTACTGCCGCCGCACTCTTGAAGGTTGGTTTAGAGGAGAGAAGAGGGCAATGCGTTTCGCTATCCCCCGTGTCTGGCGTGAGCCCTCAGACCATCTCACGGACTGCTATTTCTGTATGGTGGACCCAACAAAACGAAGAAAGGGGAAGAATGCGCCTCCCATTGAGTACCCAGACATTCCGTCATCTATTGCACCTGTTCCCCATAACGCGACGGACCTACCTGTGCCACAGCCTCCCTTGAGAGATCAATCTTGTCCAGCAGAAGAAGCAAGCTATGATGATTCCGAGGAGGAGCAAGGTGCGTCATCTGCTCCGCGCCGTCGACGCCGGGTGGCCGGTGAAAGGTGCCCCTACTACCCCAACCAAGAGGACATCAACGACCTCATCAGGGAAATGGCCTTGACAAAGTCCAACGCCGAGCTGCTCATTTCCAGACTGAAGCAGTGGGACTTACTGGACGACAGCGTTCGAATTACTTCCCAGAGGAAGCGGCATCGCGGCTTTTCAGTGTTCTTCACTCTTAGAGATAGGTTGTGCTACTACCATGACATCAGAGGACTCTTCGACGCTGTGGGCATTCCCTGCAACACCTCTGACTGGCGGCTCTTCATCGACAGTTCATCTAAAAGCCTCAAGGCTTTTTACTGCACAACACAAATCAGTGGCCCTCGATTCCTCTTGCTCATTCAGTGCACATGAAAGAAGAGTACCAGAACGTCAAAATCCTGGTGAGTGCACTGAAGTACGACCAATTCAGCTAGGAGGTCATTGGCGATTTCAAGATGGTGGCCTTCTTGATGGGGCTTCAGGGAGGCTTCACCAAGTTCCCTTGCTATCTGTGCCTCTGGGATAGCCGAAATACAGCCCTTCACTACGAGAAGAGGAACTGGCCCCTCAGGACCGGCTATGAGGTTGGGGCCCATAACGTGAAGCAAGAGCCGCTGGTGGAGCCAACGAAAGTGCTGATGCCACCCCTGCACATCAAATTGGGCATCATTAAGCAGTTTGTTAAACAGCTGGATCCAGAGGGTGAGGTCTTGAAGCACATCCAGGAGCTGTTCCCGAAGTTGTCGGAGGCGAAGATCAAAGCAGGAGTATTTGTGGGCCCTCAGGTGAAGCGACTTATTGACTCCGACAGCTTTCCTGAGAAGCTGTCTGAGGTTGAGCGGGCAGCTTGGACAAGCTTCGTTTCTCTAGTCAAAGGTTTCCTCGGAAACCACAAGGCAGAGAACTACAGGGAAATCGTTGACGAACTTGTGGACACGTACCGGAGCATGGGCTGCCGGATGTCGCTGAAACTGCACGTACTACACGCCCACCTTGATGAATTCAAAGAAAACATGGGAGACTACTCAGAAGAACAAGGTGAAAGATTTCACCAGGATGTCAGCTCTTTCGAGGAACGCTACAAGGGACAGTACAATGAAAGTATGATGGGGGACTATATCTGGAACCTTTTGCGTGAGAGTGAACTGAAATACAATCGCCAATCTCGTAGACAAACTTCTTTTTGATTAAACTATAACGCTAGAATTTTTGTATCAATTCTGTACCAATTCTCCGTAGCAATACTCTTTATCAACGCTCTGCATCACTGCACTGTATCACTGTCTGTGTATTAACATATTATAATACATAATTATTCCCTACTCGTTTCCTTCTTTTTATTTTTTCTAAAGACGGGGCCTGGGAACTTCATTTTCATCATTGATTTATCATAATAATCGTGTTAACATCAATTAAAATTATACTTAACAGGATTCATTTGATTTAAAAGCAGATAGTGTGAAAAACCCTTAAATTAATAAGCAAAAATGGCAAAAAATCAATAAATCGATCTCATGAACTCAGAACCGAAGTCTGAACTTGGTGACTGCTCATTTTTACTTATTTATGCCCTAAAAAATCAGAAAATAATAGTTTTAACTCATGGACAAATTTTGTATTACACGGTGATAATTTAAGATGGGTTTAGGGTATAAAATCTTTTGAGTCAATTATTGTTGTTATTATTATTATTATCATTATTATTATTATTATTATTATAAATCCTTTAAGTTCAAGGTAGTATTTAAGTATTTAATTAAATCAGTTACACGTATTAAGGTAATAAAAACAACGAACTTAGAGGACCTTACAATTAATGAAAGTAAATCTAGCGGTATTAAAAATTAAATTTTGAAGATGGAATTAAATTCGACTAGTAACATTCCTAGCTATATATGAACTATATAACCATTAACATTAACCAGAAATATCGGTACGATAATTGAATTAAGAAAAATTAAGAATGCAAATTAAAAATATAAATCAATTATGCATTTTAATGAGCTAAACATAATTTTATAATACTCTTAAAAATAAAAGTAAATCGAACCTTAGATGAGTTTCGGCCAAGAATAAAAAAGTTATTGAAATGGAAGGAAAGCATTTCGAACAATCTTTTCTTTTAATAATTTCAGGTAAATTTTTCATTAAAAATTATTTTTATATAATAAAAAAAATATTAAAAAGGTTTAATAATTTTTGCATGTTAAGTAGAAAAAATTATACTCTTTCGTTAAATGTTGATAGAATTTTGAATTATTTGATATTTTAGTCTGAAAAGTTGTTTGCATATGATAAATAAATACATATGTTTTATTGTGTAGAAGTTTTATTAAAATTAAATGACAAAAAAGAACAAACAACTGAAATTTAGGGTATGTGCGATCATACGGGGGAATTGAGTGACTAAGCAAGGGGTATAAGTTTGAAATTGACAATACGACTTTCGTGAGCACTTTGCTCTTTAAAAAAAAGATTGCTTGTCACACTACTTAGAACAAAAATTAAGAGAGTTCAACAAACGGAGGGACGGCATGTTCCTCATATACATTACAATAATTACCAAAATCGTTACAACCTTTGTAAAAACGGTTTTGTTACAAATAATAAATTACATAACTATATATTTATATACGCAACAATGCATGAAAAGGAAAAGACAAATCAATCGGTGAATTTCCTTCTTACAAACAAAGAAAAGGTTAAACCAAAGACGCAAACCGGTCAATTCAGGTTGAATTTAATTCTCTTTTACAACACAAAAAAAGGTTGAATTAAATTCTTAGATTACATTTTCTTAAATTAAATTCTCTTAAATTACAAAGAAAAAGTTGAATTCAATTGACTGCATTGAAATGACTGGGGACTTGAAAACTCGACTTGGGATTCGAAAACTCGACTTGGGATTCGAAAATTGACTTGGAATAAAACTCTCTGACTTGAACTCTATCAAGTATTCTGAAACTGTCTGACTTGAACGCTCGTCAAGTATTCTGAAACTGTCTGACTTGAACGCTTGTCAAGTATTCTGAAACTGTCTGACTTGAACGCTTGTCAAGTATCTTGAAACTTAAACTGTCTAACTTGAACGCTTGTCAAGTATCTTGAAACTTAAACTGTCTAACTTGAACGCTTGTCAAGTATCTTGAAACTTAAACTGTCTAACTTGAACGCTTGTCAAGTATCTTGAAACTTAAACTGTCTAACTTGAACGCTTGTCAAGTATCTTGAAACTTAAACTGTCTAACTTGAACGCTTGTCAAGTATCTTGAAACTTAAACTGTCTAACTTGAACGCTTGTCAAGTATCTTGAAACTTAAACTGTCTAACTTGAACGCTTGTCAAGTATCTTGAAACTTAAACTGTCTAACTTGAACGCTTGTCAAGTATCTTGAAACTTAAACTGACTTGCACTTGAACTGCTATCAAGTGAAGATTAACTGAAAACGGAAAATGACTGCACTTGATCTTTATCAAGTGGAGACTATTAACCTCTGGGGTTTGGTTGACCCTCTTGGTGCAACCGACTTACTTGAAATGCAATCAAGTATCTCTGTAAACTCTCTGTAAACTCTCTGTAAACTCTCTCTCTCTCTCTTAATTTTGCACGTCAATTCAATTCAATAATTTGAAAAAATTGCAAACAAAAATAAAAAAAATGTAAACAACATTTCACTCTAATGTACGCGAAGGTACTGTACTATTATGTTTGGTACATAAAATAAAATTATTCTATACTGAATATAATAGTGAACATAACTGAAATTAACTCTGAAATTAACTCTCTGAAATTAACTCTCTTGAAATTAACTCTGTTACATTTAACTTCTCTTACATTTAATTTCTCTTACATTTAACTACTGTGAAAATTAGTTTCACTAAAAAAATGTATCACTGGTGTCTGAAATGTTCACTGTGTTTCTTGTAAATTCTGACTTGATGCTCATTATTAACTGTTAATAATACTGACTTTTCAAGTGTTTATAAATTTCTTAAAAAAAAACAAACTCTGTACTTAACAACATTTCTACGGGCGAAATCCTCAGAGACGTGTCCTGAAGACGTCTTGTTGGCTACTTCTTCTTGGATGAAAACTAGGCGTGGAGAACTTGGAGTCGTGACACACCGGTTCAAGGGTGGATGTTACGAACTAGAAGTCGTGACACGCCGGTCAACTGGTTTTATCCTGATGCAGGGTAATTTCTATCTTGGCCAAAGAGTGGCCTCTTCTTAAAATCTTCTTGTTAAAATCTTCTTGTTCTTAAAATATTCCTCTTCTTAAAAATATTCCTCTTCTTAAAAATATTCCTCTTCTTAAAAATATTCTTCTTCTTAAAAATATTCTTCTTAAAAATCTTCTTAAAAATATTCTTCTTAAAAATATTCTTCTTCTTAAAAATATTCTTCTTAAAAATATTCTTCTGAAAATCATTCTTCTGAAAATCATTCTTCTTAAAATATTCTTCTTCTTAAAATATTCTTGTTAAAATCTTCTTGTTAAAATCTTCTTCTAAAAATCTTCTACAAATCTTCTTCTACAAATCTTCTTCTAAAAATCTTTTTCTTATCCTGGTAAAGGGTCGCCACAATGGTAACCCCTCCGTCTATGGCCCTGGGTGGTTCGGAATCGACGGGGGGTTCTGGTTAGGATGCAGCAACGGATATTTCTTCTATATACTTTTCTTCTATAACTTTCTAATTCTTTTCTCTCGCTTTATGGGGTCGACACTCTGTTAATTCTTCTCTTTCTATAATACTCTGATACTTTCTCTTGGTACTAAAATTATCGACTTTTCTTTTATAACTTATCGACTTTACTGACTAAGTTCTTCTGAAGAGAGCACGGCTCGAAGGGGAAAATAAAAAGTTTCTCTTACTGTAATTTTCTTCTTAAAAATTTACAGGTAGTGGTCTGAATTTTACAGGGGTAGAGATTCGACCATGGCTCAGGCCGGAATCTAAAAAAGTTAAGGAGGCAAGGGGCTTCTGCCCCCTCCCCGCAGCGAAGCTGCTAACAAGGGAGTCTTAGCAGTGACCAAAGCAGAGAGCCGTAATGAAGTGTCGTTCATTTTACAAATACATGTATAATATAAGCCTGAATGTTGGGGAACGGCAGTTGGAGGTTAAGTTTCCCCCCTTTTAAACACGATCAGATGTTTGAAAGATTCCAAATAAAAATTTAAAAAAAATAAATAAAAATAAAAACTAATCTTTTTTTTTTTTGCCGAATCTTCATTTCTGAAGGCGATATCATTTCATAGTAGTACATAAGTACACGACTGAGTACATTTTCGTTTGGGTTTATTACAATTATGATTGCGATTATGGATTACTTCCCATTCGCTTATGATTGTCCCTTACAGTTCTATTAAAGTACATTCTTACATTATATATAAAGTCATTACATTCAATTACAGTTTCATTGAAGTACATTACGTCGTTTACCATTCTTACAGTGTTTTTATATATTTATATATGGTTATAATATATGGTTATAATATATGGTTATAATATATGGTTATATTATATGGTTATTAGTAAAACACAAGTACATGAGACATGACAAGATAATTTATATACAACATAATATGTTATATTATTTTATAATATGTTATAAATTTGGATCAGAGCGAAAGATGTTGTTTATCTTAGAAACGTTCGCTTTTGCTGTGATTCGCGAATTCGACCACTTACTTACCCAAGCATTTATGAATATCTTGTGAGGGGTGCACGCACTTAAAAGCGAAAAAGAAAAAAATACATGTGGACGTATTTTACATGTAAGTAACAGAATAGGTTGTGTGCGTAATATAGACACGCGTAAAATATGTACTGATAGGTTGATAGGCATCAATAGGCAATAGGTAGGGTACAATACAAATAATGATGTATAGAGAATGAAGTTTTTCTTTTCTTTTTCTTATTATTAAAGAATTTACCATATATTGAACATGAAAGATATCCACATACCAAATGGGTGATTCAGTATTGGCGGTATGGAAACGTGAAGAGGATTAAGTTACTTTATGACGTCATAGTTATTGAATTTGTACGTATAGTACAAATCATTATTAGGAAGATTTACAAGAACGAATTAGAGACAAAGAGTGGGTATTAATGACTAAGAAGTACAACTACGGGTTCCAATCCTGTTATATGCAATGTGTATGCATAATCTAGGGTCGAGGGTGAGATGCAAGACAATCATAATTAATTATAATAACTTCTATAACAAATGGAAAAATGGATACGACTAAACCATAGATATGGTAGATCGTAGGGTTGTGACACGAACAAAAATAGGAAGCTACAAGTAAAATTATTATCCAAACTCGCGTTAAGCGATTTTGGTTCGTATGTAAAAATGACTTGATTATTCATTTCATTTTTACATTGCTCTCCCCTTTAAAAAAATGATATTTATACAATAATCTAATAGGGTACCATTAATGATTAATACAATACAAATGAGAAAATAACATCCTAACTACTTCAAGTTAGATGACGAATTTTTCTTTACATTACAAATTTTTATACAGAACAAGTGTTATTATATAATATAAAAAATTCAAAGATTAATACTTTAATTTAGACAAACATTTAAGTTAGACAAACAATGATATGGTTAAAAAAAAAATTTCAAAATTTTATTTTTCTGTGGGATAAATTATGTACACAATGAATAGAGTAGATAAAAGGGAAAAACGTACATCGTACAATCTATAAGCTAATTTTTATTGACTATTGTAGATAAGATATCGAATTACGTAATGGATGATGTATAGACCTGTGGTCTAGTGTGTATTTGTGTGTATTAGATACAAAGTGTGTATCTTATAATTTTGAGGGACAGATTAGCTGAGAGGATTTTTAAATTAACTGAATAAATGCCTGAGCAAAAATTTATATATAGTAAGCAAAAATGCTTAAGACTATATAAATAGCAGAGTTAGCACTTACAAGCAATGAAATAGTTTATTGTGACATCCAATGATTTTAGCAAAGTTTGTATATATATATATATATATATATATATATATATATATATATATATATATATATATAGTGTGCATACATGCGTGTGTATGTGTAGGATTTGGGAGGTTTTTGAATTAACAAAGTTTAAAAATAATGTATAATAATTCACCGTGTAACAAACAAAAAATTTCTTTGTTTCTGGGCAATAACCTTTATTTTCTGATTCATTATGCTTCAAATCACTGGAAAAAAGCTGTCAGTGATTTTAAACTTCGGGTTTGTTGTCAGTACATCGATTTTGTTGAAATAAGAATATTATTATTTTTTAACCCTATATGGACATCTGCGACAGATCTGTAAACGCTTCAAAATTTACTATATATTTACCGAAACAAGTACATTTTAACTTAAATGACGATATCGTCAAATTTGTAACGGTTCAAGGAGTTTATATCACGAATTGGCAACTCCTACTGCAGAAAACCGAGCTTTAATGAAAAAAATAAGTTAGTGCCTCAGTAGAAGTAAAAGTGTATGGTTACGCAGTTCGTTTTTTATTTTTTATCACTTTATTTGATTAAAGGTAAGTTGAATAATTTTTTATTGCTCAATATATGTTGTTAGAGTGGCTGAAGTAATATAAAACAATTCTGATAAACTGAGCACTAGAATATTTTATTGAAACGTAACAATATTGATGGCTCTGACATCCATGCCTTCTTTGCCACGTGGTATAAGGTTGTCCAATTTGTATTATATATATTACATTATAATATATTATATATATTATTATATATATTATATATATATATTATTTATATATTATTATATATATATATATATTACATTAAAAATCACATATTTATGTTCAAAGTACTCTAAATGAATGTTTAATATAGGTAAAAAAAAATTAAGACAAAAATAAGAATTATGTCCATATAGGGTTAAATTAATCCATTATTTTTACTTTTTCAGACGTGTGACGTGTGACGAAGTTACTGTTATGGCTGCTCGTGGTTGCAAATACCCAGCGGATTCCTTCTGCTACGTGTGCGGCGAGTTCTTCGCAAAGACGGCTAAAAAACACTGCTTGGACAGTTGCACCCGTGCAAAGGAAGCCTATCATGCCTACTTCGGAATGCCAGTCGGTGACCAAGACAAACGCTGGGCACCACATGTCATCTGTGACTACTGCCGCCGCACTCTTGAAGGTTGGTTTAGAGGAGAGAAGAGGGCAATGCGTTTCGCTATCCCCCGTGTCTGGCGTGAGCCCTCAGACCATCTCACGGACTGCTATTTCTGTATGGTGGACCCAACAAAACGAAGAAAGGGGAAGAATGCGCCTCCCATTGAGTACCCTGACATTCCGTCATCTATTGCACCTGTTCCCCATAACGCGACGGACCTACCTGTGCCACAGCCTCCCTTGAGAGATCAATCTTGTCCAGCAGAAGAAGCAAGCTATGATGATTCCGAGGAGGAGCAAGGTGCGTCATCTGCTGCGCGCCGTCGACGCCGGGTGGCCGGTGAAAGGTGCCCCTACTACCCCAACCAAGAGGACATCAACGACCTCATCAGGGAAATGGCCTTGACAAAGTCCAACGCCGAGCTGCTCATTTCCAGACTGAAGCAGTGGGACTTACTGGACGACAGCGTTCGAATTACTTCCCAGAGGAAGCGGCATCGCGGCTTTTCAGTGTTCTTCACTCTTAGAGATGGGTTGTGCTACTACCATGACATCAGAGGACTCTTCGACGCTGTGGGCATTCCCTGCAACACCTCTGACTGGCGGCTCTTCATCGACAGTTCATCTAAAAGCCTCAAGGCTTTTTACTGCACAACACAAATCAGTGGCCCTCGATTCCTCTTGCTCATTCAGTGCACATGAAAGAAGAGTACCAGAACGTCAAAATCCTGCTGAGTGCACTGAAGTACGACCAATTCAGCTAGGAGGTCATTGGCGATTTCAAGATGGTGGCCTTCTTGATGGGGCTTCAGGGAGGCTTCACCAAGTTCCCTTGCTATCTGTGCCTCTGGGATAGCCGAAATACAGCCCTTCACTACGAGAAGAGGAACTGGCCCCTCAGGACCGGCTATGAGGTTGGGGCCCATAACGTGAAGCAAGAGCCGCTGGTGGAGCCAACGAAAGTGCTGATGCCACCCCTGCACATCAAATTGGGCATCATTAAGCAGTTTGTTAAACAGCTGGATCCAGAGGGTGAGGTCTTGAAGCACATCCAGGAGCTGTTCCCGAAGTTGTCGGAGGCGAAGATCAAAGCAGGAGTATTTGTGGGCCCTCAGGTGAAGCGACTTATTGACTCCGACAGCTTTCCTGAGAAGCTGTCTGAGGTTGAGCGGGCAGCTTGGACAAGCTTCGTTTCTCTAGTCAAAGGTTTCCTCGGAAACCACAAGGCAGAGAACTACAGGGAAATCGTTGACGAACTTGTGGACACGTACCGGAGCATGGGCTGCCGGATGTCGCTGAAACTGCACGTACTACACGCCCACCTTGATGAATTCAAAGAAAACATGGGAGACTACTCAGAAGAACAAGGTGAAAGATTTCACCAGGATGTCAGCTCTTTCGAGGAACGCTACAAGGGACAGTACAATGAAAGTATGATGGGGGACTATATCTGGAACCTTTTGCGTGAGAGTGAACTGAAATACAATCGCCAATCTCGTAGACAAACTTCTTTTTGATTAAACTATAACGCTAGAATTTTTGTATCAATTCTGTACCAATTCTCCGTAGCAATACTCTTTATCAACGCTCTGCATCACTGCACTGTATCACTGTCTGTGTATTAACATATTATAATACATAATTATTCCCTACTCGTTTCCTTCTTTTTATTTTCATTTCTAAAGACGGGGCCTGGAGAACTTCATTTTTCATCATTGATTTATCATAATAATCGTGTTAACATCAATTAAAATTATACTTAACAGGATTCATTTGATTTAAAAGCAGATAGTGTGAAAAACCCTTAAATTAATAAGCAAAAATGGCAAAAAATCAATAAATCGATCTCATGAACTCAGAACCGAAGTCTGAACTTGGTGACTGCTCATTTTTACTTATTTATGCCCTAAAAAATCAGAAAATAATAGTTTTAACTCATGGACAAATTTTGTATTACACGGTGATAATTTAAGATGGGTTTAGGGTTATAAAATCTTTTGAGTCAATTATTGTTGTTATTATTATTATTATCATTATTATTATTATTATTATTATAAAATCCTTTAAGTTCAAGGTAGTATTTAAGTATTTAATTAAATCAGTTACACGTATTAAGGTAATAAAAACAACGAACTTAGAGGACCTTACAATTAATGAAAGTAAATCTAGCGGTATTAAAAATTAAATTTTGAAGATGGAATTAAATTCGACTAGTAACATTCCTAGCTATATATGAACTATATAACCATTAACATTAACCAGAAATATCGGTACGATAATTGAATTAAGAAAAATTAAGAATGCAAATTAAAAATATAAATCAATTATGCATTTTAATGAGCTAAACATAATTTTATAATACTCTTAAAAATAAAAGTAAATCGAACCTTAGATGAGTTTCGGCCAAGAATAAAAAAGTTATTGAAATGGAAGGAAAGCATTTCGAACAATCTTTTCTTTTAATAATTTCAGGTAAATTTTTCATTAAAAATTATTTTTATATAATAAAAAAAATATTAAAAAGGTTTAATAATTTTTGCATGTTAAGTAGAAAAATTATACTCTTTCGTTAAATGTTGATAGAATTTTGAATTATTTGATATTTTAGTCTGAAAAGTTGTTTGCATATGATAAATAAATACATATGTTTTATTGTGTAGAAGTTTTATTAAAATTAAATGACAAAAAAGAACAAACAACTGAAATTTAGGGTATGTGCGATCATACGGGGGAATTGAGTGACTAAGCAAGGGGTATAAGTTTGAAATTGACAATACGACTTTCGTGAGCACTTTGCTCTTTAAAAAAAAGATTGCTTGTCACACTACTTAGAACAAAAATTAAGAGAGTTCAACAAACGGAGGGACGGCATGTTCCTCATATACATTACAATAATTACCAAAATCGTTACAACCTTTGTAAAAACGGTTTTGTTACAAATAATAAATTACATAACTATATATTTATATACGCAACAATGCATGAAAAGGAAAAGACAAATCAATCGGTGAATTTCCTTCTTACAAACAAAGAAAAGGTTAAACCAAAGACGCAAACCGGTCAATTCAGGTTGAATTTAATTCTCTTTTACAACACAAAAAAAGGTTGAATTAAATTCTTAGATTACATTTTCTTAAATTAAATTCTCTTAAATTACAAAGAAAAAGTTGAATTCAATTGACTGCATTGAAATGACTGGGGACTTGAAAACTCGACTTGGGATTCGAAAACTCGACTTGGGATTCGAAAATTGACTTGGAATAAAACTCTCTGACTTGAACTCTATCAAGTATTCTGAAACTGTCTGACTTGAACGCTCGTCAAGTATTCTGAAACTGTCTGACTTGAACGCTTGTCAAGTATTCTGAAACTGTCTGACTTGAACGCTTGTCAAGTATCTTGAAACTTAAACTGTCTAACTTGAACGCTTGTCAAGTATCTTGAAACTTAAACTGTCTAACTTGAACGCTTGTCAAGTATCTTGAAACTTAAACTGTCTAACTTGAACGCTTGTCAAGTATCTTGAAACTTAAACTGTCTAACTTGAACGCTTGTCAAGTATCTTGAAACTTAAACTGTCTAACTTGAACGCTTGTCAAGTATCTTGAAACTTAAACTGTCTAACTTGAACGCTTGTCAAGTATCTTGAAACTTAAACTGTCTAACTTGAACGCTTGTCAAGTATCTTGAAACTTAAACTGTCTAACTTGAACGCTTGTCAAGTATCTTGAAACTTAAACTGACTTGCACTTGAACTGCTATCAAGTGAAGATTAACTGAAAACGGAAAATGACTGCACTTGATCTTTATCAAGTGGAGACTATTAACCTCTGGGGTTTGGTTGACCCTCTTGGTGCAACCGACTTACTTGAAATGCAATCAAGTATCTCTGTAAACTCTCTGTAAACTCTCTGTAAACTCTCTCTCTCTCTCTTAATTTTGCACGTCAATTCAATTCAATAATTTGAAAAAATTGCAAACAAAAAAAAAAAAATGTAAACAACATTTCACTCTAATGTACGCGAAGGTACTGTACTATTATGTTTGGTACATAAAATAAAATTATTCTATACTGAATATAATAGTGAACATAACTGAAATTAACTCTGAAATTAACTCTCTGAAATTAACTCTCTTGAAATTAACTCTGTTACATTTAACTTCTCTTACATTTAATTTCTCTTACATTTAACTACTGTGAAAATTAGTTTCACTAAAAAAATGTATCACTGGTGTCTGAAATGTTCACTGTGTTTCTTGTAAATTCTGACTTGATGCTCATTATTAACTGTTAATAATACTGACTTTTCAAGTGTTTATAAATTTCTTAAAAAAAAACAAACTCTGTACTTAACAACATTTCTACGGGCGAAATCCTCAGAGACGTGTCCTGAAGACGTCTTGTTGGCTACTTCTTCTTGGATGAAAACTAGGCGTGGAGAACTTGGAGTCGTGACACACCGGTTCAAGGGTGGATGTTACGAACTAGAAGTCGTGACACGCCGGTCAACTGGTTTTATCCTGATGCAGGGTAATTTCTATCTTGGCCAAAGAGTGGCCTCTTCTTAAAATCTTCTTGTTAAAATCTTCTTGTTCTTAAAATATTCCTCTTCTTAAAAATATTCCTCTTCTTAAAAATATTCCTCTTCTTAAAAATATTTCTTCTTAAAAATATTCTTCTTAAAAATCTTCTTAAAAATATTCTTCTTAAAAATATTCTTCTTCTTAAAAATATTCTTCTTAAAAATATTCTTCTGAAAATCATTCTTCTGAAAATCATTCTTCTTAAAATATTCTTCTTCTTAAAATATTCTTGTTAAAATCTTCTTGTTAAAATCTTCTTCTAAAAATCTTCTACAAATCTTCTTCTACAAATCTTCTTCTAAAAATCTTTTTCTTATCCTGGTAAAGGGTCGCCACAATGGTAACCCCTCCGTCTATGGCCCTGGGTGGTTCGGAATCGACGGGGGTTCTGGTTAGGATGCAGCAACGGATATTTCTTCTATATACTTTTCTTCTATAACTTTCTAATTCTTTTCTCTCGCTTTATGGGGTCGACACTCTGTTAATTCTTCTCTTTCTATAATACTCTGATACTTTCTCTTGGTACTAAAATTATCGACTTTTCTTTTATAACTTATCGACTTTACTGACTAAGTTCTTCTGAAGAGAGCACGGCTCGAAGGGGAAAATAAAAAGTTTCTCTTACTGTAATTTTCTTCTTAAAAATTTACAGGTAGTGGTCTGAATTTTACAGGGGTAGAGATTCGACCATGGCTCAGGCCGGAATCTAAAAAAGTTAAGGAGGCAAGGGGCTTCTGCCCCCTCCCCGCAGCGAAGCTGCTAACAAGGGAGTCTTAGCAGTGACCAAAGCAGAGAGCCGTAATGAAGTGTCGTTCATTTTACAAATACATGTATAATATAAGCCTGAATGTTGGGGAACGGCAGTTGGAGGTTAAGTTTCCCCCTTTTAAACACGATCAGATGTTTGAAAGATTCCAAATAAAAATTTAAAAAAAATAAATAAAAATAAAAACTAATCTTTTTTTTTTTTGCCGAATCTTCATTTCTGAAGGCGATATCATTTCATAGTAGTACATAAGTACACGACTGAGTACATTTTCGTTTGGGTTTATTACAATTATGATTGCGATTATGGATTACTTCCCATTCGCTTATGATTGTCCCTTACAGTTCTATTAAAGTACATTCTTACATTATATATAAAGTCATTACATTCAATTACAGTTTCATTGAAGTACATTACGTCGTTTACCATTCTTACAGTGTTTTTATATATTTATATATGGTTATAATATATGGTTATAATATATGGTTATAATATATGGTTATATTATATGGTTATTAGTAAAACACAAGTACATGAGACATGACAAGATAATTTATATACAACATAATATGTTATATTATTTTATAATATGTTATAAATTTGGATCAGAGCGAAAGATGTTGTTTATCTTAGAAACGTTCGCTTTTGCTGTGATTCGCGAATTCGACCACTTACTTACCCAAGCATTTATGAATATCTTGTGAGGGGTGCACGCACTTAAAAGCGAAAAAGAAAAAAATACATGTGGACGTATTTTACATGTAAGTAACAGAATAGGTTGTGTGCGTAATATAGACACGCGTAAAATATGTACTGATAGGTTGATAGGCATCAATAGGCAATAGGTAGGGTACAATACAAATAATGATGTATAGAGAATGAAGTTTTTCTTTTCTTTTTCTTATTATTAAAGAATTTACCATATATTGAACATGAAAGATATCCACATACCAAATGGGTGATTCAGTATTGGCGGTATGGAAACGTGAAGAGGATTAAGTTACTTTATGACGTCATAGTTATTGAATTTGTACGTATAGTACAAATCATTATTAGGAAGATTTACAAGAACGAATTAGAGACAAAGAGTGGGTATTAATGACTAAGAAGTACAACTACGGGTTCCAATCCTGTTATATGCAATGTGTATGCATAATCTAGGGTCGAGGGTGAGATGCAAGACAATCATAATTAATTATAATAACTTCTATAACAAATGGAAAAATGGATACGACTAAACCATAGATATGGTAGATCGTAGGGTTGTGACACGAACAAAAATAGGAAGCTACAAGTAAAATTATTATCCAAACTCGCGTTAAGCGATTTTGGTTCGTATGTAAAAATGACTTGATTATTCATTTCATTTTTACATTGCTCTCCCCTTTAAAAAAATGATATTTATACAATAATCTAATAGGGTACCATTAATGATTAATACAATACAAATGAGAAAATAACATCCTAACTACTTCAAGTTAGATGACGAATTTTTCTTTACATTACAAATTTTTATACAGAACAAGTGTTATTATATAATATAAAAAATTCAAAGATTAATACTTTAATTTAGACAAACATTTAAGTTAGACAAACAATGATATGGTTAAAAAAAAAATTTCAAAATTTTATTTTTCTGTGGGATAAATTATGTACACAATGAATAGAGTAGATAAAAGGGAAAAACGTACATCGTACAATCTATAAGCTAATTTTTATTGACTATTGTAGATAAGATATCGAATTACGTAATGGATGATGTATAGACCTGTGGTCTAGTGTGTATTTGTGTGTATTAGATACAAAGTGTGTATCTTATAATTTTGAGGGACAGATTAGCTGAGAGGATTTTTAAATTAACTGAATAAATGCCTGAGCAAAAATTTATATATAGTAGCAAAAATGCTTAAGACTATATAAATAGCAGAGTTAGCACTTACAAGCAATGAAATAGTTTATTGTGACATCCAATGATTTTAGCATAAGGTATATATATATATATATATATATATATATATATATATATATATATATAGTGTGCATACATGCGTGTGTATGTGTAAGGATTTGGGAAGTTTTTGAATTAACAAAGTTTAAAAATAATGTATAATAATTCACCGTGTAACAAACAAACAAATTTTCTTTGTTTCTGGGCAATAACCTTTATTTTCTGATTCATTATGCTTCAAATCACTGGAAAAAAGCTGTCAGTGATTTTAAACTTCGGGTTTGTTGTCAGTACATCGATTTTGTTGAAATAAGAATATTATTATTTTTTAACCCTATATGGACATCTGCGACAGATCTGTAAACGCTTCAAAATTTACTATATATTTACCGAAACAAGTACATTTTAACTTAAATGACGATATCGTCAAATTTGTAACGGTTCAAGGAGTTTATATCACGAATTGGCAACTCCTACTGCAGAAAACCGAGCTTTAATGAAAAAAATAAGTTAGTGCCTCAGTAGAAGTAAAAGTGTATGGTTACGCAGTTCGTTTTTTATTTTTTATCACTTTATTTGATTAAAGGTAAGTTGAATAATTTTTTATTGCTCAATATATGTTGTTAGAGTGGCTGAAGTAATATAAAACAATTCTGATAAACTGAGCACTAGAATATTTTATTGAAACGTAACAATATTGATGGCTCTGACATCCATGCCTTCTTTGCCACGTGGTATAAGGTTGTCCAATTTGTATTATATATATTACATTATATATATATTATATATATTATTATATATTTATATTATATATATTTTTATATATTATTATTATATATATATATTACATTAAAAATCACATATTTATGTTCAAAGTACTCTAAATGAATGTTTAATATAGGTAAAAAAAAATTTAAGAAAAATAAGAATTATGTCCATATAGGGTTAAATTAATCCATTATTTTTACTTTTTCAGACGTGTGACGTGTGACGAAGTTACTGTTATGGCTGCTCGTGGTTGCAAATACCCAGCGGATTCCTTCTGCTACGTGTGCGGCGAGTTCTTCGCAAAGACGGCTAAAAAACACTGCTTGGACAGTTGCACCCGTGCAAAGGAAGCCTATCATGCCTACTTCGGAATGCCAGTCGGTGACCAAGACAAACGCTGGGCACCACATGTCATCTGTGACTACTGCCGCCGCACTCTTGAAGGTTGGTTTAGAGGAGAGAAGAGGGCAATGCGTTTCGCTATCCCCCGTGTCTGGCGTGAGCCCTCAGACCATCTCACGGACTGCTATTTCTGTATGGTGGACCCAACAAAACGAAGAAAGGGGAAGAATGCGCCTCCCATTGAGTACCCTGACATTCCGTCATCTATTGCACCTGTTCCCCATAACGCGACGGACCTACCTGTGCCACAGCCTCCCTTGAGAGATCAATCTTGTCCAGCAGAAGAAGCAAGCTATGATGATTCCGAGGAGGAGCAAGGTGCGTCATCTGCTCCGCGCCGTCGACGCCGGGTGGCCGGTGAAAGGTGCCCCTACTACCCCAACCAAGAGGACATCAACGACCTCATCAGGGAAATGGCCTTGACAAAGTCCAACGCCGAGCTGCTCATTTCCAGACTGAAGCAGTGGGACTTACTGGACGACAGCGTTCGAATTACTTCCCAGAGGAAGCGGCATCGCGGCTTTTCAGTGTTCTTCACTCTTAGAGATAGGTTGTGCTACTACCATGACATCAGAGGACTCTTCGACGCTGTGGGCATTCCCTGCAACACCTCTGACTGGCGGCTCTTCATCGACAGTTCATCTAAAAGCCTCAAGGCTTTTTACTGCACAACACAAATCAGTGGCCCTCGATTCCTCTTGCTCATTCAGTGCACATGAAAGAAGAGTACCAGAACGTCAAAATCCTGGTGAGTGCACTGAAGTACGACCAATTCAGCTAGGAGGTCATTGGCGATTTCAAGATGGTGGCCTTCTTGATGGGGCTTCAGGGAGGCTTCACCAAGTTCCCTTGCTATCTGTGCCTCTGGGATAGCCGAAATACAGCCCTTCACTACGAGAAGAGGAACTGGCCCCTCAGGACCGGCTATGAGGTTGGGGCCCATAACGTGAAGCAAGAGCCGCTGGTGGAGCCAACGAAAGTGCTGATGCCACCCCTGCACATCAAATTGGGCATCATTAAGCAGTTTGTTAAACAGCTGGATCCAGAGGGTGAGGTCTTGAAGCACATCCAGGAGCTGTTCCCGAAGTTGTCGGAGGCGAAGATCAAAGCAGGAGTATTTGTGGGCCCTCAGGTGAAGCGACTTATTGACTCCGACAGCTTTCCTGAGAAGCTGTCTGAGGTTGAGCGGGCAGCTTGGACAAGCTTCGTTTCTCTAGTCAAAGGTTTCCTCGGAAACCACAAGGCAGAGAACTACAGGGAAATCGTTGACGAACTTGTGGACACGTACCGGAGCATGGGCTGCCGGATGTCGCTGAAACTGCACGTACTACACGCCCACCTTGATGAATTCAAAGAAAACATGGGAGACTACTCAGAAGAACAAGGTGAAAGATTTCACCAGGATGTCAGCTCTTTCGAGGAACGCTACAAGGGACAGTACAATGAAAGTATGATGGGGGACTATATCTGGAACCTTTTGCGTGAGAGTGAACTGAAATACAATCGCCAATCTCGTAGACAAACTTCTTTTGATTAAACTATAACGCTAGAATTTTTGTATCAATTCTGTACCAATTCTCCGTAGCAATACTCTTTATCAACGCTCTGCATCACTGCACTGTATCACTGTCTGTGTATTAACATATTATAATACATAATTATTCCCTACTCGTTTCCTTCTTTTTATTTTCATTTCTAAAGACGGGGCCTGGAGAACTTCATTTTTCATCATTGATTTATCATAATAATCGTGTTAACATCAATTAAAATTATACTTAACAGGATTCATTTGATTTAAAAGCAGATAGTGTGAAAAACCCTTAAATTAATAAGCAAAAATGGCAAAAAATCAATAAATCGATCTCATGAACTCAGAACCGAAGTCTGAACTTGGTGACTGCTCATTTTTACTTATTTATGCCCTAAAAAATCAGAAAATAATAGTTTTAACTCATGGACAAATTTTGTGTTACACGGTGATAATTTAAGATGGGTTTAGGGTTATAAAATCTTTTGAGTCAATTATTGTTGTTATTATTATTATTATCATTATTATTATTATTATTATAAAATCCTTTAAGTTCAAGGTAGTATTTAAGTATTTAATTAAATCAGTTACACGTATTAAGGTAATAAAAACAACGAACTTAGAGGACCTTACAATTAATGAAAGTAAATCTAGCGGTATTAAAAATTAAATTTTGAAGATGGAATTAAATTCGACTAGTAACATTCCTAGCTATATATGAACTATATAACCATTAACATTAACCAGAAATATCGGTACGATAATTGAATTAAGAAAAATTAAGAATGCAAATTAAAAATATAAATCAATTATGCATTTTAATGAGCTAAACATAATTTTATAATACTCTTAAAAATAAAAGTAAATCGAACCTTAGATGAGTTTCGGCCAAGAATAAAAAAGTTATTGAAATGGAAGGAAAGCATTTCGAACAATCTTTTTTTAATAATAATTTCAGGTAAATTTCATTAAAAATTATTTTTATATAATAAAAAAAATATTAAAAAGGTTTAATAATTTTTGCATGTTAAGTAGAAAAATTATACTCTTTCGTTAAATGTTGATAGAATTTTGAATTATTTGATATTTTAGTCTGAAAAGTTGTTTGCATATGATAAATAAATACATATGTTTTATTGTGTAGAAGTTTTATTAAAATTAAATGAAAAAAGAACAAACAACTGAAATTTAGGGTATGTGCGATCATACGGGGGAATTGAGTGACTAAGCAAGGGGTATAAGTTTGAAATTGACAATACGACTTTCGTGAGCACTTTGCTCTTTAAAAAAAAGATTGCTTGTCACACTACTTAGAACAAAAATTAAGAGAGTTCAACAAACGGAGGGACGGCATGTTCCTCATATACATTACAATAATTACCAAAATCGTTACAACCTTTGTAAAAACGGTTTTGTTACAAATAATAAATTACATAACTATATATTTATATACGCAACAATGCATGAAAAGGAAAAGACAAATCAATCGGTGAATTTCCTTCTTACAAACAAAGAAAAGGTTAAACCAAAGACGCAAACCGGTCAATTCAGGTTGAATTTAATTCTCTTTTACAACACAAAAAAAGGTTGAATTAAATTCTTAGATTACATTTTCTTAAATTAAATTCTCTTAAATTACAAAGAAAAAGTTGAATTCAATTGACTGCATTGAAATGACTGGGGACTTGAAAACTCGACTTGGGATTCGAAAACTCGACTTGGGATTCGAAAATTGACTTGGAATAAAACTCTCTGACTTGAACTCTATCAAGTATTCTGAAACTGTCTGACTTGAACGCTCGTCAAGTATTCTGAAACTGTCTGACTTGAACGCTTGTCAAGTATTCTGAAACTGTCTGACTTGAACGCTTGTCAAGTATCTTGAAACTTAAACTGTCTAACTTGAACGCTTGTCAAGTATCTTGAAACTTAAACTGTCTAACTTGAACGCTTGTCAAGTATCTTGAAACTTAAACTGTCTAACTTGAACGCTTGTCAAGTATCTTGAAACTTAAACTGTCTAACTTGAACGCTTGTCAAGTATCTTGAAACTTAAACTGTCTAACTTGAACGCTTGTCAAGTATCTTGAAACTTAAACTGTCTAACTTGAACGCTTGTCAAGTATCTTGAAACTTAAACTGTCTAACTTGAACGCTTGTCAAGTATCTTGAAACTTAAACTGTCTAACTTGAACGCTTGTCAAGTATCTTGAAACTTAAACTGACTTGCACTTGAACTGCTATCAAGTGAAGATTAACTGAAAACGGAAAATGACTGCACTTGATCTTTATCAAGTGGAGACTATTAACCTCTGGGGTTTGGTTGACCCTCTTGGTGCAACCGACTTACTTGAAATGCAATCAAGTATCTCTGTAAACTCTCTGTAAACTCTCTGTAAACTCTCTCTCTCTCTCTTAATTTTGCACGTCAATTCAATTCAATAATTTGAAAAAATTGCAAACAAAAATAAAAAAAATGTAAACAACATTTCACTCTAATGTACGCGAAGGTACTGTACTATTATGTTTGGTACATAAAATAAAATTATTCTATACTGAATATAATAGTGAACATAACTGAAATTAACTCTGAAATTAACTCTCTGAAATTAACTCTCTTGAAATTAACTCTGTTACATTTAACTTCTCTTACATTTAATTTCTCTTACATTTAACTACTGTGAAAATTAGTTTCACTAAAAAAATGTATCACTGGTGTCTGAAATGTTCACTGTGTTTCTTGTAAATTCTGACTTGATGCTCATTATTAACTGTTAATAATACTGACTTTTCAAGTGTTTATAAATTTCTTAAAAAAAAACAAACTCTGTACTTAACAACATTTCTACGGGCGAAATCCTCAGAGACGTGTCCTGAAGACGTCTTGTTGGCTACTTCTTCTTGGATGAAAACTAGGCGTGGAGAACTTGGAGTCGTGACACACCGGTTCAAGGGTGGATGTTACGAACTAGAAGTCGTGACACGCCGGTCAACTGGTTTTATCCTGATGCAGGGTAATTTCTATCTTGGCCAAAGAGTGGCCTCTTCTTAAAATCTTCTTGTTAAAATCTTCTTGTTCTTAAAATATTCCTCTTCTTAAAAATATTCCTCTTCTTAAAAATATTCCTCTTCTTAAAAATATTCTTCTTCTTAAAAATATTCTTCTTAAAAATCTTCTTAAAAATATTCTTCTTAAAAATATTCTTCTTCTTAAAAATATTCTTCTTAAAAATATTCTTCTGAAAATCATTCTTCTGAAAATCATTCTTCTTAAAATATTCTTCTTCTTAAAATATTCTTGTTAAAATCTTCTTGTTAAAATCTTCTTCTAAAAATCTTCTACAAATCTTCTTCTACAAATCTTCTTCTAAAAATCTTTTTCTTATCCTGGTAAAGGGTCGCCACAATGGTAACCCCTCCGTCTATGGCCCTGGGTGGTTCGGAATCGACGGGGGGTTCTGGTTAGGATGCAGCAACGGATATTTCTTCTATATACTTTTCTTCTATAACTTTCTAATTCTTTTCTCTCGCTTTATGGGGTCGACACTCTGTTAATTCTTCTCTTTCTATAATACTCTGATACTTTCTCTTGGTACTAAAATTATCGACTTTTCTTTTATAACTTATCGACTTTACTGACTAAGTTCTTCTGAAGAGAGCACGGCTCGAAGGGGAAAATAAAAAGTTTCTCTTACTGTAATTTTCTTCTTAAAAATTTACAGGTAGTGGTCTGAATTTTACAGGGGTAGAGATTCGACCATGGCTCAGGCCGGAATCTAAAAAAGTTAAGGAGGCAAGGGGCTTCTGCCCCCTCCCCGCAGCGAAGCTGCTAACAAGGGAGTCTTAGCAGTGACCAAAGCAGAGAGCCGTAATGAAGTGTCGTTCATTTTACAAATACATGTATAATATAAGCCTGAATGTTGGGGAACGGCAGTTGGAGGTTAAGTTTCCCCCCTTTTAAACACGATCAGATGTTTGAAAGATTCCAAATAAAAATTTTAAAAAAAAATAAATAAAAATAAAAACTAATCTTTTTTTTTTTTGCCGAATCTTCATTTCTGAAGGCGATATCATTTCATAGTAGTACATAAGTACACGACTGAGTACATTTTCGTTTGGGTTTATTACAATTATGATTGCGATTATGGATTACTTCCCATTCGCTTATGATTGTCCCTTACAGTTCTATTAAAGTACATTCTTACATTATATATAAAGTCATTACATTCAATTACAGTTTCATTGAAGTACATTACGTCGTTTACCATTCTTACAGTGTTTTTATATATTTATATATGGTTATAATATATGGTTATAATATATGGTTATAATATATGGTTATATTATATGGTTATTAGTAAAACACAAGTACATGAGACATGACAAGATAATTTATATACAACATAATATGTTATATTATTTTATAATATGTTATAAATTTGGATCAGAGCGAAAGATGTTGTTTATCTTAGAAACGTTCGCTTTTGCTGTGATTCGCGAATTCGACCACTTACTTACCCAAGCATTTATGAATATCTTGTGAGGGGTGCACGCACTTAAAAGCGAAAAAGAAAAAAATACATGTGGACGTATTTTACATGTAAGTAACAGAATAGGTTGTGTGCGTAATATAGACACGCGTAAAATATGTACTGATAGGTTGATAGGCATCAATAGGCAATAGGTAGGGTACAATACAAATAATGATGTATAGAGAATGAAGTTTTTCTTTTCTTTTTCTTATTATTAAAGAATTTACCATATATTGAACATGAAAGATATCCACATACCAAATGGGTGATTCAGTATTGGCGGTATGGAAACGTGAAGAGGATTAAGTTACTTTATGACGTCATAGTTATTGAATTTGTACGTATAGTACAAATCATTATTAGGAAGATTTACAAGAACGAATTAGAGACAAAGAGTGGGTATTAATGACTAAGAAGTACAACTACGGGTTCCAATCCTGTTATATGCAATGTGTATGCATAATCTAGGGTCGAGGGTGAGATGCAAGACAATCATAATTAATTATAATAACTTCTATAACAAATGGAAAATGGATACGACTAAACCATAGATATGGTAGATCGTAGGGTTGTGACACGAACAAAAATAGGAAGCTACAAGTAAAATTATTATCCAAACTCGCGTTAAGCGATTTTGGTTCGTATGTAAAAATGACTTGATTATTCATTTCATTTTTACATTGCTCTCCCCTTTAAAAAAATGATATTTATACAATAATCTAATAGGGTACCATTAATGATTAATACAATACAAATGAGAAAATAACATCCTAACTACTTCAAGTTAGATGACGAATTTTTCTTTACATTACAAATTTTTATACAGAACAAGTGTTATTATATAATATAAAAAATTCAAAGATTAATACTTTAATTTAGACAAACATTTAAGTTAGACAAACAATGATATGGTTAAAAAAAAAATTTCAAAATTTTATTTTTCTGTGGGATAAATTATGTACACAATGAATAGAGTAGATAAAAGGGAAAAACGTACATCGTACAATCTATAAGCTAATTTTTATTGACTATTGTAGATAAGATATCGAATTACGTAATGGATGATGTATAGACCTGTGGTCTAGTGTGTATTTGTGTGTATTAGATACAAAGTGTGTATCTTATAATTTTGAGGGACAGATTAGCTGAGAGGATTTTTAAATTAACTGAATAAATGCCTGAGCAAAAATTTATATATAGTAAGCAAAAATGCTTAAGACTATATAAATAGCAGAGTTAGCACTTACAAGCAATGAAATAGTTTATTGTGACATCCAATGATTTTAGCATAAGGTTTGTATATATATATATATATATATATATATATATATATATATATATATAGTGTGCATACATGCGTGTGTATGTGTAGGATTTGGGAGGTTTTTGAATTAACAAAGTTTAAAAATAATGTATAATAATTCACCGTGTAACAAACAAAAAATTTTCTTTGTTTCTGGGCAATAACCTTTATTTTCTGATTCATTATGCTTCAAATCACTGGAAAAAAGCTGTCAGTGATTTTAAACTTCGGGTTTGTTGTCAGTACATCGATTTTGTTGAAATAAGAATATTATTATTTTTAACCCTATATGGACATCTGCGACAGATCTGTAAACGCTTCAAAATTTACTATATATTTACCGAAACAAGTACATTTTAACTTAAATGACGATATCGTCAAATTTGTAACGGTTCAAGGAGTTTATATCACGAATTGGCAACTCCTACTGCAGAAAACCGAGCTTTAATGAAAAAAATAAGTTAGTGCCTCAGTAGAAGTAAAAGTGTATGGTTACGCAGTTCGTTTTTATTTTTTATCACTTTATTTGATTAAAGGTAAGTTGAATAATTTTTTATTGCTCAATATATGTTGTTAGAGTGGCTGAAGTAATATAAAACAATTCTGATAAACTGAGCACTAGAATATTTTATTGAAACGTAACAATATTGATGGCTCTGACATCCATGCCTTCTTTGCCACGTGGTATAAGGTTGTCCAATTTGTATTATATATATTACATTATATATATATTATATATATTATATATATTATATATATATTATTTATATATATATTATATATATATATATTACATTAAAAATCACATATTTATGTTCAAAGTACTCTAAATGAATGTTTAATATAGGTAAAAAAAAATTTAAGACAAAAATAAGAATTATGTCCATATAGGGTTAAATTAATCCATTATTTTTACTTTTTCAGACGTGTGACGTGTGACGAAGTTACTGTTATGGCTGCTCGTGGTTGCAAATACCCAGCGGATTCCTTCTGCTACGTGTGCGGCGAGTTCTTCGCAAAGACGGCTAAAAAACACTGCTTGGACAGTTGCACCCGTGCAAAGGAAGCCTATCATGCCTACTTCGGAATGCCAGTCGGTGACCAAGACAAACGCTGGGCACCACATGTCATCTGTGACTACTGCCGCCGCACTCTTGAAGGTTGGTTTAGAGGAGAGAAGAGGGCAATGCGTTTCGCTATCCCCCGTGTCTGGCGTGAGCCCTCAGACCATCTCACGGACTGCTATTTCTGTATGGTGGACCCAACAAAACGAAGAAAGGGGAAGAATGCGCCTCCCATTGAGTACCCTGACATTCCGTCATCTATTGCACCTGTTCCCCATAACGCGACGGACCTACCTGTGCCACAGCCTCCCTTGAGAGATCAATCTTGTCCAGCAGAAGAAGCAAGCTATGATGATTCCGAGGAGGAGCAAGGTGCGTCATCTGCTGCGCGCCGTCGACGCCGGGTGGCCGGTGAAAGGTGCCCCTACTACCCCAACCAAGAGGACATCAACGACCTCATCAGGGAAATGGCCTTGACAAAGTCCAACGCCGAGCTGCTCATTTCCAGACTGAAGCAGTGGGACTTACTGGACGACAGCGTTCGAATTACTTCCCAGAGGAAGCGGCATCGCGGCTTTTCAGTGTTCTTCACTCTTAGAGATGGGTTGTGCTACTACCATGACATCAGAGGACTCTTCGACGCTGTGGGCATTCCCTGCAACACCTCTGACTGGCGGCTCTTCATCGACAGTTCATCTAAAAGCCTCAAGGCTTTTTACTGCACAACACAAATCAGTGGCCCTCGATTCCTCTTGCTCATTCAGTGCACATGAAAGAAGAGTACCAGAACGTCAAAATCCTGTGAGTGCACTGAAGTACGACCAATTCAGCTAGGAGGTCATTGGCGATTTCAAGATGGTGGCCTTCTTGATGGGGCTTCAGGGAGGCTTCACCAAGTTCCCTTGCTATCTGTGCCTCTGGGATAGCCGAAATACAGCCCTTCACTACGAGAAGAGGAACTGGCCCTCAGGACCGGCTATGAGGTTGGGGCCCATAACGTGAAGCAAGAGCCGCTGGTGGAGCCAACGAAAGTGCTGATGCCACCCCTGCACATCAAATTGGGCATCATTAAGCAGTTTGTTAAACAGCTGGATCCAGAGGGTGAGGTCTTGAAGCACATCCAGGAGCTGTTCCCGAAGTTGTCGGAGGCGAAGATCAAAGCAGGAGTATTTGTGGGCCCTCAGGTGAAGCGACTTATTGACTCCGACAGCTTTCCTGAGAAGCTGTCTGAGGTTGAGCGGGCAGCTTGGACAAGCTTCGTTTCTCTAGTCAAAGGTTTCCTCGGAAACCACAAGGCAGAGAACTACAGGGAAATCGTTGACGAACTTGTGGACACGTACCGGAGCATGGGCTGCCGGATGTCGCTGAAACTGCACGTACTACACGCCCACCTTGATGATTCAAAGAAAACATGGGAGACTACTCAGAAGAACAAGGTGAAAGATTTCACCAGGATGTCAGCTCTTTCGAGGAACGCTACAAGGGACAGTACAATGAAAGTATGATGGGGGACTATATCTGGAACCTTTTGCGTGAGAGTGAACTGAAATACAATCGCCAATCTCGTAGACAAACTTCTTTTTGATTAAACTATAACGCTAGAATTTTTGTATCAATTCTGTATCAATTCTCCGTAGCAATACTCTTTATCAACGCTCTGCATCACTGCACTGTATCACTGTCTGTGTATTAACATATTATAATACATAATTATTCCCTACTCGTTTCCTTCTTTTTATTTTCATTTCTAAAGACGGGGCCTGGAGAACTTCATTTTTCATCATTGATTTATCATAATAATCGTGTTAACATCAATTAAAATTATACTTAACAGGATTCATTTGATTTAAAAGCAGATAGTGTGAAAAACCCTTAAATTAATAAGCAAAAATGGCAAAAAATCAATAAATCGATCTCATGAACTCAGAACCGAAGTCTGAACTTGGTGACTGCTCATTTTTACTTATTTATGCCCTAAAAAATCAGAAAATAATAGTTTTAACTCATGGACAAATTTTGTGTTACACGGTGATAATTTAAGATGGGTTTAGGGTTATAAAATCTTTTGAGTCAATTATTGTTGTTATTATTATTATTATCATTATTATTATTATTATTATTATAAAATCCTTTAAGTTCAAGGTAGTATTTAAGTATTTAATTAAATCAGTTACACGTATTAAGGTAATAAAAACAACGAACTTAGAGGACCTTACAATTAATGAAAGTAAATCTAGCGGTATTAAAAATTAAATTTTGAAGATGGAATTAAATTCGACTAGTAACATTCCTAGCTATATATGAACTATATAACCATTAACATTAACCAGAAATATCGGTACGATAATTGAATTAAGAAAAATTAAGAATGCAAATTAAAAATATAAATCAATTATGCATTTTAATGAGCTAAACATAATTTTATAATACTCTTAAAAATAAAAGTAAATCGAACCTTAGATGAGTTTCGGCCAAGAATAAAAAAGTTATTGAAATGGAAGGAAAGCATTTCGAACAATCTTTTCTTTTAATAATTTCAGGTAAATTTTTCATTAAAAATTATTTTTATATAATAAAAAAATATTAAAAAGGTTTAATAATTTTTGCATGTTAAGTAGAAAAATTATACTCTTTCGTTAAATGTTGATAGAATTTTGAATTATTTGATATTTTAGTCTGAAAACTTGTTTGCATATGATAAATACATATGTTTTATTGTGTAGAAGTTTTATTAAAATTAAATGACAAAAAAGAACAAACAACTGAAATTTAGGGTATGTGCGATCATACGGGGGAATTGAGTGACTAAGCAAGGGGTATAAGTTTGAAATTGACAATACGACTTTCGTGAGCACTTTGCTCTTTAAAAAAAGATTGCTTGTCACACTACTTAGAACAAAAATTAAGAGAGTTCAACAAACGGAGGGACGGCATGTTCCTCATATACATTACAATAATTACCAAAATCGTTACAACCTTTGTAAAAACGGTTTTGTTACAAATAATAAATTACATAACTATATATTTATATACGCAACAATGCATGAAAAGGAAAAGACAAATCAATCGGTGAATTTCCTTCTTACAAACAAAGAAAAGGTTAAACCAAAGACGCAAACCGGTCAATTCAGGTTGAATTTAATTCTCTTTTACAACACAAAAAAAGGTTGAATTAAATTCTTAGATTACATTTTCTTAAATTAAATTCTCTTAAATTACAAAGAAAAAGTTGAATTCAATTGACTGCATTGAAATGACTGGGGACTTGAAAACTCGACTTGGGATTCGAAAACTCGACTTGGGATTCGAAAATTGACTTGGAATAAAACTCTCTGACTTGAACTCTATCAAGTATTCTGAAACTGTCTGACTTGAACGCTCGTCAAGTATTCTGAAACTGTCTGACTTGAACGCTTGTCAAGTATTCTGAAACTGTCTGACTTGAACGCTTGTCAAGTATCTTGAAACTTAAACTGTCTAACTTGAACGCTTGTCAAGTATCTTGAAACTTAAACTGTCTAACTTGAACGCTTGTCAAGTATCTTGAAACTTAAACTGTCTAACTTGAACGCTTGTCAAGTATCTTGAAACTTAAACTGTCTAACTTGAACGCTTGTCAAGTATCTTGAAACTTAAACTGTCTAACTTGAACGCTTGTCAAGTATCTTGAAACTTAAACTGTCTAACTTGAACGCTTGTCAAGTATCTTGAAACTTAAACTGTCTAACTTGAACGCTTGTCAAGTATCTTGAAACTTAAACTGTCTAACTTGAACGCTTGTCAAGTATCTTGAAACTTAAACTGACTTGCACTTGAACTGCTATCAAGTGAAGATTAACTGAAAACGGAAAATGACTGCACTTGATCTTTATCAAGTGGAGACTATTAACCTCTGGGGTTTGGTTGACCCTCTTGGTGCAACCGACTTACTTGAAATGCAATCAAGTATCTCTGTAAACTCTCTGTAAACTCTCTGTAAACTCTCTCTCTCTCTCTTAATTTTGCACGTCAATTCAATTCAATAATTTGAAAAAATTGCAAACAAAAATAAAAAAAATGTAAACAACATTTCACTCTAATGTACGCGAAGGTACTGTACTATTATGTTTGGTACATAAAATAAAATTATTCTATACTGAATATAATAGTGAACATAACTGAAATTAACTCTGAAATTAACTCTCTGAAATTAACTCTCTTGAAATTAACTCTGTTACATTTAACTTCTCTTACATTTAATTTCTCTTACATTTAACTACTGTGAAAATTAGTTTCACTAAAAAAATGTATCACTGGTGTCTGAAATGTTCACTGTGTTTCTTGTAAATTCTGACTTGATGCTCATTATTAACTGTTAATAATACTGACTTTTCAAGTGTTTATAAATTTCTTAAAAAAAAACAAACTCTGTACTTAACAACATTTCTACGGGCGAAATCCTCAGAGACGTGTCCTGAAGACGTCTTGTTGGCTACTTCTTCTTGGATGAAAACTAGGCGTGGAGAACTTGGAGTCGTGACACACCGGTTCAAGGGTGGATGTTACGAACTAGAAGTCGTGACACGCCGGTCAACTGGTTTTATCCTGATGCAGGGTAATTTCTATCTTGGCCAAAGAGTGGCCTCTTCTTAAAATCTTCTTGTTAAAATCTTCTTGTTCTTAAAATATTCCTCTTCTTAAAAATATTCCTCTTCTTAAAAATATTCCTCTTCTTAAAAATATTCTTCTTAAAAATATTCTTCTTAAAAATCTTCTTAAAAATATTCTTCTTAAAAATATTCTTCTTCTTAAAAATATTCTTCTTAAAAATATTCTTCTGAAAATCATTCTTCTGAAAATCATTCTTCTTAAAATATTCTTCTTCTTAAAATATTCTTGTTAAAATCTTCTTGTTAAAATCTTCTTCTAAAAATCTTCTACAAATCTTCTTCTACAAATCTTCTCTAAAAATCTTTTTCTTATCCTGGTAAAGGGTCGCCACAATGGTAACCCCTCCGTCTATGGCCCTGGGTGGTTCGGAATCGACGGGGGGTTCTGGTTAGGATGCAGCAACGGATATTTCTTCTATATACTTTTCTTCTATAACTTTCTAATTCTTTTCTCTCGCTTTATGGGGTCGACACTCTGTTAATTCTTCTCTTTCTATAATACTCTGATACTTTCTCTTGGTACTAAAATTATCGACTTTTCTTTTATAACTTATCGACTTTACTGACTAAGTTCTTCTGAAGAGAGCACGGCTCGAAGGGGAAAATAAAAAGTTTCTCTTACTGTAATTTTCTTCTTAAAAATTTACAGGTAGTGGTCTGAATTTTACAGGGGTAGAGATTCGACCATGGCTCAGGCCGGAATCTAAAAAAGTTAAGGAGGCAAGGGGCTTCTGCCCCCTCCCCGCAGCGAAGCTGCTAACAAGGGAGTCTTAGCAGTGACCAAAGCAGAGAGCCGTAATGAAGTGTCGTTCATTTTACAAATACATGTATAATATAAGCCTGAATGTTGGGAACGGCAGTTGGAGGTTAAGTTTCCCCCTTTTAAACACGATCAGATGTTTGAAAGATTCCAAATAAAAATTTAAAAAAAATAAATAAAAATAAAAACTAATCTTTTTTTTTTTTGCCGAATCTTCATTTCTGAAGGCGATATCATTTCATAGTAGTACATAAGTACACGACTGAGTACATTTTCGTTTGGGTTTATACAATTATGATTGCGATTATGGATTACTTCCCATTCGCTTATGATTGTCCCTTACAGTTCTATTAAAGTACATTCTTACATTATATATAAAGTCATTACATTCAATTACAGTTTCATTGAAGTACATTACGTCGTTTACCATTCTTACAGTGTTTTTATATATTTATATATGGTTATAATATATGGTTATAATATATGGTTATAATATATGGTTATATTATATGGTTATTAGTAAAACACAAGTACATGAGACATGACAAGATAATTTATATACAACATAATATGTTATATTATTTTATAATATGTTATAATTTGGATCAGAGCGAAAGATGTTGTTTATCTTAGAAACGTTCGCTTTTGCTGTGATTCGCGAATTCGACCACTTACTTACCCAAGCATTTATGAATATCTTGTGAGGGGTGCACGCACTTAAAAGCGAAAAAGAAAAAAATACATGTGGACGTATTTTACATGTAAGTAACAGAATAGGTTGTGTGCGTAATATAGACACGCGTAAAATATGTACTGATAGGTTGATAGGCATCAATAGGCAATAGGTAGGGTACAATACAAATAATGATGTATAGAGAATGAAGTTTTTCTTTTCTTTTTCTTATTATTAAAGAATTTACCATATATTGAACATGAAAGATATCCACATACCAAATGGGTGATTCAGTATTGGCGGTATGGAAACGTGAAGAGGATTAAGTTACTTTATGACGTCATAGTTATTGAATTTGTACGTATAGTACAAATCATTATTAGGAAGATTTACAAGAACGAATTAGAGACAAAGAGTGGGTATTAATGACTAAGAAGTACAACTACGGGTTCCAATCCTGTTATATGCAATGTGTATGCATAATCTAGGGTCGAGGGTGAGATGCAAGACAATCATAATTAATTATAATAACTTCTATAACAAATGGAAAAATGGATACGACTAAACCATAGATATGGTAGATCGTAGGGTTGTGACACGAACAAAAATAGGAAGCTACAAGTAAAATTATTATCCAAACTCGCGTTAAGCGATTTTGGTTCGTATGTAAAAATGACTTGATTATTCATTTCATTTTTACATTGCTCTCCCCTTTAAAAAATGATATTTATACAATAATCTAATAGGGTACCATTAATGATTAATACAATACAAATGAGAAAATAACATCCTAACTACTTCAAGTTAGATGACGAATTTTTCTTTACATTACAAATTTTTATACAGAACAAGTGTTATTATATAATATAAAAAATTCAAAGATTAATACTTTAATTTAGACAAACATTTAAGTTAGACAAACAATGATATGGTTAAAAAAAAATTTCAAAATTTTATTTTTCTGTGGGATAAATTATGTACACAATGAATAGAGTAGATAAAAGGGAAAAACGTACATCGTACAATCTATAAGCTAATTTTTATTGACTATTGTAGATAAGATATCGAATTACGTAATGGATGATGTATAGACCTGTGGTCTAGTGTGTATTTGTGTGTATTAGATACAAAGTGTGTATCTTATAATTTTGAGGGACAGATTAGCTGAGAGGATTTTTAAATTAACTGAATAAATGCCTGAGCAAAAATTTATATATAGTAGCAAAAATGCTTAAGACTATATAAATAGCAGAGTTAGCACTTACAAGCAATGAAATAGTTTATTGTGACATCCAATGATTTTAGCATAAGTTTGTATATATATATATATATATATATATATATATATATATATATGTGTGCATACATGCGTGTGTATGTGTAGGATTTGGGAAGTTTTTGAATTAACAAAGTTAAAATAATGTATAATAATTCACCGTGTAACAAACAAACAAATTTCTTTGTTTCTGGGCAATAACCTTTATTTTCTGATTCATTATGCTTCAAATCACTGGAAAAGCTGTCAGTGATTTTAAACTTCGGGTTTGTTGTCAGTACATCGATTTTGTTGAAATAAGAATATTATTATTTTTTAACCCTATATGGACATCTGCGACAGATCTGTAACGCTTCAAAATTTACTATATATTTACCGAAACAAGTACATTTAACTTAAATGACGATATCGTCAAATTTGTAACGGTTCAAGGAGTTTATATCACGAATTGGCAACTCCTACTGCAGAAAACCGAGCTTTAATGAAAAAATAAGTTAGTGCCTCAGTAGAAGTAAAAGTGTATGGTTACGCAGTTCTTTTTTATTTTTTATCACTTTATTTGATTAAAGGTAAGTTGAATAATTTTTTATTGCTCAATATATGTTGTTAGAGTGGCTGAAGTAATATAAAACAATTCTGATAAACTGAGCACTAGAATATTTTATTGAAACGTAACATATTGATGGCTCTGACATCCATGCCTTCTTTGCCACGTGGTATAAGGTTGTCCAATTTGTATTATATATATTACATTATATATATATTATATATATTATTATATATATTATATATATATTATTTATATATATATTATATATATATATATTACATTAAAATCACATATTTATGTTCAAAGTACTCTAAATGAATGTTTAATATAGGTAAAAAAAAATTAAGACAAAAATAAGAATTATGTCCATATAGGGTTAAATTAATCCATTATTTTTTACTTTTTCAGACGTGTGACGTGTGACGAAGTTACTGTTATGGCTGCTCGTGGTTGCAAATACCCAGCGGATTCCTTCTGCTACGTGTGCGGCGAGTTCTTCGCAAAGACGGCTAAAAAACACTGCTTGGACAGTTGCACCCGTGCAAAGGAAGCCTATCATGCTACTTCGGAATGCCAGTCGGTGACCAAGACAAACGCTGTGGCACCACATGCATCTGTGACTACTGCCGCCGCACTCTTGAAG
>JAJOZX010003059.1:555000-560937 GCA_023014485.1 Bathynomus jamesi | reverse complement strand
TCCCTATGTAAAAACTGCCTGTACATTGGCAACGACCAATTTTTACAAAACTAAATAATTATCAATTTAAAACTAATTAATTATCGATTTCAAACTAAAGATAGAATCTCTGGATCCAGAGGATCTAGTCATAATAGACTACTATCCACAAATATGTTACACTCTATATCTATTTATAACGGACATGCAAATATATCAGATCCAAAGAATCCAGTCAATTTCATTACGGTATCCATCAAGTCACGGTCCATATCGATTGCGGACCAAGTCAAAATTTACAATCATATACATTACAATATATACACTTAGAGAAAAAGTGTAGGTGTGGCTGTAAAGACTGTACAGTAATGTAGAAATGTGTGTGCACCCATTTTGGGTCTCCCATTTAAAGGTGTTTGTGGGGCAAGTGAAGATCATGAGTTTTTCAATACCTCACAGTACTATGGGGGGCACCGCTCGGCAGACGAATCTCTTTAAATGGGGTGTGTAAGGACAGAGAGTATCCCCTAACCCAAGACGCTGCCTCCCTATATCCCACAACACTTGTGTTGAGCTGTGGGATCTATCCCCAGAAAGCCTTAATTTTACTACCTTAAACTATACCCTTTCTATCAACATATGCGTCTAATCGATTTTTAAACATGTTTATAGACGTGCTACTAATTACTTCTACCGCAAACTATTCCAGCTATTTACTATTCTATGCGTAAAAAAGTTTTTCGCAACTGCTGTCTCGAACCTTCTACTTGTCAACTTACACCCGTTATTTCTAGTCCTATTATATTGAGATATGTCGGAAAAGCTATCTCTATCTACGTTATTTTGAAGGAAATCTCATATTAGTGAATCAATAAATTGATGGAAATTTGCATACAAAAATTTCAAGACGTGATAAAACTATATATTGTTTAGGGATTAGCCTAGTTCTTTTAAAAGACTTAAAATAATGAATAGTGTGTGTGTGTGTGTGTGTGTGTGTGTGTGTGTGTGTGTGTGTATATATATATATATATATATATATATATATATATATATATATATATATACATGAAAGAGAGAGAGAGAGAGAGAGAGAGAGAGAGAGAGAGAGAGAGAGAGAGAGAGAGAGATAGAGAGAGAGATAGAGAGAAGGAGAGAGATTGTATTATCTGTATATTTTTCTAAAAGACCAATATGATACCAATAATACTGATACAGTATTTTCATTTCATACATAATGATACATCTCAGATTCAAACATTCCACACAATTTACAAGAATGGACGATGATGATTTTAGTAGTGTGAAAATAAGGAATTAGTCACACTGTAGAAAAGTCTGTAAAAATAACCACTTATTTTTAAACATGAATGTATCTTTTTTGACCTAAAGAAGGATTTTTATCTCTGTACACTTATAAACATTTTAGGAAAATTATATTTACATAAATTTATGGTTACTTTACTTGCAATAAATGTAAAATTACTGAACTTTCTTTAACAAAATATAATAAATTAAAAAAATATAACATAATATCTAATTTTTGTGAAGTTAATATAGAATTTATGTTTTTTAGAATATGAAATTAATTGGTAATTTTTGCTGCCAAAATTTGGTAATTGAGAAAGGATTACAGTTTTGTTTTATTTACATTTAGAGGTATGAATATATATTTTTATGAGTTACGAAGCTGCAGAAGCCTAACTCGTTAAAAAGAACGCGTCCCCTTCATTCTGGAATTCAACAATGCCGACGTTTTTACACTTACTATATCGTGTTGTCCATCCAACTTTGTGTCTATAATTTAACAAATTTAACTTTCAATCCTTAGTATATAGGAGGTGTGATACGTGTGAAATTTCACTTTTTAGTTATTCATTTGGTTATGAGCTTATTCTTGACTGTTTCATATACAAGGCCTTCATATATATATATATATATATATATATATATATATATATATATAATATATATATATATATATATACATATTATATATATATATATATATATATATATACATTCAACTGCAAAGAACACGCAGCATCCCGCCTCATTTGCGGGACTTGGTGAAGGAGGGAACTGCTCTCTGATCGCCTCCTGCCCTCGTAGCCAGCCACGCATGGCTGGTCAGGGACTTTGCACAAGAATCTGTCCAGCTCTTTCTTACATATATTTCTTTGCCATTCAATCCAAATTATAAAGCGTAAATAAATTTCGCACATCATTTGAAGAATTAGAAAATTTAGAGATATAAGTTATTGAACCATATAATGATAATAATAATATTAATGATAATGATAATTAATCTTTATTGGCAGGAGAAAAATCCCATAAAGAAGTACAATATTCTTCAAGGTAATAATAAATGATACGACGAATTAATCAATAAATTTAAAAAAGAAAAAAATTGGTCCTAAAATAAAACGAAATAAAAATGAACGTAATGAAACGATTACCATAAATTGCGGCCTATAAGTCGAACCGGCGTATTAGCCGACCTTAATTTTTTTAGATAAAAAATTTGATTTAGGCCCATACCTGCCGCATAAGCCAACCGCCCCCTACCCCCAAACACGGAACAAGCCAACATTAAGGCTACACCACTTTCATCAAACTTTTCCAAAAACACCAGTAATTAAACAAAAAAATTGACCTACACTTATATATTTTGCAAAAAATGCTAAATGATTAATGGCAGTAACAAATACTACAGGCAGGTACCATAGTAGTATTTATGAGTGTTAAAAATCCGGGTTGCAACCTAGTAATGTGTTATGTAGGCCTAAGCTTCAAGTCTGGCGAAAGTGGCACAGCCTTATTTTAGTGTTTGCCATTTTATGGCCGCCATATTAGCCGACCCTTAATTTTGCAAGCAAAAAATTAAGCTTCATAAGTCGGCTTATAGGCCGCAATTTCTGGTAATAATAAAACTAATAATAAAAACTACTCAAAGATAATACTAAAAAATAAAAATAAAATAATACAACAATTGCGAAATAAAGGCTTGTATGGGAAAATAGCATTTATTAAATAAGTGTGTATATATTAGACAGACACACGTTAATACATCGTGCTAACATATGGAAAGGATCTATATTACGATCAATGATATAAAGCTTTATTATACTCGTATTATTCATGCAGCCATACAAAATCTGATAAATGGATTTCAAGAAGCTATCAAAGTATCCATGGATATATGCTTATGTATGTATATATATGTAAATTTTTTGTAAGTATATAAAAGTTGGGGTTTTTTATTCTCTTGTCAATCATACCGCTTATTCATTGTATGATGGAACAATTCGAAGGAAGTTTCAACGAATTGCATTCAGTCCAAATTCGTCAATCGCTTTTCAACATTCTGATAGAGCGGAGGCGAACTTTTTTCCGGGACTCTTCCTTCGTTTGTTGAGAAATGGGGAGGGGAGACTCCTTTGTGACCACGTCACAGTAATTCTTCGTATTTGGATTAATGAAGTTAAGTAACGTTTTGCCTGTTCAATAGTTCACCTAGTGACCATACCCTGCTCGCCAGATATACTGTCGTATTATAAATATTATAAAGGGAAAACAAAGTAATTTAAAATGTATTTATGATCTTCGAAGTAAATCAGTCCATAAAAAGCAATCCATCAGCAAACCATACTCTTCTCACATACGTAATCATGCTTACAACAAAAGCCAACTGATTTCCTAGTCACATTTCTATATAAAATCGCTGGCGGCAGTTCTGATCTAAAACTCAAAATCGTGGAATCTTTTATTTTTTACAAACTAAAACCAGTTCTTAATTCTGACGAATCATCGATACATCTCTTGCGTTTTACATAAGGTTTAACTTTATACTTTTGAACTTGTGATTTTTCCAGTTTTTACTGCTTGGGTTTTTGTCAATTTACGTTTGTTGGTTATATATATATATATATACAGAGTGGCGGATTCTCACCGAGGCTATTGAGGCTGAAGCCTCAAGCTCCCATGCTTTAGGGTCCCCCAATCAACCGAGTTTCGATGATATAATTCGAGATTTTGCAAACTTCTTTCATTAAGTATGACAGAGTACACAAACTGACAAATTCCGTTTTATTTTATGTTTATAAGCCCGAAAGTAAAGTTCGTTTAATACTGTTTGGTTTTGGCAAACGGCAAAGTACACTGTGTTAAGGTTCTTTTAAGTTTTTTCTCAATTAGCCTGAGCACCGTACATATAATTCGTATAAATGTACTATGTACTGTACATGTATTGTTACTAAAAAGCTATGGAAAAGGGCCCCCATGTTCTTCATTGCCCCGTGGCCCCGAGGTGTCTTAATCCGCCTCTGTGTGTGATAAAATATATAAAAAAATAGTAATGTTTATTATTAATGCTTTTCCTTCACATTAATATATATATATATATAGGGTGATATTTAAACTTCTGACACTAAAAGGTTTGACTTATTATTAATTGAAATAAAAGCATAAATTTTTACTGTACCTTCTTCACACATGGGGAATTAGAACTCTAGTGCAAGAAATGCTCTATCTGATGTCCTCTCAACTTATTAAATCTTTACACAATAAATTTTTACAATACTCTGGACAGAGTATCTATTCAAATGTGAGAAATTTCTTGTTCAAATGATGCTTTTATTTCTTCTGTTGTGTATAGCTTCTATTTAAACACGCTATCTTTTAAATAACCCATAAAATAAAAGTCACACGGATATAGATCTGGTGATGCTGGTAGCCATGATATTTCTTTAACATAAAGCGTAGAATACCTGTTGAAAAGTACTTTTCCGTCGAAAGTATCGTTTAGGTATCGTAAGCAGAGAGGACGTCACATGCAGCATATATTGCATTACCGTACGAATCTCCATGTGTAGAGAATTTACTGTAAATATCACCCTTTTCTTTAGTTAATTAAAAAAATAAACTTTTAATGGTGTCAGATGTATAAAAATTCACGCGCTATATATATATATATATATAATATATATATATGTATGTATTTTTTTAAATTACCATGCCGATTTCAAGTTGTTTGTGATAAATGTAGTACCGAGATTCACTACAAGAATATGAACAAAATGATTAGAAAAATGAAATTTGTCTTCCTTTAGTTTTTAAGAGATTCGATATTCATTTTCTTTGTTACGTGAATAAACTCACATTAACATAATTTTGCCGATGGCGAAAAAAGTATCCAATAAACGTTTTGGATCACTAACATATTGCTTCCCAAAGCATTCGGGAAGCAATATGTTAAAGTGATCCAACGTTTTTAAAAAATTGGAATATATTATGTTAATTTAAACAAATTAAATATATTTCCAACAGTTCTTAAAATATGACAGTTGGAAATATGGCCCGTGGGCAGAAAATTTTATCGGTTTGGTTAAGTCAGATTTACGATTGATTAGTTTATGTCAAGTTGAGACAGATTTGGTTACGTTAGATTAAGTTGGGTAAGGTGAGGTTAAACTAGTTTAATTTACATTAAGTGACGTCGCGTTAAATCTGGCTAAAAGAAGCATAGGTTTCGATAAAATGTAGCACTATTTAGGTTATAAGTACTTATGATTTTTACTGTATAAGATAATGTTAAGTTTGCTCACTAATATTCAGCCCTAAATAACATTAAAAAAAAATAACATTATTACTTTTTCCATAAAATATCAGATTCTGATTTTTCATTTATTTTAAGGCATAAGGATAATAAAATAAAATCTATTATATAAATTAATTTAATATTTTATATTATATCCATAATTTTAAATTAATTGTTGGCGCATGAGACTGGGATTCATGGAAGGGTCGGAGCTCATTGAAGAATAGTTTACTTGTGACCATCTGTTCATTAAAGAAGAGACGAATTAATCTACTAAATAATTATGCTCTAAATTATGTAAAGTTATAATGAATATTTCACTGCTTTTATAACTAAGAGAAAATATAGTTTTTAACTCA
>JAJOZX010003059.1:532500-550000 GCA_023014485.1 Bathynomus jamesi | reverse complement strand
TACCGGCAAACTATTCCAGCTATTTACTATTTTATGCGTAAAAAAGTTTTTCGCAACTGCTGTCTCGAACCTTCTACTTGTCAACTTACACCCGTTATTTCTAGTCCTATTATATTGAGATATTTCGAAAAAGCTATCTCTATCTACGTTATTTTGAAGGAAATCTCATATTAGTGAATCAATAAATTGATGGAAATTTGCATACAAAAATTTCAAGACGTGATAAAATACTATATATTGTTTAGAGATTAGCCTAGTTCTTTTAAAAGACTTAAAATAATGAATAGTGTGTGTGTGTTTGTGTATATATATATATATATATATATATATATATATATATATATATATATATATATGAGAGAGAGAGAGAGAGAGAGAGAGAGAGAGAGAGAGAGAGAGAGAGAGAGAGAGAGAGGAGAGAGATTGTATTATCTGTATATTTTTCTAAAAGACCAATATGATACCAATAATACTGATACAGTATTTTCATTTCAAACATAAAGATACATCTCAGATTCAAACATTCCACACAATTTACAAGAATGGACGATGATGATTTTAGAAGTGTGAAAATAAGGAATTAGTCACACTGTAGAAAAGTCTGTAAAAATAACCACTTATTTTTAAACATGAATGTATCTTTTTTACCTAAAGAAGGATTTTTATCTCTGTACACTTATAAACATTTTAGGAAAATTATATTTACATAAATTTATGGTTACTTTACTTGCAATAAATGTAAAATTACTGAACTTTCTTTAACAAAATATTATAAATTAAAAAAATATAACATAATATCTAATTTTTGTGAAGTTAATATAGAATTTATGTTTTTTTAGAATATGAAATTAATTGGTAATTTTTGCTGCCAAAATTTGGTAATTGAGAAAGGATTACAGTTTTGTTTTATTTACATTTAGAGGTATGAATATATATTTTTACGAGTTACGAAGCTGCAGAAGCCTAACTCCGTTAAAAAGAACGCGTCCCCTTCATTCTGGAATTCAACAATGCCGACGTTTTTACACTTACTATATCGTGTTGTCCATCCAACTTTGTGTCTATAATTTAACAAATTTAACTTTCAATCCTTAGTATATAGGAGGTGTGATACGTGTGAAATTTCACTTTTTAGTTATTCATTTGGTTATGAGCTTATTCTTGACTGTTTCATATATAAGGCCTTCATATATATATATATATATATATATATATATATATATATATATATATATATATATATATATATATATATATATATATATATATATATATATATGTATATATATATATATATATATATATATATATATATATTTACTTTTGTTTACTTTTGTTGAGTTTGAACGACGGTTCAGGATCGACCTGCGGTCGACCCCTCTGCAGCATCCCGCCTCATTTGCGGGACTTGGTGAAGGAGGGAATTGCTCTCTGATCGCCTCCTGCCCTCGTAGCCAGCCACGCATGGCTGGTCAGGGACTTTGCACAAGAATCTGTCCACCTGGTTCTTGAAGTTATTCAGGTTGGTGTGCTGGAGATTCCTCACTTCTTTTGGAAGGACATTGAAAAGCTTTGGGCCCCGTATTCTGAGGGTATTTTCCATCCTCGTTTTCATGGCTCCTTTTCCCACTGCAGCTGGGACATCTTACATATATTTCTTTGCCATTCAATCCAAATTATAAAGCGTAAATAAATTTCGCACATCATTTGAAGAATTAGAAAATTTAGAGATATAAGTTATTGAACCATATAATGATAATAATAATATTAATGATAATGATAATTAATCTTTATTGGCAGGAGAAAAATCCCATAAAGAAGTACAATATTCTTCAAGGTAATAATAAATGATACGACGAATTAATCAATAAATTTAAAAAAGAAAAAAATTGGTCCTAAAATAAAACGAAATAAAAATGAACGTAATGAAACGATTACCATAAATTGCGGCCTATAAGTCGAACCGGCGTATTAGCCGACCTTAATTTTTTTAGATAAAAATTTTGATTTAGGCCCATACCTGCCGCATAAGCCAACCGCCCCCCCCCCAAACACGGAACAAGCCAACATTAAGGCTACACCACTTTCATCAAACTTTTCCAAAAACACCAGTAATTAAACAAAAAAATTGACCTACACTTATATATTTTGCAAAAAATGCTAAATGATTAATGGCAGTAACAAATACTACAGGCAGGTACCATAGTAGTATTTATGAGTGTTAAAAATCCGGGTTGCAACCTAGTAACGTGTTATAGGCCTAAGCTTCAAGTCTGGCGAAAGTGGCACAGCCTTATTTTCGTGTTTGCCATTTTATGGCCGCCATATTAGCCGACCCTTAATTTTGCAAGCAAAAAATTAAGCTTCATAAGTCGGCTTATAGGCCGCAATTTCTGGTAATAATAAAACTAATAATAAAAACTACTCAAAGATAATACTAAAAAATAAAAATAAAATAATACAACAATTGCGAAATAAAGGCTTGTATGGGAAAATAGCATTTATTAAATAAGTGTGTACATATATATTAGACAGACACACGTTAATACATCGTGCTAACATATGGAAAGGATCTATATTACGATCAATGATATAAAGCTTTATTATACTCGTATTATTCATGCAGCCATACAAAATCTGATAAATGGATTTCAAGAAGCTATCAAAGTATCAATGGATATATGCTTATGTATGTATATATATGTAAATTTTTTGTAATATATAAAAGTTGGGGTTTTTTATTCTCTTGTCAATCATACCGCTTATTCATTGTATGATGGAACAATTCGAAGGAAGTTTCAACGAATTGCATTCAGTCCAAATTCGTCAATCGCTTTTCAACATTCTGATAGAGCGGAGGCGAACTTTTTTCCGGGACTCTTCCTTCGTTTGTTGAGAAATGGGGAGGGGAGGCTCCTTTGTGGCCACGTCACAGTAATTCTTCGTATTTGGATTAATGAAGTTAAGTAACGTTTTGCCTGTTCAATAGTTCACCTAGTGACCATACCCTGCTCGCCAGATATACTGTCGTATTATAAATATTATAAAGGGAAAACAAAGTAATTGAAAATGTATTTATCATCTTCGAAGTAAATCAGTCCATAAAAATCAATCCATCAGCAAACCATACTCTTCTCACATACGTAATCATGCTTACAACAAAAGCCAACTGATTTCCCAGTCACATTTCTATATATAATCGCTGGCGGCAGTTCTGATCTAAAACTCAAAATCGTGGAATCTTTTATTTTTTACAAACTAAAACCAGTTCTTAATTCTGACGAATCATCGATACATCTCTTGCGTTTTACATAAGGTTTAACTTTATACTTTTGAACTTGTGATTTTTCCAGTTTTTACTGCTTGGGTTTTTTGTCAATTTACGTTTGTTGGTTAATATATATATATACAGAGTGGCGGATTCTCACCGAGGCTATTGAGGCTGAAGCCTCAAGCTCCCATGCTTTAGGGTCCCCCAATCAACCGAGTTTCGATGATATAATTCGAGATTTTGCAAACTTCTTTCATTAAGTATGACAGAGTACACAAACTGACAAATTCCGTTTTATTTTATGTTTTATAAGCCCGAAAGTAAAGTTCGTTTAATACTGTTTGGTTTTGGCAAACGGCAAAGTACACTGTGTTAAGGTTCTTTTAAGTTTTTTCTCAATTAGCCTGAGCACCGTACATATAATTCGTATAAATGTACTATGTACTGTACATGTATTGTTACTAAAAAGCTATGGAAAAGGGCCCCCATGTTCTTCATTGCCCCGTGGCCCCGAGGTGTCTTAATCCGCCTCTGTGTGTGATAAAAATATATAAAAAATAGTAATGTTTATTATTAATGCTTTTCCTTCACATTATATATATATATATATAGGGTGATATTTAAACTTCTGACACTAAAAGGTTTGACTTATTATTAATTGAAATAAAAGCATAAATTTTTACTGTACCTTCTTCACACATGGGGAATTAGAACCCTAGTGCAAGAAATGCTCTATCTGATGTCCTCTCAACTTATTAAATCTTTACACAATAAATTTTTACAATACTCTGGACAGAGTATCTATTCAAATGTGAGAAATTTCTTGTTCAAATGATGCTTTTATTTCTTCTGTTGTGTATAGCTTCTATTTAAACACGCTATCTTTTAAATAACCCCAAAAATAAAAGTCACACGGATATAGATCTGGTGATGCTTGTAGCCATGATATTTCTTTAACATAAAGCGTAGAATACCTGTTGAAAAGTACTCTTCCGTCGAAAGTATCGTTTAGGTATCGTAAGCAGAGAGGACGTCACATGCAGCATATATTGCATTACCGTACGAATTCTCCATGTGTAGAGAATTTACTGTAAATATCACCCTTTTCTTTAGTTAATTAAAAAAATAAACTTTTAATGGTGTCAGATGTATAAAAATTCACGCGCTATATATATTATATATATATATAATATATATATATGTATGTATTTTTTTTAAATTACCATGCCGATTTCAAGTTGTTTGTGATAAATGTAGTACCGAGATTCACTACAAGAATATGAACAAAATGATTAGAAAAATGAAATTTGTCTTCCTTTAGTTTTTAAGAGATTCGATATTCATTTTCTTTGTTACGTGAATAAACTCACATTAACATAATTTTGCCGATGGCGAAAAAAGTATCCAATAAACGTTTTGGATCACTAACATATTGCTTCCCAAAGCATTCGGGAAGCAATATGTTAAAGTGATCCAACGTTTTTAAAAAAATTGGAATATATTATGTTAATTTAAACAAATTAAATATATTTCCAACAGTTCTTAAAATATGACAGTTGGAAATATGGCCCGTGGGCAGAAAATTTTATCGGTTTGGTTAAGTCAGATTTACGATTGATTAATTTATGTCAAGTTGAGACAGATTTGGTTACGTTAGATTAAGTTGGGTAAGGTGAGGTTAAACTAGTTTAATTTACATTAAGTGACGTCGCGTTAAATCTGGCTAAAAGAAGCATAGGTTTCGATAAAATGTAGCACTATTTAGGTTATAAGTACTTATGATTTTTACTGTATAAGCTAATGTTAAGTTTGCTCATAATATTCAGCACTAAATAACATTAAAAAAAAATAACATTATTACTTTTTCCATAAAATATCAGATTCTGATTTTTCATTTATTTTAAGGCATAAGGATAATAAAATAAAATCTATTATATAAATTAATTTAATATTTTATATTATATCCATAATTTTAAATTAATTGTTGGCGCATAAGACTGGGATTCATGGAAGGGTCGGAGCTTATTGAAGAATAGTTTACTTGTGACCATCTGTTCATTAAAGAAGAGACGAATTAATCTACTAAATAATTATGCTCTAAATTATGTAAAGTTATAATGAATATTTCACTGCTTCTATAACTAAGAGAAAATATAGTTTTTAACTCAACTCATGAATATTGCCATGAAAATATTACAGGAAATAAAAAACTAAACTACTTACAATGTCCGCCACTGGAACCAAAACTACCCCGGTCTGTAGTATCGACCATGACTTCCTCCGTATCCACCACTTGGGATTGGGAAGTCATCGATGTTGGCATATTCATTGAGCCTCTTGTAAACGAGTATGCCTGGGATGATCTGAGTTCCGCCGCCATATCGTCCACCTCTGCCACCGAAACCACCACCACCACCACCAATGAATCCACCACCACCACCGAATCCACCCTGAGATCCACCGCCGAGTCCACCGCTGAATCCCCCATGAGATCCACCATACGATCCGCCACCATGTCCGTCTGCAAGGAAATTACAACTTAAAATTCTAAACTTAATGTTTACAAAGAACTCTTTCATGATGATGTAGTGAGTCATAAAATGCGCCTCAGAATGTTCAAGTAAAATAATGTTCCACCAAAATGGGTAAAACTGATTAAATGTGAACATGAAGAACTGTTTAGAGAGAAATTTCTTTGATATCTTCAAAACAGCTTCTGTTCCTTATAACCAATTATTTCGACACTAAAAACATATGAATAACTTTTAAATATTTCTGTTCTAAACTTATAAGTTAGCAATTGCCATAATTTGTAATTATTTCCATTAGCTTTTCATTTGGCGTTACATCGACAAATCGAATTTCATAATGTCGACGTTCGACCTTATTCAACTATATGAATTTTAGATTTTAAACTACACTTCATATTTTCAACGAAAATTACTAATCTAACCAAACTTGACTAACCTAACCTAAATAGGTGTAACCTAACTGGGCATAATGTAACCTAACCTATCCCATCTTAACCTAACCTGACCTAATTTCAACTAACTTTTTAATATCGACATCGTTCAGCTCGACTTTGTTCCACTACTGGATCAAAAAGAATTGGCAAAGTTTGATGTAATTTTGAAAAGATTTTTGTGTTTGTGCAAAAATTTGATGGAATTGATTTATCGCTTCAGTAAAGCATCAACATTTACAATAAGTTTAAGTTTATAAATTTTCTCATATTTTAATTTTTAGTAAACTGATGTCCATCATTTTATTATGAAAATTACTTTATTATGAAAGTTTATTTCATATATTTTCACCGCCACAACAATAATATTTACAATCTAAATCATTATTTTAATAATTAATTTTTATATGTTAAAGTATTAGATAAATATTATCGTAAATTTTAATAAAGTAGTAACAAACTGTAAGAACACTTACGGTCAGCAGTAACTGCTACGACAATACAAGCGAGGAGAATGAGCTTGTTCTGAAAAAGAAGACAATAGTAAGCTATGATAAATTATTACTTTAATAATTTAATACCGAAATCATGGAACCATATTTCGCGTTCGAATGAAAACAGAGAATTTTTTATTTTTTCGTATGAAATACAAAAATAAATAATTAAAATTATTATTCACCATATACTCTATATATATATATATATATATATATATATATATATATATATATATATATATATATATATATATATATATATATATATATATTTATATATATATATATATATATAAACTGTAATTTAATGAAACATTTTTTTAAGGAATATGATGAAACTTTTTCTTTAGTAAAAAATGTACTGTACAGTAATAGTTACATTAGCTATTTCGTTATGAGACTACGTTATTTAGACAGATTTACAATAACATGAAACTATGGTGTTATTATCATGATGTTCTTCGCACGTAGCCGTATCGACAAATTTAATTTTTAGGTTTCTTAACAAGGAATATATATATATATATATATATATATATATATATATATATATATATATATATATATATATATATATATATATATATATATATATTGTTGACTTCATAAACAAATTCTAAATACCATTTTGCTGGTATTTTTGCGAATATTGACAAAGAAAACAAGGTTTTCTGTCCTGAATATTTGTTTTGTTATTTCACGTTCTGTTAGGTCTCAAATAAAATAAAAATTAGCAACACTTGATAAAAGGCCTCTGAAATATACTCTATATCCAACGTCATATATATATATATATATATATATATATATATATTATATATATATATATGTCATTTCCCTATATTAATATTTTAAAAATTAATTTGAAATTTCAGTTAAAAATCAGATTTGGAAAAGGTTAAAAGAAACTTTCGGTAAAAATTAATAAAAATATGAAATAAAAAAAAATAGTGGCATATAATTTTTTCTAATTTCCAAATACTGTATCTTGAAGGCTCTTACCTTTTTCATTCACTAATGGATCTGTGTGTGTGTGTGTGTGTTACCATCTGTATATCTAATACTTATCTTCAATACTTTGTTAAAAATGATTTCTTTACGGCTCCTGTTTGTCTTTAATGAAAAGAATTTTCTCAGTATTTATTTTTCTTTACAATTTATTTCATTCTTCCAAGTTCAAATGACTCCTTACATACAGGGTGTCCATAAAGTCACGGCTCGTGGTAATTTTACTTACGCATGCAGTCACATGCATTACAGTGTAGTACATATTAGATAAGCTGTATTTTGTCTTTTATGGTATTCTTATGAGTTATGTAGTAACCGAGGATAGAACCAATATTATATTAATAATATTAATAATAATTTTAACTTAATTTTTTTAACTTAAATAATAATTTTACATTCATTGAGTATATTATTTACGCATGCAGTGCATGCCTTGCATTCATTAAGAAGTCGCCCCTCATATATATTATATATATATATATATATATATATATATATATATATATATATATATATATATATATATTAAACACGAGTTTGAAAAGTATCAAATTATTTTGTTAGAAAATGAATCTAAATTAGTGCATAGAATTTTTTAAAAAATAAATGGAGCCAATTTTTGCCATGAAAATCAATCTTTATTTTGTTGACATTTATTTCCAATACTTAAATTCAGTGACTTTATTACAATTTATATTCTTCTATATTTTATGCACGTATCTTTAGAAGAATGAAGAAATTCATTAATTATTATTATTATTATCATTATTATTATTATTATTATTATTATTATTATCATCATTATTATTATTATTATTATTATTGTTATTATTATTATTAGTTTAATTAATATTATTGTGATATTATAACTATTATTATTACTACTCTCTTAGCATAAGTACTTGGCTACTTTATCAGTAGTATGGATATTGTATTCGTAATAATAATAATATATATATATATATATGTCTATATAGCAATACAAATTGTATATAACAAAAATACTTAAAGAAACGAACCATTTTTTCAACTTGTATGTGTGAGAATATCCTTAGGAAAGCAGGGAAAGAATAAAACTGATTTCCAGCTCTTGACCATCGCTTTTATATACTTCTTGCACACGAACTTCCAGTGCTCGCTCATTCCCTAATTTACTATTACCCACTTCCCCATAATAACCCCTTTCTCCTCCTACTCCTCCTTCCCCAACCCACGACCTTTATTCGACCTTCTAATTCTCTTTTCCAAAAAAATCATTTTCGTTGGCCCCCTCTTTCCCGAACCAAACACTCAATTTAAAAAAATTTTGAATGAAGAGCTGACTGCACAGTTTTTGTGAGCGGTCTTACTCAACTGATTGGAGTGGCCCCGCCCCCTTTTATACGATGACCTTAGACAGGGGCAACAGAATGGAAAATGAGAAAAAAAGAACTGATATTTTCATTTCGTAAAATTTGAACATTTTTATACATTGTAAGTTAAGTTTATTTTTATTAAATATTTATTATTTTATATAATTATCCTTTTTATTGTTAATTCTTCGTCACGAAGCTGTAATTTGACTTTTGCATATGTAATTTCGACTATTGGACAAACGAACAAAATTATATTGATTTGAGTTGGAATAAAATGTTTAGATATTTTTTTGAACTTTTTTTTTTTTAATTTTCGGGTTCCTTGAAACCCTTTTGAACTTTCTTAATTCTTTGCTTTTTTTTTTTCATGTCCCGAAAAATTTTTGTTTTGAAGGAAACTATTAATTATGATTAGTCACATTATCATAATTTTGAAGGAAATCTCATATTAGTGAATCAATAAATTGATGGAAATTTGCATACAAAAATTTCAAGACGTGATAAAATACTATATATTGTTTAGAGATTAGCCTAGTTCTTTTAAAAGATTTAAAATAATGAATAGTGTGTGTGTGTATGTATATATATATTTATACATGAAAGAGAGAGAGAGAGAGAGAGAGAGAGAGAGAGAGAGAGAGAGAGAGAGAGAGAGAGTGAATGTATTATCTGTATATTTTTCTAAAAGACCAATATGATACGAGTAATAATGATACAGTATTTTCATTTCAAACATAATGATACATCTCAGATTCAAACATTCCACACAATTTACAAGAATGGACGACGATGATTTTAGTAGTGTGAAAATAAGGAATTAGTCACATTGTAGAAAAGTCTGTAAAAATAACCACTTATTTTTAAACATGATTGTATCTTTTTTTTACCTAAAGAAGGATTTTTATCTCTGTACCAGTGATGTAGGTCTCGAGATCGGTCTCGGTCTCGAGACCGATCTCGAGACCCAATTTGCAGATCTCGATCTCGATCTCGGTCTCCGCTATTTAGATCTCGGTCTCGATCTCGGTCCCGACAGACGCGGTCTCGGTTTTTCTCCCCGTGACCTTTCGAGACCTCTCGAGACCGTAATGAAAAACACATGTTATTGGCATACTCATGATGTTGGCTTGGTTGAACAGACAGAATTCAGAATGTTTATGAAAATTTGTAAAAGTAAGGGACTCTAGGTATTCACTATTCAGTCACCCTGTTTTGAGTTGCCACGTTTGTCTTGCGGGAGGGTGAGTCTGGATTTTTTTAGGTTAGCGCTACAAAAACATTCCCCCCCCCCCCGCCCCCGTCAGATTAATTTTATTGAAAATGGAAACACTAAATAGAGAATTATATATATTATATATATAAGTATATATTATAAGGCCACTTTGTGTTGCCAAACGGCGTGTCAACCTCTGTGGCGTGATAAAAACGATTATCCTCCCATCCAATATGTATTTGAAACAATAAAATGCTTCACACAAAAATAATGCAAGAAATACAGCATAAAGAAAACAGTACCGATAAATTCAAGAGTCAAACCAAAGTTCCGAGACTAATGGCAAAATATTAAAGCTATCGGTGCAAGCAGAAGAACGTTGAAACTGGGAAGATTTTGAACCGCAGGGAACAGTTGCAGCGGTACCTCTTAGAGATCGATGAATCTCATTTTAGACAACTGCTCTCCAATAAAGTTTTGGCACCAGAAAAGGGATAAATTCCCATCACTGGCCAATATTGCCATGGCTGTTTTAACAGTGCCTGCCTCTAGTGCTCCAATTGAGCGTGTATTTAGCCATGGAGGCATAATAATGAGGCCCCACAGAAGTCGAACTTCAGCAGATCTTCTGAGCACGCTGATGTTCCTTAAGTGTAATGAGCACCTATCATGCTTTAAATAAATGCACAAGTCAAACTGGGTAGTGGGTACGTTCATTAAACCTTCTGTAACAGATATAAAAGAAGTAAATAAATAAAAAGTACGTGTGTGTATATATATATATAATATATTATTATATATATATATATATATATATATTCATTTGTTAATTTATAGGCTACACTTTTTGCATTCAACACACTGCATCTGAGAAAGTAGCTATTAGTTTATTAATATACTTAACATAGTCTAATTTCCATAGTAGTGTAAAACAAATTGAAAGTGCATGAGCTTGGTCTCGATCTCGATCTCGGTCTCGAATTTTAAGGGTCTCGATCTCGGAAGGTAGATCTCGATCTCGAACCTTTGATCTCGGTCTCGATCTTGGTCTCACAGGATCAGGTCTCGGTCTCGGTCTCAGTCTCGGACTTGGTGGTCTCGACTACATCACTGCTCTGTACACTTATAAACATTTTAGGAAAATTATATTTACATAAATTTATGGTTACTTTACTTGCAATAAATGTAAAATTACTGAACTTTCTTTAACAAAATATAATAAATTAAAAAAATATAACATATCTAATTTTTGTGAAGTTAATATAGAATTTATGTTTTTTTAGAATATGAAATTAATTGGTAATTTTTGCTGCAAAAATTTGGTAATTGAGAAAGGATTACAGTTTTGTTTTATTTACATTTAGAGGTATGAATATATATTTTTACGAGTTACGAAGCTGCAGAAGCCTAACTCCGTTAAAAAGAACGCGTCCCCTTCATTCTGGAATTCAACAATGCCGACGTTTTTACACTTACTATGTCGTGTTGTCCATCCAACTTTGTGTCTATAATTTAACAAATTTAACTTTCAATCCTTAGTATATAGGAGGTGTGATACGTGTGAAATTTCACTTTTTAGTTATTCATTTGGTTATGAGCTTATTCTTGACTGTTTCATATATAAGGCCTTCATATATATATATATATATATATATATATATATATATATATATATATATATATATATATATATTATACTTTTGTTTACTTTTGTTGAGTTTGAACGACGGTTCAGGATCGACCTGCGGTCGACCCCTCTGCAGCATCCCGCCTCATTTGCGGGACTTGGTGAAGGAGGGAATTGCTCTCTGATCGCCTCCTGCCCTCGTAGCCAGCCACGCATGGCTGGTCAGGGACTTTGCACAAGAATCTGTCCAGCTGGTTCTTGAAGTTATTCAGGTTGGTGTGCTGGAGATTCCTCACTTCTTTGGGAAGGACATTGAAAAGCTTTGGGCCCCGTATTCTGAGGGTATTTTCCATCCTCGTTTTCATGGCTCCTTTTCCCACTGCAGCTGGGACATCTTACATATATTTCTTTGCCATTCAATCCAAATTATAAAGCGTAAATAAATTTCGCACATCATTTGAAGAATTAGAAAATTTAGAGATATAAGTTATTGAACCATATAATGATAATAATAATATTAATGATAATGATAATTAATCTTTATTGGCAGGAGAAAAATCCCATAAAGAAGTACAATATTCTTCAAGGTAATAATAAATGATACGACGAATTAATCAATAAATTTAAAAAAGAAAAAAATTGTCCTAAAATAAAACGAAATAAAAATGAACGTAATGAAACGATTACCATAAATTGCGGCCTATAAGTCGAACCGGCGTATTAGCCGACCTTAATTTTTTTAGATAAAAATTTTGATTTAGGCCCATACCTGCCGCATAAGCCAACCGCCCCCCCCCCAAACACGGAACAAGCCAACATTAAGGCTACACCACTTTCATCAAACTTTTCCAAAAACACCAGTAATTAAACAAAAAAATTGACCTACACTTATATATTTTGCAAAAAATGCTAAATGATTAATGGCAGTAACAAATACTACAGGCAGGTACCATAGTAGTATTTATGAGTGTTAAAAATCCGGGTTGCAACCTAGTAATGTGTTATGTAGGCCTAAGCTTCAAGTCTGGCGAAAGTGGCACAGCCTTATTTTAGTGTTTGCCATTTTATGGCCGCCATATTAGCCGACCCTTAATTTTGCAAGCAAAAAAATTAAGCTTCATAAGTCGGCTTATAGGCCGCAATTTCTGGTAATAATAAAACTAATAATAAAAACTACTCAAAGATAATACTAAAAAATAAAAATAAAATAATACAACAATTGCGAAATAAAGGCTTGTATGGGAAAATAGCATTTATTAAATAAGTGTATATATATTAGACAGACAGACGTTAATACATCGTGCTAACATATGGAAAGGATCTATATTACGATCAATGATATAAAGCTTTATTATACTCGTATTATTCATGCAGCCATACAAAATCTGATAAATGGATTTCAAGAAGCTATCAAAGTATCCATGCATATATGCTTATGTATGTATATATATATGTAAATTTTTTGTAAGTATATAAAAGTTGGGGTTTTTTATTCTCTTGTCAATCATACCGCTTATTCATTGTATGATGGAACAATTCGAAGGAAGTTTCAACGAATTGCATTCAGTCCAAATTCGTCAATCGCTTTTCAACATTCTGATACAGCGGAGGCGAACTTTTTTCCGGGACTCTTCCTTCGTTTGATGAGAAATGGGGAGGGGAGGCTCCTTTGTGGCCACGTCACAGTAATTCTTCGTATTTGGATTAATGAAGTTAAGTAACGTTTTGCCTGTTCAATAGTTCACCTAGTGACCATACCCTGCTCGCCAGATATACTGTCGTATTATAAATATTATAAAGGGAAAACAAAGTAATTTAAAATGTATTTATGATCTTCGAAGTAAATCAGTCCATAAAAATCAATCCATCAGCAAACCATACTCTTCTCACATACGTAATCATGCTTCCAACAAAAGCCAACTGATTTCCCAGTCACATTTCTATATATAATCGCTGGCGGCAGTTCTGATCTAAAACTCAAAATCGTGGAATTTTATTTTTTACAAACTAAAACCAGTTCTTAATTCTGACGAATCATCGATACATCTCTTGCGTTTTACATAAGGTTTAACTTTATACTTTTGAACTTGTGATTTTTCCAGTTTTTACTGCTTGGGTTTTTTGTCAATTTACGTTTGTTGGTTATATATATATATATACAGAGTGGCGGATTCTCACCGAGGCTATTGAGGCTGAAGCCTCAAGCTCCCATGCTTGAGGGTCCCCCAATCAACCGAGTTTCGATGATATAATTCGAGATTTTGCAAACTTCTTTCATTAAGTATGACAGAGTACACAAACTGACAAATTCCGTTTTATTTTATGTTTTATAAGCCCGAAAGTAAAGTTCGTTTAATACTGTTTGGTTTTGGCAAACGGCAAAGTACACTGTGTTAAGGTTCTTTTAAGTTTTTTCTCAATTAGCCTGAGCACCGTACATATAATTCGTATAAATGTACTATGTACATGTACATGTATTGTTACTAAAAAGCTATGGAAAAGGGCCCCCATGTTCTTCATTGCCCCGTGGCCCCGAGGTGTCTTAATCCGCCTCTGTGTGTATGTATATATATATATTATTTTTTTTTTTAATTGGTTATGTTCTGTTTTTGTCCTGTTGATGGAATCAGCGTATTCGGAAACATTGGTGTGATAAAAATATATAAAAAAATAGTAATGTTTATTATTAATGCTCTTCCTTCACATTATATATATATATATATATATATATATATATATATATATATATATATATATATATATATATATAGGGTGACATTTAAACTTCTGACACTAAAAGGTTTGACTTATTATTAATTGAAATAAAAGCATAAATTTTTACTGTACCTTCTTCACACATGGGGAATTAGAACCCTAGTGCAAGAAATGCTCTATCTGATGTCCTCTCAACTTATTAACTCTTTACACAATAAATTTTTACAATACTCTGGACAGAGTATCTATTCAAATCTGAGAAATTTCTTGTTCAAATGATGCTTTTATTTCTTCTGTTGTGTATAGCTTCTATTTAAACACGCTATCTTTTAAATAACCCCAAAGATAAAAGTCACACGGATATAGATCTGGTGATGCTGGTAGCTATGATATTTCTTTAACATAAAGCGTAGAATACCTGTTGAAAAGTACTCTTCCGTCGAAAGTATCGTTTAGGTATCGTAAGCAGAGAGGACGTCACATGCAGCATATATTGCATTACCGTACGAATTCTCCATGTGTAGAGAATTTACTGTAAATATCACCCTTTTCTTTAGTTAATTAAAAACATAAACGTTTAATGGTGTCAGATGTATAAAAATTCACGCGATATATATATATATATATATATATATATATATATATATATATATATATATATATATATATATATTATATATATATATATATATGTATTTTTTTTAAATTACCATGCCGATTTCAAGTTGTTTGTGATAAATGTAGTACCGAGATTCACTACAAGAATATGAACAAAATGATTAGAAAAATAAAATTTGTCTTCCTTTAGTTTTTAAGAGATTCGATATTCATTTTCTTTGTTACGTGAATAAACTCACATTAACATAATTTTGCCGATGCCGAAAAAAGTGTCCAATAAACGTTTTGGATCACTAACATATTGCTTCCCAAAGCATTCGGGAAGCAATATGTTAAAGTGATCCAACGTTTTTAAAAAAATTGGAATATATTATGTTAATTTAAACAAATTAAATATATTTCCAACGGTTCTTAAAATATGACAGTTGGAAATATGGCCCGTGGGCAGAAAATTTTATCGGTTTGGTTAAGTCAGATTTACGATTGATTAGTTTATGTCAAGTTGAGACAGATTTGGTTCCGTTAGATTAAGTTGGGTAAGGTGAGGTTAAACTAGTTTAATTTACATTAAGTGACGTCGCGTTAAATCTGGCTAAAAGAAGCATAGGTTTCGATAAAATGTAGCACTATTTAGGTTATAAGTACTTATGATTTTTACTGTATAAGATAATGTTAAGTTTGCTCACTAATATTCAGCACTAAATAACATTAAAAAAAAATAACATTATTACTTTTTCCATAAAATATCAGATTCTGATTTTTCATTTATTTTAAGGCATAAGGATAATAAAATAAAATCTATTATATAAATTAATTTAATATTTTATATTATATCCATAATTTTAAATTAATTGTTGGCGCATGAGACTGGGATTCATGGAAGGGTCGGAGCTCATTGAAGAATAGTTTACTTGTGACCATCTGTTCATTAAAGAAGAGACGAATTAATCTACTAAATAATTATGCTCTAAATTATGTAAAGTTATAATGAATATTTCACTGCTTTTATAACTAAGAGAAAATATAGTTTTTAACTCAACTCATGAATATTGCCATGAAAATATTACAGGAAATAAAAAACTAAACTACTTACAATGTCCGCCACTGGAACCAAAACTACCCCGGCCTGTAGTATCGACCATGACTTCCTCCGTATCCACCACTTGGGATTGGGAAGTCATCGATGTTGGCATATTCATTGAGCCTCTTGTAAACGAGTATTCCTGGGATGATCTGACTTCCGCCGCCATATCTTCCACCTCTGCCACCGAAACCACCCACCACCACCACCAATGAATCCACCACCACCACCGAATCCACCCTGAGATCCACCGCCGAATCCACCGCTGAATCCCCCATGAGATCCACCATACGATCCGCCACCATGTCCGTCTGCAAGGAAATTACAACTTAAAATTCTGAACTTAATGTTTACAAAGAACTCTTTCATGATGATGTAGTGAGTCATACAATGCGCCTCAGTATGTTCAAGTAAAATAATGTTCCACCAAAATGGGTAAAACTGATTAAATGTGAACATGAAGAACTGTTTAGAGAGAAATTTCTTTGATATCTTCAAAACTGCTTCTGTTCCTTATAACCAATTATTTCGACACTGAAAACATATGAATAACTTTTAAATATTTCTGTTCTAAACTTATAAGTTAGCAATTGCCATAATTTGTAATTATTTCCATTTGCTTTTCATTTGGCATTACATCGACAAATCGAATTTCATAATGTCGACGTTCGACCTTATTCAAGTATATGAATTTCAGATTTTAAACTACACTTCAAATTTTCAACGAAAATGACTAATCTAACCTAACCAGACTAACCTAACCTAAATAGGTGTAACCTAACCGGGCATAATGTAACAACCTAACCCACCTTAACCTAACCTGACCTAATTTAAACTAACTTTTTAATATAGACATTGTTCAGCTCGACTTTGTTCCACTACTGGAACAAAATGAATTGGCAAAGTTTGATGTAATTTTGAAGCGATTTTTGTGTTTGTGCAAAAATTTGATGGAAATGCTTTATCGCTTCAGTAAAGCATCAACATTTACAGTAAGTTTAAGTTTATAAATTTTCCCATATTTTAATTTTTAGTAAAATGATGTCCGTCATTTTATTATGAAAATTACTTTATTATGAAAGTTTATTTCATATATTTTCACCGCCATAACAATAATATTTACAATCTAAATTATCATTATTTTAACAATTAA
>JAJOZX010003059.1:465000-527500 GCA_023014485.1 Bathynomus jamesi | reverse complement strand
TTAATTCGCTTCGTTTTTATTTACTTTTTTTTATATATGCCGCGATTTTTACTTTTTAAAAAGAAATACCACTATGCACTATCAATTATATATAGGCCACCTAATCAAACAGCTGATACGGACGAAGCGTTATATCGTGAACTAAAGAGAATAATCGGTAGTGAGCAGGCATTAGTTATGGGTGACTTTAATTGCGCCAACGTGAATTACGATACAATGCAGGGAGACGCGGAAGGTAATCGCTTAGTTAATTTTCTCGAGTATAGCTTCCTTATTCAAAAGGTTGGGGAACCTACCAGGTTGGACAGTATTTTAGATTTAGTAATAACTACGGATGATAGGCTAATTACTGATCTTCAAGTAATAGAACCGTTAAACAATAGCGATCACAATATGGTAGAGTTTGTCCTCTCAGTAAGTCACTCGAAACCAGCTAACTCGACTAAAATTCCTAACTTCCAGCAAGCAGACTTTAGTAAATTTCGAAATAAATTGTCACACGTCAATTGGGAAAACGTAATGGGGAACTCCAACGCAAAACTAATGGGGAATCGTTCGAAACGTATTTAGGATTATAAATGAGGAATGTGTACCGTACAAAATTAAGTGTGCGAAAGTAAACAAAAGCCCTTGTGGTTTACTTCTAGTAGGAGACATTATAAAGAGTTGAGATAGGGCTATAGGCCACATAAGTGCGACAAAACAATTTGTGGTTACGAAACAACTACGTATCTCTAAGGCGTGAAGCGAAAAGTGTAATAAAAAAGTCCAAGCGCGAATGAAATCTCCATATCTCGTGACGGTAAAGAAAACCCAAGCGATTCGTTCAATACGTCAACAATAGAAATCCAGTAAAAAGTGTCTTGGGGCCTTTGAAAAATGTTAACGGAGATCTAGTTTCTGAAAACAAGGAAATGGCTACCTTGCTAAACGAATTTTTTACGTCAGTTTTTACTATAGAAGATGTAACGAATAACCCTACGGTCATAGACATAATACCTTTTGATAATGGTAATATTTTGGATAATATCGTGGTTAGTGAAGGGGAGGTAATGCGCTATATTGATAAAATGAAAACGCGTAAATCACCGGGGCCTGATTCCATATATCCCATACAACTAAAAGAATTAAAAGATAGCATTGTTGTGCCGCTAACAAAGATTTTAAATGCGTCTATTTCTGAGGGGTGTGTACCAGATAATTTCAAGTTAGCAAACGTAACACCTATCTTTAAGAAAGGCGATAAAGGTGCGGCGGGAAATTATAGGCCAATCAGTCTAACGTCTGTTGTAGGTAAGCTACTGGAATCAATAATTAGGGATCATATAGTCGAACACTTCGAATTGGATAAACTACTTAGAAATACGCAGCACGGTTTTAGGCGAAACAAATCTTGCTTAACTAATCTTTTTGAATTTTTCCAAAGCGTGGTTAACGTTTACGACAGTCATCGGGCGGTTGATGTAGTGTATTTAGATTTTCAAAAAGCGTTTGACACCGTGCCGCACAAAAGACTCATTGAAAAAACTAAGGCTCATGGAATCAGCGGTATAGTAATAAATTGGCTAGAAGAGTGGTTGCGAGGTAGGAAACAGAGGGTGGTCGTTGATGGAGCGGAGTCGTGCTGGGCTAATGTAGCGAGTGGCGTTCCTCAGGGTTCTGTACTGGGCCCCTTGCTTTTTCTTATATATATTAATGATTTGGATGTCGGCCTAGTCAGTACAGTTTCAAAGTTTGCGGATGACAAGAAGCTGGGTGGTAGGGCGATTGATGACGAAGATAGAGGTAAAATCCAGGAAGATCTGAATAAAATCGTTGATTGGTCAGTCACATGGCAAATGAGATTTAACGTTGATAAGTGCAAAATTTTGCATATAGGTTCGCGTAACGGTAATTTTGCGTATAGTATGTCAGGGAAAGATTTAACAAGCGTAGAGCAGGAAAAAGATTTAGGAGTTATAGTCACTGGTGATTTAAAAGTAGCGAAACAAAGTACAGCAGCGGTCAATAAGGCAACAAAGTGTTAGGTTTTATAGCTCGAAATTTTGAGTACAAATCGCGCGATATTATAGTTCCTCTTTATAAATCATTAGTTAGACCCCATTTGGAGTACGCGGTCCAATTTTGGAATCCGCATATGCGCAAAGATATAGACAAAATCGAAAGAGTTCAAAGACGAGCAACTAAGATGATTCCGTCGCTTCGATCAAAGTCGTACGAGGATAGGCTTAAGGAGTTGAAATTGATTACACTCGAGACTAGGAGGCTAAGGGGTGATCTAATCCAGATTTTCAAAATTATGAATGGGGTCGATAACGTAGATAGAGATAGCTTTTTCGAAATATCTCAATATAATAGGACTAGAAATAACGGGTGTAAGTTCACAAGTAGAAGGTTCAAGACAACAATTGCCAAAAACTTTTTTACGCATAGAATAGTAAATAGCTGGAATAGTTTGCCGGTAGAAGTAATTAGTAGCACGTCTATAAACATGTTTAAAAATTGATTAGACGCATATGTTGATAGATTGGGTATAGTTTAAGGTAGTAAAATTAAGGCTTTGTGGTGATAGATCCCACAGCTCAACACAAGTGTTGTGGGATATAGAGAGGCAGCATATTGGGCTCCCATTTAAAGAGATTCCTCTGCCGAGCGGTGCCCCCCCATAGTAGGGTGAGGTATTGAAAAACTCATGTTCTTCACTTGCCCCACAAACACCTTTAAATGGGAGACCCAAAATGGGTGCACACACATTTCTACATTAGTGTACAGTCTTTACAGCCACACCTACACTTTTCCTCCTAAGTATATATATTGTAATGTATATGGTGGTAAATTTTGACTTGGTCCGCAATCGATATGGACCGTGACTTATTTTTGGTTGGCAAGGTACTAGTATTGATGCATACCGTAATGAAATTGACTGAATTCTTTGAATCTGATATATTTGCATGTCGGTTATAAATAGATATAGAGAGTAACATATTTGTGGATAGTAGTCTATTATGACTTGATCCTCTGGATCCAGAGATTCTATCTTTAGTTTTAAATCGATAATTAATTAGTTTTAAATTGATAATTATTTAGTTTTGTAAAAATTGGTCGTTGCCAATGTACAGGCAGTTTTTACATAAATTTCTTATGTTCTTGTGGTTCGGAACCCACGTAAAATTGTAGGTCCCCTCCGCCACCACGGAGGACATACACAATTACGAACACAGTTAGGTAGACCAGCCATGAGTGGATCCTAGGGTCTTTGATGGTCTGAAACATTATAACATTATAACTCACAATATCGGCAATATTTAAAACTGATTAATTGCAGGATTTTTACTGTAATACGGCTTTTATTCGGACTTCGATCGAAACACGTGTAACCGTCACACCAGCAAAACACACTATCTATATATATATAGATAGTAGGAAGGAGGGGCCGAGGGAAAATCTCCGCAAAAACGCCCACATAGAAGAAGAAGAAAGAAAAATTCAAGGTCCAGGGTTTTCGAGATGCCTGGGCACTAGGTTTGAAAGAATGGAGGTCACAGATAGGGGGAAAGATGGATTGAGGAGATTGTTCCACATTTCACTGCTTCAGTAGATAAAGATTAAAATACCCATTAACTCTTCGTTAGAGACTTGGATATATATATATATATATATATATATATATATATATATATATATATATATATTTTATAATGTTATAATGCTATAATGTTTCAGACCAACAAAGACCCTAGGATCCACTCATGGCTGGTCTACCTAACTGTGTTCGTAATTGTGTATGTCCTCCGTGGTGGCGGAGGGGACCTACAATTTTACGTGGGTTCCGAACCACAAGAACATAAGAAATTTATTTAACAACTTCCTGTACATTGGCAACGACCAATTTAGCAAAACTAATTAATTATCGATTTAAAACTAAAGATAGAATCTCTGGATCCAGAGGATCAAGTCATAATAGACTACTATCCACAAATATGTTACTCTATATCTATTTATAACCCACATGCAAATATATCAGATCCAAAGACTCCAGTCAATTTCATTACGGTATCCATCAATACTAGTACCTTGTCACGAAAATAAGTCACAGTCCATATCGATTGTGGACGAAGTCAAAATTTACAACCATATACATTACAATATATACACTTAGGAGGAAAAATGTAGGTGTGGCTGTAAAGACTGTACAGTAATGTAGAAATGTGTGTGCACCCATCTTGGGTCTCCCATTTAAAGGTGTTTGTGGGGCAAGTGAAGATCATGAGTTTTTCAATACCTCACAGTACTATGGGGGGCACCGCTCAGCAGAGGAATCTCTTTAAATGTGGTGTGTAAGGACAGAGAGTATTCCCTAACCCAAGACGCTGCCTCCCTATATCCCACAACACTTGTGTTGAGCTGTGGGATCTATCCCCACAAGGCCTTAATTTTACTACCTTAAACTATACCCAATCTATCAACATATGCGTCTAATCGATTTCTAAACATGTTTATAGACGTGCTACTAATTACTTCTACCGGGAAACTATTCCACCTCTTTACTATTCTATGCGTAAAAAAGTTTTTGGCAACTGCTGTCTCGAACCTTCTACTTGTCAACTTACACCCGTTATTTCTAGTCCTATTATATTGAGATATTTCGAAAAAGCTATCTCTATCTACGTTATCGACCCCATTCATAATTTTGAAATCCTGGATTAGATCACCCCTTAACCTCCTAGTCTCGAGTGTTGTCAATTTTAACTCCTTAAGCCTATCCTCGTACGACTTTGACCTAAGCGACGGAATCATCTTAGTTGCTCGTCTTTGAACTCTTTCGATTTTGTCTATATCTTTGCGCATATGCGGATTCCAAAATTGGACCGCGTACTCCAAATGGGGTCTAACTAATGATTTATAAAGAGGAACTATAATATCGCGCGATTTGTACTCAAAATTTCGAGCTATAAAACCTAACACTTTGTTCGCCTTATTGACCGCTGCTGTACTTTGTTTCGCTACTTTTAAATCACCAGTGACTATAACTCCTAAATCTTTTTCCCGCTCTACGCTTGTTAAATCTTTCCCTGACATACTATAAGCAAAATTACCGTTACGCGAACCTATATGCAAAGTTTGCACTTATCCACGTTAAATATCATTTGCCATGTGACTGACCAATCAACGATTTTATTCAGATCTTCCTGAATTTTACCTCTATCTTCGTCATTAATCGCCCTACCACCCAGATTCGTGTCATCCGCAAATTTTGAAACTGTACTGACTAGGCCGACATCTAAATCGTTAATATATATAAGAAAAACAAGGGGCCCAATGCAGAACCCTGAGGAACGCCACTCGCTACATTAGCCCAACACGACTCCGCTCCATCAACGACCACCCTCTGTTTCCTACCTCGCAACCACTCTTCTAGCCAATTTATTACTACACCCCTGATTCCATGAGCCTTAGTTTTTTCAATGAGTCTTTTGTGCGGCACGGTGTCAAACGCTTTTTGAAAATCTAAATACACTACATCAACCGCCCGATGTCTATCGTAAACGTCAACCACGCTTTGGAAAAATTCTAAAAGATTAGTTAAGCAAGATTTGCTTCGCCTAAATCCGTGCTGCGTATTTTTAACTAGCTTATGGAATTCTAAGTGTTCGACTATACGATCCCTAATTATTGATTCCTATAGCTTACCTACAACAGACGTTAGACTGATTGGCCTATAATTTCTCGCCGCACCTTTATCGCCTTTCTTAAAGATAGGTGTTACGTTTGCTAACTTGAAATTATCTGGTACGCACCGCTCAGAAATAGACGCATTAAAAATCTTTGTTAGCGGCACAGCAATGCTATCTTTTAATTCTTTTAGTTGTATGGGATATATGGAATCCTGACCCGGTGATTTACGCGTTTTCATTTTATCAATATAGCGCATTACCTCCCCTTCACTAACGACAATATTATCCAAACTATTACCATTATCAAAAGGTATTATGTCTATGACCGTAGGGATATTCGTTACATCTTCTATAGTAAAAACTGACGTAAAAAATTCGTTTAGCAAGGTAGCCATTTCCTTGTTTTCAGAAACTAGATCTCCGTTTACATTTTTCAATGGACCCAAGACACTTTTTACTGGATTTCTATTATTGACGTATTGAAAGAATCGCTTGGGGTTTTCTTTACCGTCACGAGCTATGGAGATTTCAACTTCGCGCTTGGACTTTTTTATTACACTTTTCACTTCACGCCTTAAAGAATGTAGTTGTTTCGTAACACAATTGTCTTTTCGCACTTATGTAGCTATAAGCCCCTCTACTCTAAAAAAAAAAAAAAAAAAAAAAAAAAAAAAAAAAAAAAAAAAAAAAAAAACAAAAAAAAAATAAGTCTCCTACTCTAGAAGTAAACCACAAGGGCTTGTTGTTTACTTTCGCACGCTTAATTTTGTACGGTACACATTCCTCATTTATAGTCCTAAATACTGTTTGGAACGATTCCCACATTAGTTTTGCGTTGGAGTTCCCCATTACGTTTTCCCAATTGACGTGTGACAATTTATCTCGAAATTTACAAAAGTCTTCTTCCTGGAAGTTAGGAATTTTAGTCGAGTTAATTGGTTTCGAGTGACTTACTGAGAGGACAAACTCTACCATATTGTGATCGCTATTTCTTAACGGTTCTATTACTTGAAGATCAGTAATTAGCCTATCATCCGTAGTTATTACTAAATCTAAAATACTGTCCAACCTCGTAGGTTCCCCAACCTTTTGACTAAGAAGGCGATCCTCGAGAAAATTAACTAAACGATTACCTTCCGCGTCTCCCTGCATTGTATCGTAATTCACGTTGGCGCAATTAAAGTCACCCATAACTAAAGCCTGCTCACTACCGATTATTCTCTTTAGTTCACGATATAACGCTTCGTCCGTATCAGCTGTTTGATTAGGGGACCTATATATAACCGCAACAACAAGTTTGAAATCGTTCAATTTAAGTTCGGCTATAGTCGAATCTATCGGTTCTGGAATTGTGTGCTTTACTTCTATAACGTTCGCAATATTATCTTTGATATACAACATAACACCGCCTCCTCGCCTACCTATTCTGTTTTTAACAAAAAGTCTATAACCTTTAATTTGATACTCCCCTACAAAGTCACGTGTTTCAGTGCTAAGCCACGATTTATTTATCGCAATTAAATCATAGTCTTTACAAGCAATTAAAGAAAAAAAATCGTTTATTTTATTTCGTAGGCTACGAGCATTTAAGGATAGAACCTTCAAATTGTTTGTAATTGCGACACCTTCGCGAGCGCAGGGGAAATTTGTGGAATTTACGCTGGGACCGTTCGGGTTGCGGCAGCCTGAAAAGAAGAGACAGTACTATGAAATAGTCTTCCTAAACGCGCAGCTCCAACGTCATTAAAATGAAGTCCATCTTCGAGGAACAAGTCCCTCCTGCCGTAGAAACTGTTCCAAAAATTTGCAAAATGCACTCCTTCCTGTTGGCAAAGAGACTTTAGGTTATTGTTAATATAGGTCGCCTTGCTGTAGAAATCGCTTCGTTGGATAATTCGAGGAAGTATACCTGTTAAAACAATCTTATTAGTTTTCTCCTTTAGTCGCTCTAATAAGTCCCTATAGCTAGCCAGCAGTTCTTCCGATCTAGAATTTAAAACGTTATTAGTACCGACATGAATAACATACGTTGTGTCCTCGCTGGTACCGTCTGTAAAATGGTCAACACTATTAGTTATATCCTCCACCCTTGCACCAGGGTAGCATTAACGGCGCCTACGACGAGGGTTTCTCCCACAGAATTCCTCGAGCTGCCCTCGAACAATGGAATCGCCAACGAGTCGTATTTCCGGTTCATCAGCATCTTCGAAACCTAAAACAGAAAACTTATTACTTGTTATTACTGGTAGACAGGTCTTAGGTTTTCTCAATGGGACTCCATTTCGCACTCGAACGAAGGGTTGGGAACTAGGGGAAGAGAGAGGGCTATTAGTACTATTTATATTATTAGTAGAAACTGAGGCAGGAGGGGTCGTAACTGGAGTCTCAAGGGATTCTAATTTTGCCGTCAGGAGCATCACGCTTTCCTCAAGTCTCACCCTGGCCTCCCTCTCACGTTCTAACTCGTTCCTCAGCACTTCCATGCTTGAGCACCACCTGCAAACTAACTGTTCATTATTATTAGCCATTGTAAACGCGTAAGCAGCAAATTTCTCTTCACAGCGACTGCAAGTACTTGACGGGGGTGCCATGCTTTTAATTAGTTGAACAACAAAAAAAAACAAAAACAAAAAACGAGCGTTTGGAAATTAATAAATTACAACATAGGTCTACCGCATTCTTGAAACGCAGAAACAGGTTCTTGTAACACAAATTTATACTAAATTAATATAGAATTAAGCTACCGACAAAAGATCTGTAAAAGAAGAGTATTTATAACACTTATCTGTCCGCGATTCGACCCGATTTTTTCCTTTTTTTCACACGGTTTCTGACGACACACTACCTGACCTCTCGAAGCACGGAAAAATGAACCTTATGACTGCACGTTTTCTGATTGATTTGAAAAACAAACAAGGCAAGCCACGTGCAAGTAGCCTTGGTTTGATCAAATAATATAGTACTGAATAACGTCAATAAATTAAATATATTCGTTAATGAATGATTAGTAGCACGAAGTAATTTAGTTAAGAATGCACGGAACACTTTTTTTTTAAAAAGACTTCAACGAAAACCACTTATTCAATTGATAACACTTGACACTCGATAAAACACGTCTGTTCACAAGGAAAGACTGATCACATCTGGAAAGACTGATCACATCTCCAGAGACTGATCACATTATGTCAAATATTCATAATTCTATACTATATTGATAGATTAACTAAATATTAGTGGTGGACCGGATATCCGCATCATTTTTAACATCCGCATCCGCACTTCTGACTGCGGATATTACCTCTAATAAATTAAGCAATTTACAATTAAATTACCTTATAAAGTAGCTTATAAGGCCCAGTCATGCACATTTCACGTAAAGTATTAATTATCACTAGGCAACAAATTTCAACTTTTTTTTTGTTACAGACACGTGAACTACTGATTCCTACTAAAGCGCTGATGCTGATTTCAGATCTGATATCAAAATTTCTCTATCACGTCCAGATTTTGTGTAACCGAAAACCCCTATTTTTCATTTTTTTTTTCTCACCCGCTTCTATTACGAAAGCCGTCTAAGCTACTTTTCCGTGCCACGTTTTATGTTAAGCATACTTAAATAATTAGTGAACAGGGATGTCTTTCCTCCTTTATTCTGGCTTAAGACAGACAGCGGAATTCCGCTGGCGGAGTTACCACCCCTGCGCCCAACCATCCACCCAAAGCGCGTTAGTATTTTGTTGTTACTACTGAAAGGCAAATTCCTGTTCTTAAGTGAAACTTTGGTGTGTCCTCTTCCTTTGTCGCTTGTAGGATGACGAGCTCTCCTTCTGCAGGAACCAACAATAATCTCCCATCATATTTGGGTTGAAATTACCTTGGTATCTGTTTTCCATAACTGAGATCTGTTGGTGGAAGCGCACCATGCTCGTCACTTACAGCCCCAAGGTTGGCCGGGAAGAAGTCAAGATGAGAATGTAAAAATGAATTTTCAAAGACATTCTGCATCCCTTATTTCATAAGATTTAAGCATGTTTTCTACGAGTTTACGGTGGTTTTCAGCTTTGTGGTTTCCAAGAAAATTTTTGACAACTTCAACGAAAGATGTCCATGCTCCTAGTTCATTCTCATTTAGGTTAGATGGAAACGATGAGTCGTGGATGACACTGCGGATCTGTGGTCCAGTGAAAACTCCAGCTTCTAGCTTAGCATCTGTCAATATTCCTTTGAATTTATCCTTTAAATATTGGAAACCACTACCTTGATGATCCATACCCTTCACGAAATTTTTCATAAGGCCAAGTTTAATGTGAAGTGGTGGAAGATGTACTTTCTGAGGGTCAATAAGTGCTGGGTGTTTCACATTTTATTTACCAACAACATGTTCAGTTCTAGATGGCCAATCATGTTTTTTGTAGTGGTTCTTGTCATCTCTGCTGTTCCATAGACACAAAAAGCACATATGCTTTGTGTAGCCCAACTGTAACCCAAGAAGTAATGATACAACTTTAAGGTCGCACAAATATTCCATGTGTGGTCCTTATATTTGATGAGTCTTAGCAGCAGTTTCATCGATTCATAAGTCTCATTAAGGCCAGTGGCATGTGCTACAGGTATTGAAGGTTTTTCATTGCCGTTGTGCAGTAATACAGCTTTAAGGCTAGCTTTACTAGAGTCAATGAACAGTCTCCATTCTTTTGGATCATAGCGACAGCCAATCATTTGCATCAGACCACTGATATCGTGGCAGAAACAAACGTTTTCTTCCTGTAAGTAAAATGATGAAAACTGCAAATGGCGATGGCGGAAATGGGAAACTTTGGTGTTTGGTTGGAGAAGATTAAATTCTTGAAGTCTTGAACCAAGCAACTCTGCCTTTTCTTTTGGTAATTCCAAATCGCGCACTAAGTCATTTAACTCCGCTTGACTTAACAAATGTGGGGAAATATTTGCATCTGGAACATATATGCCATCTTTCCCTGTTTCTATATCACTAGCAGAATCTTCAGATGAACTGCTGTCTGTTATCGTTGCTGGTGGAACTGGTGGTGGATTTGTTTCATCATGTGGTACTGGTTTCATTGCTGATTCGCAGTTTGGGTACGTGATCTTTGATTTGTTTTCTTTGTGAAACCAGCAATCTTTGTCAAACAAAAATAACAATCATTGAAGTGATTTTTCGGCTCACGCCAAACCATGGGGACTGAGAACGGCATAGCTTTTCTTTTACCATTCATCCAAGCTATTAACATTGCATTGCACTGTGCACAGCAAATATGTGGTGCCCAGTCCCTCTGTTGGTCTCCTAACTTACAGTCAAAATAACACTTGTAGGCAAGTTTAATCTTTGTTGTTATGTTTCTACGTTGTGGCTTAGGTGTATATTGTCCACAGACAAAGCAGAAGTTGTCTGGGTGATTTACACAAGCACGTCTATTTGATGCCATTTTGAATTACCATACAATATCTGAAAAAAGGTAGAAAGTAATTAATTATTACGATGTGCAAAATAAAAAGAAATACACACCGTAGTACAAAACAAATGCTATAAAAACACACAAGTCACCACAACCTGTCACTTACTCATCAGCAGAGAGCTTCAACAACCGTTCTGCTTGACTGTCACGTAGCGACTGACCGTTGGGCCGTTGCCCGTTACTATGCTCTTGACTCAGTGTTGCCAACTCGGGATAAATTTTATTTATCAAAATTGTTCGAATTTGTATATAGTTGGCAAAAAAAATTGCTTTAACCTTGAAAAGCAAGTTTCATATTACTGGCATTAAGCCGATTAAAACCAAAATCTGGACGTGGTAAAAAATTTTACTAAAAGTGATTTGCATTTTACACAAAATCTAGACGTGATAGAAAAAATCTAATTATAGATTTGAAATCAACATACCGAAATTAGCTAGGAGCACCTATTTGGTCTTCTGTAACAAAATCTTTGTTGCCTAGTGAATTATTAATGAACAAACAAATATATAAACCTCAAAATATAAATAGCTGGTAACACAGAAAATTGAATGAAACTTGTTTCATTGAATTTTCTGTGGCTGAAACTCTTGAGAAAGTTATTATTTTTATCATAATGAATACATTAATATTAATTTTAATTCTTATGCGTTGCCTGCCATAATAGTAATATCACGAAATTCGAAAAATTATGTCAAATATTCATAATTCTATACTATATTGATAGATTAACTAAATATCCGCATCCGCAGATGTTGAAAAAGTGACATCCGGTCCACCACTAATATATATATATATATATTACTCACAGATCAACCAAGAACAAATCCCGGCACAAACCTATTAATGGACTTCGAGTTCACGGAAGGAGATGTAATTACGGCCTTATCACAGATGCGAGACAATTCAGCGCCAGGGCCAGACACATGGAGTGCCACATTTCTGAAGAAATGCAGAGAGAGTATTGCAAAACCGCTATACTTACTATGGAGGAAATCACTCGACACAGGACAAATTCCACTCCCCTTAAAGAACGCTAATATTGCCCCCCTATTTAAAGGTGGTAACAGAGCAATGCCCAAAAATTATCGGCCAGTGGCTCTCACCTCACACCTTATAAAGTGTTTTTGAACGCATAATTAGAGCCAAAATTACCTACTACCTACAAGAAAAAGACTTATACAACCCAAATCAACATGGCTTCAGGGCGGGTAGATCATGCCTGTCACAGCTACTAGACCACCAGGAGAAAATATTAGGAACACTGTGTCGAGGACAAAACATTGATGTAATATATACTGATTTTGCTAAAGCCTTCGATAAATGTGACCATGGAATCATAGCACACAAACTTAAGGATACAGGAATTACTGGAAAGCTAGGAAGGTGGATATTTAATTTCTTGACGCAAAGAACGCAAAGAGTGGTGGTAAACGGAGTTAAATCGGAAGTCTCGGAAGTCGTGAGCTCTGTCCCACAAGGGACAGTATTAGCTCCCTTGCTGTTCATAATAATGATTGCAGATATTGATGCAGATATTAAGGACAGTATTGTATCATGCTTCGCAGATGACACGAAGATATGTAAGGAAATATTGAACGAAGATGACATAAGAATACTACAAAACGACATTGAAACATTATTCCAGTGGGCAGAAGACAACAATATGAAGTTCAACGAAGAAAAATTCCAACTTCTAAGATATGGTAATAACAAAGAGCTACAGAAAAAAGGGTACAAAACTCCGCAAGCCAAACAGATAACACCAAATCCACAAGTCAGGGATCTTGGAGTAATAATGTCGTCGGATGCGGAATTCAGAGAGCACTATAAAATCAAAATCACAACGGCTAGAAAAATAATGGGAATCATCTGGAGGAGCTTCCGCAGCAGAAAAGCAAACATCATGCTCAAATTATGGAAGAGTCCTACCAATAATTGAGTATTGTTCAGTACTCACAAGCCCACACAGAAAAAGAGACATTGCGAGCATTGAAGCTATACAAAGGACTTTTACGTCTAAGATAGAGGAAACGGAAGGTGAAGACTACTGGTCTCGACTACAATCCCTGGAACTCTACTCTCTTGAAAGAAGGCGAGAGCGGTACACAATAATATACATATGGAACATACTTGAGGGCACTGTCCCTAACCTCAGAAATGAAGTAGAAACAAACTGGAATGAGAGAAGAGGCAGATTTTGTACGGTCCCAGCTGCGGTGGGACAAGGAGCCATGAAAACGAGGATGGAAAATACCCTCAGAATACGGGGCCCAAAGCTTTTCAATGTCCTTCCAAAAGAAGTGAGGAATCTCCAGCACACCAACCTGAATAACTTCAAGAACCAGCTAGACAGATTCTTGTGCAAAGTCCCTGACCAGCCATGCGTGGCTGGCTACGAGGGCAGGAGGCGATCAGAGAGCAATTCCCTCCTTCACCAAGTCCCGCAAATGAGGCGGGATGCTGCAGAGGGGTCGACCGAAGGTCGATCCTGAACCGTCGTTCAAACTCAACAAAAGTAAACAAAAGTAAAGTATCTCTATATATATGGGATGAATTTGACAATTAAACACGTGAAATGAATGAATGATGCAAACCCACAAGGAAAAAGAAAAATGATTCCAAGGCCTTTCGTGTATTCAGTACACCTCGTCAGGTGACAAAAATATATACAACGGGACAGAAAAACAAAAAGATTGGCACAGGATTAACAAGAGTTGATTAGAGGCAAAACGTATTTTAACAGGATTATTTTAACGCGGTGTACTTCTGAATACACGAAATGCCTTGGAATCATTTTTTTTTCCTTGTGGGTTTGCATCGTATATATATATATATATATATATTTATTTTTTATTTATTTTTATTTTCAAGTATATAAAAGTTGGGGTTTCTTATTCCGGTGTTTTATTTCTTATTCATACCCCTTATTCACTGTGTAGTGGAACGATTTGAAGTAAGTTTTAACCAAAGTCATTTCAGTCCAATTTCGTCAATCGCTTTTCAATATTCTGATAGGGCTTAGGCGAACTTTTTTCCGATAATATAATTTGTTTGTTGGAAAAAGGCGAGGGGTAACTACTTTGTGTCCACGTCGCAGTAACTCTTCGTATTTGGATCAACGGAGTTAGGTAACGTTTTGTCTGTTCAGTAGTTCAACTGGTGACCATCCCATGCGCGCCAGATAATGTAACGACAAATAGTTCAGACCCCACGTAAAGCTGTAGGTCTCCTCCATCACATGACCTTTGTCGCAACGAATGATGTTCAACAACACTAAATATTAATAATATTATAATATGATGATATTATCATTATTATTAAAAATAATATTATTTAAATATCATTATTATTATTATTTAAATATTAAGTAGTAGTAGCAGTAGTAGTAGTAGTAGTAGTAGTAACTGCAGTAATAGTTCAGAAAAAGATCGAAACTGGAATGACCTTCGAGAAGAAACCAAGTATCGACATTCTCCCAAAGGTCATTCGTCCTTGACAAATTTCAGGGCCGTTTCCTCCAATAGAATAGGCGACTGCCTAGGGCCCCGCGGCGGTTAGGGTGCCCTATGAACCTTCGTATTTTATGTTTAAAGTTATTTAAAATTTTATAAATTATTTATTATATTAATTTATAATTTATTTATATTCTTTTATAGTTAGTTATTTTATTTTACAGAATTATTTCAATCTGGTAATGTCATATGGTAAACTGGTTATGGCATCTAAAAGAATGTATCCTTCTGAAGGATACGATGGGGATTGAATTCAAAACAATCTTTGTATTTATTGAGTGAAAGGTTTTTAAAAATGTAAAAATGTTTTTGTTCAAAGTGTGCAGTGTTAATTATGTTTAAAAATTTCAACAAAAGACATATTAACTTTCAGGGAAAATTTTCATTTTGGCAATGCAAATTTGGCTTATTGTGTGCAATGCTTGTTATATATGGCATATTCTTTAAAATAAATTTAAAAAGTTAGTAACCATTTCGCTTTCTGTCCTATTTATGCCTATCTCTCTCTCTCTCTCACACACACACACACACACACACACACACACACACACACACACACACACACATATATATATATATATATATATATATATATATATATATATACAGGGTGTTTGAAAACTTTCTGTACAAATTGTAATGGGGGATAGGCAACACCAAGACAAACCCTTTTCGTCTATAAGTGTATGTCCGCTGACGTCACCATTCGGCGCGAGATGGCGCCGCTGCAATTGGCTAAAAGGTGAAGTGGGCTAGACTCGCGCTTGCCGCGGGCATTCTTAAATCGGACGTAGTACGCGTAACATGTTTATTTAAAGAAGGCATGTTTATTTAAAGAAGGTGCTGAAAGTTGCGACCGGTAGCATCAATGCATGCCCGACAGCGTCGAAGCATTGACCGACGTACACGTCGAAAGATTCCCGGCATTTCGGGAACAGTTCCAGCAGCGACAGCGATTCTTGCTACGAGGTCTTCTTCTGAGTAAATGGGAGTCTCGTACACGAGGTTCTTCATGTGTCCCCACAGGAAGAAATCGAGGCATGTTAAATCGGGCGATCTCGGTGGCCAGGCTACGGGCCCACCCCGGCCTATCCATCGGTCCCCAAAAGTGGCGTTCAGATAATCCCGCACATCGTTGCTGGAGTGTGCTGGGGCCCCGTCGTGTTGAAACCACATTCGTCTACGAATAGCCACGGGAACATCTTCCAGCAGTTCCGGCAACGTTTCTTCAAGAAATATCCGATAAACCCGCCCGTCCCGTCGAGTCGGGCAGGCAGCAGGTACGGCCCAATCAACTTGCCATGGACGATACCCGCCCAAACATTGACGGCGAACCGTTCTTGATGAGCATGCACCCGTGTAGCATGTGGATTTGCGTGCGCCCACACGTGAGAATTGTGCATGTTAAACACACCCTCACGTGTGAAACAGGCCTCATCTGAGAACAGCACATAAGCCGGAAAATTAGGCTGCACCGCTGTCTGCTGCAGAAACCAGCGTGCGAATTCCACACGAAGAGGGTAATCCCGAGGTTGTAATGCCTGGACTCTCTGACGATGAAACGGATGTAACTGCTGCTCGTGCAACACTCTCCAGACCAGGTCGTGGTTCACACCGAGGATACGTGCAACACCTCGCGTGCTTGCGCTTGGATTGTCCTCAAATCGCCGTAGGATTTCTTCTTCCATGTCAGGAGTGCGCACGTTTCTCCCCCGACCAGTGTCATGCATGTTTGCATAGAATGTTCCAGTTTCTCGCAGTCGCCGATGCAAATGCGCAAACGTTTGGTGGTTTGGCACACGTCTGTTTGGGAAGCGCTGTCGGTACAACCTCACAGCAGCTCTTCCGTTTCCATTGGCAGCCCCATACACCATATGCATGTCATCCATCTCAGCAGTCGTGAAGCGCTCCATGTTACGCGTACTACGTCCGATTTAAGAATGCCCGCGGCAAGCGCGAGTCTAGCCCACTTCACCTTTTAGCCAATTGCAGCGGCGCCCTCTCGCGCCGAATGGTGACGTCAGCGGACATACACTTATAGACGAAAAGGTTTGTCTTGGTGTTGCCTATCCCCCATTACAATTTGTACAGAAAGTTTTCAAACACCCTATATATATATATATATATATACTGTATATATATATATATATATATACAAAGAAACCAGCATGATCGCGCTGCTTCATGGATGGAAAAGTTAAGGACTTTCTGCATGGCACGTGGGGCTTCCCATATATATATATATATATATACAGGCCCTCTCAGAGTTCCAGAGAGGCCCGGACCACTTCCAGCTTTTAAGGCCCATAGCTAACCCAATTATTACTTTCACTGCAAAACATTATATTCAAACCTGAAAGTTTCTAAATTTGAGGCCCCCTCAAGCTTGAGGCTCAGGCCAAATGGCCCCCCTAGCCCCCCTCTGATAGGTCCTGTGTGTGTATATATATTATATATACACACACACGAGGGTAATTCAATAAGTATCCGCACGTTTTATTTTCACAATTTTATTTTCACATCTGATAGATTATAAACACATCACTTCTCAACATAGTCTCCCTGTTTCTCAATACACTTCGTCCAGCGATCTACAAGCTTCCTAATGCCATCACAAAAGAATGTTTTTGGCTGTGTGCGTAGCCAGTCATGCACCGCCTCCTTCAGGTCATCATCGCCTTGGAATTGCTGACCTCTCAAAGCGTCTTTTTGTGGTCCAAACAGGTAAAAATCCGAAGGTGCCAGGTCTGGACTGTAGGCTGGATGGTCGAGAACTTCAAATTTAAGTTCTTGAAGGCATTTTCTAGTGTGTTCAGCGGTATGAGGGCGCGCATTGTCGTGTAACAGAATAACACCTTCCGACAAGCTCCCTCTCCGTTTTGTGCGAATTGCTTGCTTTAACTCATTCCGAAGCATGTCAGAATCCGATGCACTTGTTACTGTAGTTCCACGCTCTAGATAATGTTCAAGGATAGGGTTTCGTGTTTCCCAAAACAGTGTTACCATAAATTTACCTGCTGACGGCTGCGCTTTGAACGTCCTTGCAACGGGAGATGTTGGATGCTTCCATTGCATGCTCTGTCGTTTGCTTTCTGGTTCATAGTGATGAATCCAGGTTTCATCTCCAGTGATAATGCGCTCCAAAAAGTTTTCACCTTCATTATGATACCGCGCCAAAAGACGAGAGCAGACGTCCATACGATTACGCTTGTGCTCTTCAGTCAACTGTCTGGGCACCCATCTTGCACAAACCTTGTGAAAGCCAAGAATGTCATGAACTATCGAATAGGCTGACCCTTGACTGATGTCTAATGAAGATGCAATTTCTTTTATTGTTAATCTTCTGTCATCGAAAATCATGTCTCTGGCTTCTTCCTGCTTATCACCACTGGTTGATGTTGACGGTCGTCCTGAGCGCTGAGCATCTGTCACACATGTCCGACCTTCCTTGAACATTTGAATCCACTCGTACACACTTCGCCGTGGTAACGCATTATTCCCATACTGAGCACATAAACGCGTGTGAATTTCAGCTCCTTTCACATCTTCTGCCCACAAAAAACGAACCACGGATCTCTGTTCTTCCTGAGTACAAATTGAAAGCGACGCAGCCATGCTCACTACTCGTACGATATGTGACAGCTACGAGTAGCCTAAATAAGCCTATACTGTTGCTAGCCTAAATAAGCCTATAGATATCAGTTTAGCTCGTTATTACGAGTATATATTATATATAACTTACTATGTATATTATCACTAAAATAAAAAGTGCGGATACTTATTGAAGTACCCTCGTGTGTGTGTACAGTATATATATATATATATATATATATATATATATATATATATATTAGGCCGGGTCGAAAAGGGGTCAAGGTCAAGATTTTCCTTAGGTACATATTGTGAGGTTGATCATTTTGTAATAGTAGTATCCACACCAAAAATCAAGGATGTGGGACCTTCGCTACCCGCCCCCCCTACCGATACTCACTTTTTTCCATATGAATTTGTATAGGAAATAGGCCAAAAATCGAAAATCGTAAAAATCGATCCGAAATATTAATTTTTTTGCTTTCGGATGGCCAAAATTGGGTTCCCCGGCACGAATTACATCAGAATAGACCATTCACCAACTTTTTTTGAGATCGGGGGGGTAGGGGGTAGGGTCTTAAATCCTGTGCTGATTCATAGCACCGGATATAAAACCTAATATTACATTATTTTTGGTTTTTTCTTTCCAGATTCCTATTTAGGTTCCTAGAATGTTGAAAGTTTGTATTAAAATATGTTATTTAATTTTAAAATATCAGTAATAAATAAAATATAGTTAAAATCTTATTAAATTAAATTATGGCTCCTAGAAAAAGAAGCCACAATGCAGCCTTGGCTTGGCTAATAGGGTTCTTCGCCTATACATTTCTACATCAAATCATGATACTAACCTAAAAGATCTTGTCATATTTGTCATCAATTTTTATGCCCCTGCGTGGTTTCAAATAAAATCACACCCAAAAGCCACTGAGGGTGCGCGAAATTTTTGGTTTATGACAATTCTTCTTCGAAATTTAGATGTAAAATTCAAGAAAATTATTGAGCTGGTCATGAAAAACAACGCTTACTTCGCTAATCCTGAAAATATACTCCTGTCAATGGTTTCTGACGAACGATTACATATTAGAGAGCTAGCAATTCAAAAGATAATTCTTTCCAGAACTGGGTTTCCAGGAGCCAGAAATTTTGAGCTACCAAGATCTATAAATTTTCTAGCAAATGATTATATTGATTTGATTAATTGGAATGAGCAGATAATCACTCCTCCACCTTTGCTAAGTAATTTTACCAATGAGCGATTGCTTCAGATTAGAACTAAACCTCTAGAAATACTAGATTTTCCATGTCACAGCCAAAGCGTTGAACGGGGTGTGAACTTAGTAACTAAATCTAGCCAGGAAAGAATTGGTTATATTAATCAGCATATATTTATTTTAAATACTTTAGCGTCAAGAAAAGAACTGCCTACTTTTGAGTGAAAAGGTCAATGGAAGGAATAAAAAAAAAACATTAGTTTTAGGCAAAAGTTTTATTGAATTTCTGTCTCTTAATTTCTAAATTTCTACCAATAATAGCTAAAAATTTACGTATTAAATTTTTTTTTTCATGCATTTTTTAATTTTTTTTATTTGTTTTCATTAAAAAATAAATATAACTGTTTTATAAGCGAACTTTTGTAATAATAAAAAAATTTCTAAGTAAATCGCAAATTATCTCGAATTTTACGAATTTTCTGAAAAAACTGAAACCGGTAGGAAGGGTAGAGATCTTCAGAATTCAAAAATAATTTACCAGGGTGTTACTATGATTGATTGAACCACCTCACACTATGTACGTAAGAAATAAAAAATTTCGATCCTGCCTAATATATACTGTATATACATACATACATACGTATATATCACATTATACGTATATAAGGCAGATGTTTTGATGCATATCTGGCAAATGATCAGCTAATGAGGTTGGTGGCCCCCAAAAAATTCTCAGGACCCCCAAACTGCTAGAAACGGCCCTATTGACAATAACGTCATGTTATTTCATTTACTTTTTGTTTTCACTGCTCTTACTTCAATGTTCTAAATGCAAGTTTACACTCACTATGAATCTACCCTCTCTCTCTCTCTCTCTCTCTCTATATATATATATATATATATTATATATATATATAGGTGCTGGTTAAGTGTGCGGTCTACCTAGCTTTTAGTTAGCCTTATAAGGCTAACTAATGAAACTATCACGACTTAACCTAACCAATCGTCAAGGGCGTACAGTTGACCTAACGATTGGTTAGGTTAAGTCGTGATAGTTTCATTAGTTAGCCTTATAAGGCTAACTAAAAGCTAGGTAGACCGCACACTTAACCAGCACCTATATATATATATACAGATCTACAGAAGCTAAGGCTAATAAAGACGCTAAGATTCACTCTAAGGTTAGCCCGAGAGAAAGGAAAGAGGAGGGGGTTAAAAGAGGAGAATAAGGGGGTTAAGTAAGTGGCAAAACCTATCATTCGTGGGTTAACATTCATTCAGAAAAAGAGAAAGAAAGACTCCCCATCATCATCCACCGGCCACTCCCGACAAGTCGGAAAAATAGTCGAACAGAATAGGAGAGGGGGTGAAAGATGAAAAGAAGTAAAATAAGAACGCTTACAAACCATGCAAACAGTCTTAACTCACTGTCATACCATGCAAACTACAGACATGCAAGTAAGGAGAGGATAAAAAAAAGTAGGTAGAGTATAACAAAAAGTGGGTTAGTTTACGCTACGAGCTACATCCACGTTCGTGTTAGTCTAATTTTTTTTTTTTTTATAATTTTATTGCTGGCATCACGCGCTGGCATGTCACAAGCTGGCATTAATCGTCAACAGACTCATCCTCGACCACCATTCCCAGAGCCCCTGTTGCTAATTTTATTTTTATTTTAAACAACGTTAATATTTTTAAAATGCCTATCTTAACGGTTCTTAAACATAACGCTGGTAGAGTTAACGACTGACGCGGGAAGTTTATTCCATTTATCAATTACTTTAAACGTAAAGAAGTTTTTAGCGATATTAGTAATGAAACGTCTGCCACGCAACTTAAATCCGTTATTACGAGTATTGCTATTATCGAAAGTGAACAGTTTCTCAAAATTTACGTTATCGATGTTATTAACGATTTTGAAAACTTCAATAAACTCCCTCCTTAATCTCCTAGTTTCGAGTGAATGCACGTCTAACTCTTTAATCCTATCTTCATAAGGCTTGTTGCGCAATGACGGAATCAGTTTCGCGGCGCGACGTTGAACCTTTTCTAACCTATCAATATCCTCACGCAAATACGGGCACCAAAACTGAACAGCATATTCTAAATGAGGCCTGACTAGGGATTTGTAAAGGGGCAATATAATATTCTTCGATTTAAATTCGAAATTGCGCGCTATGAAGCCTAACATCCTATTAGCTTTTGCGCAAGACTCCAGGCACTGGTTCCTAACTTTTAAATCCTTAGATACACGTACGCCTAAATCTACTTCCTCGTCAACGCTCGCTAATTCTCTATCATCCATCGTTTACGTGTAATTATTGTTACGAGAACCTATATGCAAGACTTTACATTTGTCTACGTTAAATAGCATCTGCCACTTATCCGTCCACTCCATAATCCTATTTACATCGTCTTGGAGCCTATTTCTATCGTCCTCGTTAACAACCTTACTGCCTATTTTAGTATCGTCCGCGAATTTTGACACGTTACTAGTCAATCCTACATCTATGTCGTTAATATAGATTACGAATAGCAATGGGCCTAACACTGAACCCTGTGGGACACCACTACCTACATCCAACCACTCGGATTCACTACCATTAACAACGACCCTCTGTCTCCTAGCACGAAGCCATTCCTCTATCCAGTTAACCACCTAACCGCGTATACCGTGCGCATTAACTTTCACAATTAATCTTCTATGCGGAACTGTATCAAACGCCTTTTTAAAATCTAAATAAATAACGTCAGCCGCTCTATGCCTATCGTATTCGCGCACTATTTCGTTATAAAATTCTAGCAAATTAGTTCTAACAAATTAGTTAAACCCATGCTGACTGCTATTAATCAAATCTCGACTTTCTAAGTGATCGATGATACGATCCCTAACTACGGATTCCAATAGTTTACCGACAATTGACGTTAAGCTAATTGGCCTATAATTGCTAGCTACTGTGCGGTTGCCTTTTTTAAAAATGGGCGTGACGTTAGCTAATTTGAGGTCTTCAGGAATAATCCCCGTTTCGAGTGACTGATTAAAAATCTTCGTTAAGGGGCCTACAATAACGTCTTTCAAATCTTTCAAATGTCTGGGATAAAAAGCGTCAGAGACTGGAGCCTTGCTAACTTTTAGCCTATCGATATAATGCACAATCTCACCCTCGTAAACAGTTATTTCATTCAAAATAGTCTCGCTACTAAATGGAACGATATCATCCACGTCGGGGACATTATTTACGTCTTCTACGATAAAAACTGTCGCAAAAAAGTTATTGAAAATACCTGCCATCGCCTGAGCGTCAGAAGCCAAAGCGCCGTTAACATCCACTAGAGGGCTTATGTTATCTTTTATCGGCTTACGATTATTGACGTATTCAAAAAACTTTTTTGGATTATGTTTACTATCCGCAACTATAACACTGGTATGCATATGGAATTTTTTTGTCTGCTGTGAGGGTTTCTTCAACTCATATTATATAATTCGACCATGCTGAATTCGAAAATGACATTGGTTTTCCTCAATCAAGTCAGGTTTTTTCTCTATTGGCCATTTATTATAAGTCCAATTTTATCCCCAAATTTATTGATTTTTTTAGCTTAAACACTGTAGATACGAGTAATATTATAAGAACACTCGTGAAAAATGAAAACATTGTGTGAATAAATACTTTTATTCATACAATGAATATGGAAAAAAGTTTATTGAGGAAGGAATGAAGTTTTTTTGGCTTTCCGTCTGTGTTTTTCTTCGGGCACGTTTCGCTTCAAACACCAGCAATAGTCCGCCAGCATATTGATATCCCAGTTTCCCTGGTACCTCTCTTCCATTATTTTGATATCTTGGTGAAATCGTTCACCCTGTTCCTCACTATAATCCCCGCAATTTTCAGGAAAATAGTCCAAGTGGGACCACAAAAAGTGCATTTTTATGGACATGCGCGACCCATGAGCTTTGAAAGCTTCCATCAAGTTTTCGACAACGGACTCGTATTCTGGACTTCTACGCTTGCCAAGAAAATCAATGACAACTGATTTGAATGCCTGCCAGGCATTCTTCTCAGTTGGAGTCATTGCATTTTCGAACTGAGTATCCTTGATCAAAGTTCGAATTTGAGGACCATCAAAAACCCCAGCATTTAGTTTAGCATCAGATATATGAGGAAATTTACTCTCGAGATATCGGAATGCTGAACCCTCCTTATTCATTGATTTGATGAAATTTTTCATCAAGCCCAGCTTAATATGAAGTGGTGGGAGCAAAATTTTTGTTGGTGGTACAAGGGGCACTGAAACGACATTATGCGACACAGGTTCAAAATTCTCTCTGGATGCCCATTCACGCTGTGCACAGTGCTTCTCATCCGCTCGGCTATCCCATTTGCAGAGGAAACATGGGTATTTCGTGTATCCCCCTTGCATTCCCAATACAAATGCCACAATCTGAAAAAAAATGAAAATATTTAAAGAATTTAGAGAATTTGTTCTATCAGATAAAAAAATCTATGCATTGGACTGTATCACTTCTGTGGGGAAGTTAAGTGTTCTTATACGCTCTCAAATAACCTTTGAAAAACAACATAGTCAATAGCAATAGTTTACTTATGATATTAGTTACCTTCAAATCTCCACAGATCCTCCAGTTATGTTGGTCGTATACGAGAGCATCCAGTAAAATTTTCATGTTATCGTAGCTCTCAGTATGTTGTACGGAATGTGCTACAGGGACTGATGCAACCCTATTCCCAATGTTGAGAAGTACTGCTTTCAAACTTCGTTTAGACGAGTCTATAAATAGCCTCCATTCTGACGCGTTATATGGCAGGCCCAAGGATTCGATTAGCCCCTCAACATTGCAGCAGTACACTAAGGAAGAGGTATTTTCGTGCACTGCAAAAAACTTGCGGAATTCTTCCTCTCGTTTCCTATACCAGGAGAATGTTGTTCCCGGAGCCAGCAAGTTGTCCTCTCGAAGTCGTGAGCCCAAGATCTCGGCAGCTAATTTGGAAAATCCTAAATCCCTGGTAAGATCATTAAGTTTGGCCTGGTTGAGAGGCCTCGGCTCATTTGAAGCGGTATTTTGAGGTATATACGACTGGGACTGGTCATTGGCATTGGTCATTGATTCATCATCAGAATCATCGAAGTCCAGGGTTTGAGGTGGGTCGGGTATTGGAATTCCAGGACCAGGGGTACAGGTCTCATAGCAGAAGGAATGTCAGGGTATACAACAATGTGTTTATTCTTCTTGTTAACTCCTGAAAATAGAAACACAGAAACATGGATATAAAACTTGCATATGAAATAGAAGAAGCATTCAGACAGTGGCGGCTCGTGAGGGAAGGCTGCGGTCTGTAAGATATGAAATAGGTCGATGGAGTCTGTATATTTTCTTTCTTTTTCATTCATATTGTCCCTTCGGGGACAATATGAATGAAAAAGAAAGAAAATATACAATCATTGCATATGTAAATGTAACTTGTATAACAATATGTATGTGTAAATGTATTTTCTATAACAATATTTATATGTAAATGTATGATTACCATTATGGTGAATATTATGCTATATATGGTGAATATTATGTCAAGTTTCATACGAGGATTTCAAAATATTTAAGAAAAATAAATTTATAAGCCCACCTTGGAGGTTTGTCATGCAGAAATAGCAATCTGTCACGTGATCCTTTCCTTCTCTCCAAATCATGGGAATTCCAAAAGGCAAAGATTTCGCTCTGCCTTTGCTCCATCTTCTCAAATTTTCAATGCACGTCTTGCAGCACATATGAGGGGCGAAATTTTTGTCCTGGTCCCCTAGCTTAATTCCAAAGTATGCTCTATACATTGCCTTCACAAATTTAGTGATTTGGGACTGGTTATTTGGCATGGTAACCGTCCCACATATGTAGCAGAATCTATTGGGATCATTTTTACACGCTCTTCATTATGAAATATTTTATCTATATGCCTGAAAAGTAAAAAAAGATATTATACAAGTGAAACAAGTGATGATAGATGTTACTGTTCCAATTCCGCTTTGACAAAATCACGAAAATTCTATTTACTTATGAGGCCATAGCCGGATAACCTGAGCTGGTTGAGAAAAACGGATTGCAGATTCGAAATCAGCAGGAAAGACTCTATAAGAATCACTTACAAAACCCTTGACAGCAAAATTGATGCATACCAGTGTAAGTATCTCTAAATTACACTTAGCATTCCTAACTGATCTTTTAACCTGACGTCTAAGCTCGATATATCTATTAAAGTTAGCTGCCTTGCCATTGCGCTTATTAAGTCTATACGCTCTATTACGCTCGTTTATGAACTCGCCTATTTCCATAGTCCACCAATTGGGTCTACCATGATTTCTAGCGCGGTTGGGCCTACGAGGAATAAACTCCCTTTCAATATTCATAAAACTTTCTTTAAACGCCTCCCAATGCAAATTTGTGTCATTACCCATAAAAAAGTTATCCCAGTCCACTACTCTCATCCTATCCGCAAAACTATCAAAATTGGCCCTACGAAAATCAGGGGCTTCTATTACCTTACTATCCTTAGTGTTTTCTATCAATAACATAAACCTAAGAATTTGATGATCACTACATCCTAAACTCTCGCCTACTTCTAAACCTTCGACTATATTTTCGCCGTTCGTCATCACCAAATCTAAAATATTGTCGCCGCGCGTTGGTTCGGTAACCATCTGTCGTAAAAAATTATCTTCCATGAACTCAATCAATCTCAAACCCTCCTCATTACCAGTAAAAGTCTCGTAATTAACATTATGGCAGTTAAAGTCTGCGACAATTATATTATTCCGATTGTCAATAAAGTTACCAAGAAGTGAGTAAAATCTAGTATCGGTATCTAGGGGTTGAACGGGAGGTCCATAAACAACAACAAAATTAAAAATAATACTACGCGCCCTAACTTCAACGCATATCGCATTAATTGCTGCCGGAAAATCTATCTTAACCTCGATAGCCCTAAGGGAATTACGAATGTACAGCAAAACGCCGCCACGGCCCAGGGGAGCATTTACAGTGTGCGGGGCCTTGGGCAAACTATTTCTCGGGATGTATTATTTTAGTGTGTTAATGAATGACAATATTTTGTAATGCACATAACAGATATATTTTTTTAACACACACAAAACACACATGCGGAAGCCATTCGGCTTATTAATGTGATATTAAAGACTATAATTTAACTATGTACACATACAGTGTATGCAGTTACACTAGTAGGCTACACAGTTGTAATGCACTTAATAAACATCTACACAGTTATTGTAATGCACTTAATAAACAGCTACACAGTTGTAGTGCACTTAATAAACAGTTAAACTGTACAGCTTACTGTACTGTAGATAGAGTGTAGATTTGTAATGAATATTACATAGGACGCTTCCTGGCTTTTTGTTTGGAAAACTGCGTGATTGTATCCTCGAAACTCACCGACTGCAACACCTCATGCTCTATACTCAACAGCGCCAGGGACGAAAGGCGCTCCTGGCCCATTGTGGAGCGAAGGTAATTTTTGATCAATTTGAGTTTCGAGAATGAACGTTCACCAGAACAGTTCGTGACAAACATACACAGGTATATTCTCATTGCTATTTCCATGTTTGGGAATGTTCCTTTCAGTTCGTTTGTGTTCATATGCCGATAAAATCTGTTGCACATGTCTTCACGTTGCGTCTGGGATTCTGTTTCACTTTCGGTGAGTTTCATTAGGGCAGCGAACTGCACAACTTCTGTTACCAGCTCTTTCTCCAGATCAGCCGGATAGCATTCTACTAGATGTTCAGCTGACCGTCGAAGACTGTCGATGTCCAGGACTAGAAGGAAATGCAAAAATCCAAATCTTTTCTGCAGAACAGCGTACGCTTCTAGACGAGTGTTCAGAGTAGTACACAGTTTATCAATTATCGGTAGAAATGCAGTGGTCCGAAATGAATCTCTTGGTGTCAGGTTCGTATCTTCGGCAGTTCCGATTTCGTCATGATGGCGCTTTCTCTTCTTTGTGCGTTGAGTCGATTCCTTGTATACTCGATGACCACACTTTCCGATGCCCTGGTCCTCGAATTCGTCAAATCTTGATCTGAGATCTTCAACAAATTGCAGTAGTGATTTCAGCAAGAGGGTGGCTGAGTCTAACGACATTCCTCGTTTTTGCAGAGATGCATTCGTTTTTTGAAATGGCTGTTTTGAGTTGTTGAAGCTGTTTAGACAATCCCCTGGCTTCGATCCTGGCTTCCGCAGTTTGGCTGGTATCTGCTGCTAGCTCATCCAGTACCACGATATTCTCGGCGTAGCCTTCGGTTAAAGATTGGATGGCATCTGATCTGGCTGACCAGCGGGTATCGGAGAGACCTTTGTCGACCGTTAGTTTCTCACTACGGGAACTACTATCGAGAACCTCTACATGTCGACGCCATCGGTATGTCGAGGAGACGAGAGACGTGTAACATTCTGAATGGAGCATAAACAATTCAACGGCTGCTGTGCAACTGTCCACTGCTGATTTACCCACAAGATTTAGTGAGTGGCACATGTATGGCACAAACTCAGCATACGGAGATTTTGACTTGATGTGGCTCTTTACGCCGTTGTATTTCCCTGCCATATTACTTGCGTTATCATAAGAATGTCCTCTGCAGTCTCCAATTCGAATGCCATGCGCCTCCAGAAAGTTGAGGACCATGTCGGCGATTCCTTTCCCTGTATGTGTTCATAGGTATGAACTGTAGAAATCGCTCGACGGACCCAGACTCAACCACATATCGGACGGTGAAGCACAGTTGATCGGCGTGGGAAACATCAGGCGTAGAGTCGACGGATCTTCTTCTTCCGCAGCTTATTATCCCATCTTTACATGGGGTCGCTGTTTTTGGCTCGTCTTCTCCACTCTCCTCTGTCGTATACCACGTCCTCCTCCAAGTCCTTCTCCCTGATGTCCGCCACCACACAGTCCCTCCATCTCGTCTTCGGTCTTCCTCTTCTTCTCCGTCCCAGCAACTCCATCTCCAGCACTCTGCGCCCCACATACTCCTCCTCTCTTCTCCTGACGTGTCCATACCACCTCAGCCTGGCCTTCTGCACCTTCTTAGATGCTTCCCCACCTTCACTGTTCCTCTTATATGCTCATTTCTGACCCTATCCCTCCTCGTCACTCCACACATCCATCTCAACATCTTCATTTCAGCCACATCGATTTTTCTTCATTGCTCTTCTTCATTGGCACAGTCTCCATTCCATACAACATTGCCGGCCTCACCACTGTTTTGAATACCTTTCCCTTCAGTTTCACTGGGACCCTCTTCTCACAGAGCACCCCTGATACGTCTCTCCAGTTCTTCCACCCCGACTGTATTCTACAGTTTATCTCTCTGCTCCCCCCTCTGCATCCACTGTTGACCCGAAGTATTTAAAATACTCCACCGTCTTAACACGCTCTCCACTCATGTCACTTCCCCTCCTCGGTCCTGCTGCACATCACATCTCATATATTCGGTCTTCTTTCGGCTAATTCTCATCCCCCTACTTTCCAACGCCTCTCTCCAATTTTCCAACTGCTGCTCCACCTCCTCTTTCGTATCCCCACTCAACACAACATCGTCTGCATACATCATGCACCACGGCGCCTCCCCTCTAATCCTGTCCGTCAACACATCGAATACCACATTGAAAAGGAAGGGGCTCAAAGCTGATCCTTGGTGCAGACCAACTTCCACCCCAAAGCTCTCTGACACACCCACGCTACTCCTCACCTTAGTTGTTACTCCCCTGTACATCCACTTGATAGAGAGTAGAGAGTAGTATTTTGACTGCTGGATTTCTCGGATAATCGTCTGAAGTACTTTATCGGCCATCAACAGTATGAGTTCTTCGCAAATGAAATGAGAGAGATACGAGGTGTGTCCGCTACCTTTGTTGGCATGCTCGCTTATATGCGCAGCTAGAAAACTGTCATACTTACTTAAAAGTTCCAAAATTCCGTAATAGTTGCAGTTGTTTGGTCAACCGAAACGAAAGTCGTGTCCACGAATTGCTAGTCCTCGTGACGTGATATACTTGATAACGTCGACACAGCGCCGCAAAACTTCCTGCCAGTAGTTGCACTCCTTTTCAAACTGGTCACCAGTTTCGAATCAACACGGCCGGAGACAGACTTTCTAACCAACAAATATCTCATCGACTCCATATGTTGCTCACATTTTCCGTGTGTTTCGACCGGTTGTCTACCATGCTTCCAGTCGTTGAACCCGATTGTGAACTTGCTGTCCGCCCTCGACATTAATTTACAGACAAAACAGTAAACACAGCCTGTGGACTCAGAATAGCACAACCATGACACCTCAATCCTCTCATTCGTCAGGCTATGTTTCTTAACAAATAATGTCTTCGTACATCGGCGTGTTGTACCACTTTCAGTAGTTGAAGAGTTACTGAAGTCGCTGTCATAATTTCGACAATCTGATGTTCCCCGCTCTATCCAGAACTCTCTAAAGTCATCGGTCAGCACTTGTGGCCACAAACCAATGTCATTAATTGCATGTCCTGAAGCTGGTGGGCCTGCTGAACGCACTGACGTAGACAGGTCTTCTGATGACGCAGCTGCTGATGTAGCGGAGGCAACTGGTGGGCCTGCTGAAGGGGTTGACGTAGACGAGTCTCCTGAAAATGCAGCTGTTGAAGTAGTGGAGGCAGCTGCTTGGCTTGCTGAACGCACTGACGTAGACGTGTCTTCTGAAAACGCAGCTGCTGAAGTAGCGGAAGCAGCTGGTGGGCCTGCTGAAGGGGCTGACTTAGTTGCTGATGATTTAATTCGGATCAAATGTAGAATTCGGACCCCAGCCTTCTTTAGTTAGCTTTATAAGGCTAACTAACGAAAATATCATGACCTAACCTAACCAATCGTCAAGGGCATACAGTTAACCTAACGATTGGTTAGGTTAGGTCGTGATATTTTCGTTAGTTAGCCTTATAAAGCTAACTAAAGAAGGCTGGGGTCCGAATTCTACATTTGATCCTTTAATTCAATTAGTCAGTTTCGGCACCGTCGCAAGAAACTCTTCTCTGCGCTTCTTATCCTTACGCTTTTCACTACCGGGTTTATATTTCCTCCTTCGATCCCGGTCACGGCTCTTTCCATGTTGTACGTATTACAGTGCCAACAATAAGAACATAAATCATGAATCTACAACAAAAACAACAAGAAGTAACAACATCAGAAATGAGTAACACTAACAAGAACAAATTAAACACCATCAAAGCGGATATTAGAATGCCTGATGCCATGCCGCCTGCCCGTAAAAGTAAAACTCGTCACAGATGGCAAATACGTGACGTTTAATTTTTTTCAATTGAAATTTGCGGGGCCCATCGGGCGCGGGGCCTTGGACATTTGCCCGGTGCGCCACCCCCTAAATGCGGCCCTGCCGCCACCAATCCTATGTAACCTATCATTAGTAAAGAATTTAAAACTCGGTATATCAAATTCCCCCAACAAGTCCCGAGTCACGGTATTTAACCACGTTTCAGTGATAACAACTATATCGTAGTTGCCGGAATAAATTATCGCCTTAAATTCGTTTAATTTATTTCTAATACTACGCTCGTTACAATAAAAGACGTTTAAGTTATTTTTTACTACGGGCCGGCGTTTTAAACTATTTTTCACGTAGGGCCAGCGTTCCCCGGACCCACAACGTTTAAAGAAGGCTTCGACCTATACAGCTCTCGTACGTTTTCGTCAATTAACCTACCTAGCCTAGCATTACCTACTTCATTAAAATGCATCCCATCTTTTATAAAAAGGCTAGGATCACTGAATTCGGACCACAGCTTTACGAAGGGTACATACATTTTCTTCAGCACAAATCTCTAATTTAGTATTCAAAAATATCGTTTTAGACATAATCCTAAGACCCAAACCGTGCCTATGGGTAATACCTAGAACTAAAGACCTATCTGACCTCGCCTTTAGGGACCTAATTAACCCCTATATCTCTCCAAAAGTTCAGGCACTCTCGTATCGGGCCTATACGAGTCGTTGCCCCTACCATCCTCACCAACATCGAGTGACGGGAGGCAACGTCAATCCTATCCACTTCGTCTCTTACTCTGTCAACCATGGCCCATGGGAGACAGACCCTCCTCCTCTTGGTTGGATGCCGTTCAACGAACTCTGTGTCCATATGGCGCACTAAAGAGTCCCAATTAAAATAGATTCCCCCTCATTCACGTCCCTTTCCAAATGGGCGAAAGGGTTCGAAACCTTAATAGGGGGTTGGATTCCTATCACCTAACGTACCCGGCCTAGCTCCACCATTACTTTCTCTAAATCCCTCCCCATCTACTAATCTCAGACCAACCTTAACCCCTTCCTCAACTCTATCCAACCTTCCCGATAAACTACCTAAACTAGAAACTAGGTTACGCACCTCACCCTTCAAATTACTAACGTCTTCAACGTTAGTATTGGTTCGGCCTTCGTCAACCGTAGCCCTACCCCTGCCCTCGTCAAGCGTTGCAAGTCTTTCCGTTACCTCACGTACACTGCGTTTTATGTCAACTATTTCCTCCCTTAAATCGCAAAAGAAACAAACTGATATCTCGGTAATCGCCATAGGACCGCCATAGGACACGTGAAATGAATAAATGATGCAAACCCACAAGAGAAAAAAATTATTCCAAGGCCTTTCGTGTATTCAGAAATACACCTCGTCAGGGAATGAAGGGAGAATGCGAGATGACAAAAATATATACCTATGTATAGCGGGACAGAAAAATGAAAAGATTAGCACACGATTAACAAGAGTTAATTAGAGGAAAAAGGTATTTTAATAGGATATTGTCAATTTTATACATTCCCGCACTGTTATTGAAATTATTTTTAAAATGGATAAATGCACATTCTAGAATATTCCTTTCAATTATATCTGTATTTTTAACAAGCGCTTTAGAACTATCCCACTTGATACTATGATTACATCTGTACATATAGTTCAACAATGCACTAGAATTATTTGCTGTTCTACACGCATATTTATGCTGTTTTACCCTAATGCAGAGCTTTCCAAACTGGTGTGTCGCGACACATTAGTGTTTTTTGTATTTTGAAAATTTTGATTTTTCTATCAACAAACTCGGCTACAAGATAAACACCTACTGAAAAATTATCTGATATTTGATATTTGATAACAAAAATTAATTAATGTGTCGTGAAAATTGTTATGCTTAAATAGTTTGTCGCCAACGTTAAAAGTTTGGAAAGCTCTGCCCTAATGTCTAACGTTTAACACGTTTGGCCTATATATGCTGACTTACATTGTGTACATCCGATCGAATACACACAACCAACAGCATTATCCGGGCTGTTCTTTATTAGGCGTGATTTAACAGTATTATTATACTTAAAGACTACATTGATACCAAATTGCTTTCAGTAAAGTCGGAAGAGATTAAAAATTAACATGGTAAGGTAGGCCAAGGATATTTTTACGCTCAAATTCCTTTACAGTTACACTATTATAATACCTATTCTTGGCTGTCCTAAGTTAGTTATCTAGAAATGAAATAGGATAACATAATTTAGTACCAATATTCATGATATTGCATAACTCGGAATCTAAAGATTCAGGACCATCATCCCTCGATTAAATCTTCTATTTTCTCTGCTATGTTTCTTAGAGCGTTTAGAATTGGCAGTCCTGAATTTTTAGATTCCGACTTATGAATGTGACAGTTTGGCGTGCTCTGTGAGCAGGGGCTCCATCGGAAAGTATATCCTTCACTCTATATAACTGATATTCGACGAAATAGTGGTGAAAGATATACTTTCCAACAAGATGGAGCCCCTGCTCATAGAGCACGCCCAAACTGTCACATTCCTTGAGAACGAAACACCGGATTTTATCGAACCCAATATGTGGCCGGCTAGTAGCCCCGATCTTTCACCACTAGATTATGGTGTTTGGGAAGCCCTGAAGTCTAAAGTTTACATCCCTCGTACCAATATAAGAGACATAGATGAACTACGCGAAAGAATTCTGCTCGGCTGAGAGAAGGTGTCTCAATGATATGTAAACAGGTGTATTGATCAGTGGCCACGTTTGGAGGCCTGCGTTGAGCGGGAAGGGGGACACATCGAGCAACTTCGAAATTAAGACGAACAACAAGGTAAGCATTTATTAAGTTTAGGAGCTCTAGCCCCCTTACTTTTTTTTAATATGACAGTTTACCTCTGAGAGCTCACTTTTGTTTACGCACCATATATATATATATATATATATATATATATATATATATTTTTTTTTTTTTAATGACAATGCAGATTTCAATTTGTTGTTTGTGATAAATGTAGTAACGAGATTCAGTGCAAGAATGTGAACAGAAAGATTATAAAAAGATTTGTATTCCATTACTTTTTAAGAGATTCAGTATTAATTTTCTTCGTGACGTGAATAAACTCACATTAACGCAAATTTGCCGATGTCGAACAAAGTATTCAATAAACGTTTAAAAAGAAATGGAATAAATTGTCTCTAATTTAAAAAAATTAAATATATTTAAATCTGACCTTAAAAGAGGACAGTTGGAAATATTGACCATGGATGGAAAAAATTTTCGGTTAAGTTAAGTTAGATTTAGGATTGATTAGTTTTGTGTCAAGTTGAAACAAGTTTGGTTAGATTAGATTAGGATGGGTAAGGTAAGATTAAACTAGTTTAATTTAGATTAAGTGAGGTTACATTAAGTTTGGTTAAAAGAAGCATAGGTGCTAATAAAATGTAACAACATTTAGCTCAGTGTTAATGAATAATAAATAACATTAAAAAAAAATTAGATTTTCTTTTCATAAAATATCAGTTGCTCGATTTTCACTTAATATAAGGCAAAAGGATAATGATAGTAATATATATTATATAAAGTAATTTAATATTTTATATTATATCCATAATTTTAAATAAACTGTTGACGCGGAAGACTGGGGTTGAAGGAAGGGTCGGAGCTCATTGAAGAATAGTTTACTTGTGACCATCTGTTGATTAAAGAAGAGACGAATTAATCTACTAAATAATTATGCTCTAAGTTATGTAAAATTATGATAAATATTTAACTGCTTTTATAATTAAGAGAAAATATATTTTTTAACTCTACTCAAGAATATTGCCCTGAAAATATTACAGGGAATAGAAAAAAGAAAATACTTACAACCTCCGCCACTCGAACCATAGCCACCACCGCCTCCATGACTTCCTCCAGAGCCACCATGACTTCCTCCGTATCCACCATTGCCTCCTCCATTCCCAGTACTTGGGAAGTCATCGATGTTGGCGTATTCATTGAGCCTCTGGTGAACGAGTATTCCTGGGTTGATCTGACTTCCACCGCCCCCGCCGCCGCCGTATCCTCCACCGCCTCCGCCTCCGCCGCCGCTGAATCCTCCACCACCTCCGCTGCCGCCATGAGACCCACCATGAGATCCACCAAACGATCCGCCACCGCCACCGCCACCACCACCATATCCGTCTGCAAAACAAATTACAACAACACTAAAATCCTCAACTTAAGCTGTACAAAGAACTCTTTCATGATGATGCACTGGGTTAGACAATGTATCTCAGTCTCCAAAAATGGCTAAAACTGTTTAAATGTGAACATAAAAAATTGTTTGGAGAGAAATATTTTGGATATCTTCTAAATCGCTTCTCTCTCCTATAACCAATTTTTAAGACACTGCAAACATATTAGTAACTTCGAAATATTTCTGTTCTAAACTTGTAAATTAGCAGTTACCATAATTTCTTATTATTTCCATTGGTTTTGCAGTTGGTACCACAGTTTCATGTAATTTTGAAAAGGTTTTTGTGTTTGTGTAAAATTTTCATTAATAGAATTGATTTATCGCTTCAGTAATGCATAAACATTTACAGTGAAATTAAGTTTATAAATTTTTCCATATTTTAAACTTTATTAAAAATAATATTCATGATTTTATTGTTAAAGTTATTTATGTATTTACAATTTTTCTGCCATGTATTTTCATAGTCACAACGACACTATTTATATTATCATTATTTTAATAATTGCCTTTTATATGTTACAGTTCTATATATTACTGTTATTATCATATATAAATATTACCGTAAATTTTAATAATGTAGTAAAAAACTATAAGAACACTTACGGTCAGCAGTAACTGCTACGACAATACAAGCGAGGACAATGAGCTTGTTCTGTAAAAGAAGACAATAGTAAGCAATGATAAATTATTACTTTAATAATTTAATACGAAATCTTGGAACCATATTTCTCGTTAGAATGAAAATAGAGAAAAAGATTTCTCCGTGTGAGTTAATAAACAAATAATTGAAATTCCTTTTCACCATACTTTTATTCACCAGATATACAGGGTGTCGCAAAAGTTAAGAATCAAAGGAGCCACAGAGAATGGACCTTTTCCGCTCCATGGTCGCCACTAATTTTAAATGAAAGTTACTTTTTCAGTTAAAAAATTTATAATTTATAATTTAGAATTGATAATTTGTAATTTTTAGGTAAAAAGTTCATAATTTATGCATTGATGACCCTTTGACTCCTGACTTTTGTGCCACTCACTCAAATTAGCACAAAAGTTAGAAGTCAAACGGTCATCATTACATTAATTATACCTTTTTTAACCAAAAAAATATAAATTATCAATTTTAAATTCTAAATTATAAGTTTTTTAACTGAAAATGTAATTTTTATTTAAAATTAGTGGCGACCGCAAAACGGAAAAGATCCATTCTCTCTGCCTCCTTTGGTTTATGACTTTTGCGCCAGCCTGTATATATATATATATATTTATATATATACAGGGTGTCCCGTAAGTCTGGACCCATAGGGAAAAATAATAAAATTACAAAATAGTCCAAAAATTTATTACATAATCTGTTCAAAGTGTCCGCCGTTGTGTCGCACACATAGTTGAAGACGCAATCTCCACTGCGACAGCACTTTCTGAATCACAGTCGCAGAAATTTCTTGACACGCCTCCACAATGCGTGCTTTAAGGTGGAAAATGTTCTGAAGTTTAACCTTGTACACTTTGGCTTTCAAGTGGCCCCACAAATAAAAATCATAATAAAAAATAATTAAAAAATAATAATAATAAAATAATAATAACAATAACATAATAAAAAAATATATTATAAATCCCTATGGGTCCAGACTTACGGGACACCCTGTATAATATATATATATATATATATGTGTGTGTGTGTGTGTGTGTGTATATTTGTATATAAAATGACGAATAAGTTACAGAGAATACGTCATCGAATAATGTGCATAAGTAATAATAATAATAATAATAATATTAATAATAATAATAATAATGTTATTGTTTTCCTTGTTTTGTGTTTGTTTGAAACTGTTTGATTTACTTTATTTGTTTGGGTTTTGTGTCATCACTAATGGTTTAAAACTATTATTAAGTGAAAGATTTTTGAATGGAATGAAATGTTTTCTTTTGTGGAAAAACGTTATTGTACAGTTGTTACATCACATATTGCGTTATAAGAGAACGTTAATTATAGTAATTAGAGCAATATGACGCTAACGCGTTATTATCATGATGTTCTTCGTGCCTCGCCGTGTAAATCAAACATATATATATATATACTGTTGGCTATAACTTCATAAGGTTTTATGTTCACCATGAAGCATATTTTTTGATGATATCTCAAAATAATGCGCAAAGAGCCTGCGCATGATGTAGAAAGTCTTAAGTCATTTTTCTGGTATTTCGACGAACATTAACACAGAAAAAAAGGTTTTCTGTCCAGAATATTTCTTTTGTAATCGCACAAAGTCTTATGTTTGAAATCAAATCAAAATCAGCAACAATGGATATAAGGCCCTATCCCTAAAATACTTAGAAATTTCACGAAATTTAGGGTAGGTTAGATTAAGTTTGGTTGGTTCCTTGTCCACTTTTCGTCAATTTTGTATCATGGTATAAATTACGGAAATTTACTGAAAATTTCATTAATTTCATGAAATCACTACTTTCATAATCATATTCTAAATTATGCTATCTATATATATATATATATATATATATTGCACCTTTGGTTACCTTTGGTTAACCTTTGGTTAGCTTCTGCCCAAATTGTTCATTCTGACGAAGGTCAAGCTTTTCACTCCACCTTAGAACTACAGTTTAACGTGGAATCCGAACCACGCCCCATTAGCAGCCTAGCGTCTTAACCACTAGGCCACCTAGGGTTCCCATTTATCTACCAACCACTTTCTTTATTGTGTGGAAGGATGAACAGCTGTGTTTTGCTGCGCGCCGGCTGCCGTCGGGTCTCGAACCAGGGGCCGATGGATTCGTAGTCAACGACGCTAACCACTACACCACAGAGGTGCATATATTATATATGTGTATATATATATATATATATATATATATATATGCACTTTAAGATAAAGTCAATAATATTTACTTTCAATACTTGAAATTAGGTCTTCATTGCAATTTATATAGTTATGTATTTTCTACATACGAATATCTTTTTGACCAAGAGGCAAGAGCTTGTTTCTCGGGAAGCGCCATTTCAAAATGAATAAAATTATTTCAAAATTGAGGGACTGAAACTTTTTTTTAAAATAATCTTTGAAACTGATCGAAGACTTATGGAGTCAATTTACATTTTTATTAATAAACTTACTATAAATAATTGTGGTTCAGCTATTCAAATGAAGATTATAAGTTATGATCACCACTAAAGATGAGAATTAAGACTCCCGAAACGTTTGGTGATTAAGAAATGTTAGTTCAAGCTTTTGTCATTTCGTTCATATATATATATATATATATATATATATATATATATAAAATACCATAAGAGACGAACCATTTTTTTAACTTGTTTGTTTGAGAATATCCTCAGGAAAGCAGAGAAGTGTTGAAACTGATTTCCAGCTCTCGTTCATCTCTTTTATATACCTGTCGCACACGCATTTCCAATGCTTGCTCTTTCCCCCTCCTCGTTATAATCCCCCTCCCCTATCTTAAACCCTTTCTCAAACACCACCTCATACGGTTCCTCCTCCTCCTCCTCCTCCTCCTCCTCCTCCTCTTCCCTCCCCCATCAACGAGCTTTATTCAACCTTATAGTTTCATTTTCAAAGATTATATTTGTCTTCTCATTCCCAAACTAAACATCGCATTAAAAAAAAACATTCAATGAAGAGCTGACGACACCGTTTTAGCGCGCGGTCTTAAGCACTTGACTGAAGTGGCCCCGCCCCTCTCCAAACGATGACCTTGAATTGGCTAACAGGTTGGAAAAGGAGGAAAAATGAACTCTTATTTTCATTTAGTAAAATTAGAAGAATTTTGTACATTGTAAGTTGCGTTTATTTTTATTAAAATAATAAAATAATTGCCGTACTATTAATCCTTCGTCACGGAACTGCAACTTGAGTTTCACATATGTGATTTCGTGTGTTAAACAAATGGATTTTTTTTACTTTTTTTTTTTTTTTTACTTTTTTGGTTCCTTAAACCCTTTTAAAGTTTCTTAATTTTTGAACGTTTTTTTCTCTAAATGTTTCAAAAATATTTTGTTTTTTGAAGGAGACCTTATAAATTATGATCAATCACATTATTAGAATTTTGAACGATTAATTAATTATCGTATATTAATGAAACAATAAATTGATGAATATTTTTATACAGAAATTTCAAGACGTGATAAAATATATTATTTTGAGATTCGCCTTATATATATATATATATATATATATATACACACCCTGTATATGAGAGAGAGAGACAGAATATGATACCAAGAATACTAATACAGTATTTTGATTTCAAACTTGACGTTCCATCTCACATTCAAATATTCCGCTCACAGAATTTACAAGAATAGACCTGCTTCCTTCGGGATTGTTCATAGATGTTTTTTCATAAATACTTTGTATTGCTTCTTTTCCAACAATGAAGACTTCAGCGATTGGTGGAGGAAAGGGTTTTGTTGTCAATGAAAAGGACACGTCGCTTTCATTTTGGAATTCAACTATACCACTGATTTAATGTTAATTATATGATACTGTCCAATCGTTAGTATATCGGAGTTATTATACAAGTATTTATGGAGTTCCACTTTTAGGATATCGTTTGGGTTACGAGCTTATCCTTCATTGTTTCACACACACATACATACATATATATATATATATATATATATATATATATATATATATATATAATATATATATATACCTCGGTGGGGTAGTGGTTAGCAAAAAAAAATCCTATCCTATATATATATATATATATATACTGTATATATCCTACCCTATATATATATATAGATATATATATATATATATATATATTACACCTCGGTGGGGTAGTGGTTAGCACCGCTGACTACGAATCCACCGGCCCTAGGATCGAGACCCGCTGACGATAGGCGGCGCCCAGCAAAACCCACCTGTTCATACTTCAACACAATAAAAATTGGTTGGAAGATAAATGAGTACCATGGGTAGCATAGTGGTTAAGACGCTAGGCTGCTGATCTGGAGGTCGTGAGAGCGAGTTCGGGCGAATACTTTGTAATTTCTGATCGCCCGTGGTGCGGCGTGGTTCACATTCCACGCTAAACTCTAGGTCTAAGGCGGAGTGACAAGCTTGACCTTCGTTAGAATGAAGGATTTGGACGGAAGCAAAACCAAAGCAGTTCAAATTGTAAAGCAAAAATAAAATTCGCACAATATCATTTGAAGAATTGAAGTATTTAGAATTATATAATTGAATTATATAATGATAGTAATAATAATAATAATGATAATGATAATCTTTATTGGCAGAGAGAAAAATTCTATGAAAAAAGTACAATAAAAGATACGACGAATTAAACAATAAATTTAAAAACAAAAAAAAAATAGGCCTAAAACAAAAAGAAATAAAAATAATACACGTAATGAAACAAGTAATAATAAAGCTACTCAAAGATAATACAAAAAAATAAAAATAAGAATACAACAATTGCGAAATAAAGGCTTGTATGGGAAAATAGCATGCATTAAATAAGTGTATATCAGACAGAAAACACGTTCATACATCGTGCTAAGAAATGGAAATGAACGCTATTATGACCAGTGATATAAAGCTTTATTGTATTAGTCATGCATCCATACAAAATCTGATAAATGGGTTTCATGAAGCTATCAAAGCATCCATGCATATTTGCTAATGTATATCTATCTATCTATCTATCTATCTATCTATATATACTTTTCTATTTGTTGTATATAAAAGTTGGGGTTTCTTTTTCTGTTGTCCATCATACCGCTTATTCCCTGTATAATGGAACGATTCGAAGTAAGTTTTAACCAATATCGTTAATCGCTTTTTACCATTCTGATACGCCTTAGGCGAACTTTCTTCCAGGACTCTACCTTCGTTTGTAGGAAAATGGGGAGGGGAGACTACTTTGTGTCCACGTCGCAGTAACTCTTCGTATTTGGATCAAAGTACAGTAGTTAAGTAACGTTTTGTCTGTTCAGTCGTTCAACTGGTGACCATCAACTGCTCGCCAAATAATGTAACGACCCGTAGTTTAGACCCCAGAGAAAGCTCTAGGTCTCCTCCCACACATGACCTTTGCCGTAGCGAATGATGTTCAACAACACTAAATATTATTAACATTATTATTAGTATTATTAAGGGTAGTAATAGTCCAGAGAAAGATCGAAAATGGAATGACTTTCGAGAAGAAACCAAGTATCGACATTCTCCCGAATTTCATTTGAAACTGACAATAACGCCATCTTATTTCATTTACGGTTTTGTTTTCACTGGCTCTTACTTGAATGTTCTAAATGCAAGTTTTCACTCGCTTTAACAACGTCCATAAGAATATTTTTCAATTTACTTTGCTTTTATAAGATTCCTAATCTCAGTATAAGGAATAAATTCTTAAAACCGCTTAAAGAATTGTATCCGCAGTTAAGTATCCCAATTAATTTTACTCCTTCCACAACAGCTTAACGTTTGTTTAAATATAAACGTACGAAACCCGAACTTCTTCAGTCCTCCATTGTTTATCAATATAAGTGTGACCACTGTATACGGTCGTATTACATAGGTAAAACTAAAAGACATCTAAAATCATGTATTTATGATCTTCGAAGTAAATCAACCCATTAGGAAACCATCTACTTATGACATACGTAACCATGCTCACAATAACAACCAACCGATTTCCCAGTCACATTTCATTTTATTCTCGCTGGTGGTACTTCTGATCTTAATATCAAAGTCATATAATCTCTTTTTATTTACAAACTAAAACCAGATATTAATTCTGACGAATCATCATCAATAGAGCTGCTGTTTTACAAAAGGTATAACTTTGTTATTTTGAGCTTGTGATTTTCCATTTTCTATTCTTCTCCTTCTTTCTTTTCGCCCGTTCCCGCCTCTATGCGGGGTCGGCGTTTCTGACCAGCCTCCTCCACACAGCCCGGTCCTGGGCTTCTTCCTCCGACAAACCCTTCTACCTCAAATCGTCCCTCACCTTCTCCATCCACCTTCGCTTCGGTCTGCCTCTCTTTCTCCTGCCATGCACCTCCATATTCATCGTTCTCTTACCCACATAATCTTCGTCCCTCTCATCACATGTCCATACCATTTCAGTCTACTTTCTTGTATCTTCCTCGAGATTTCTCCAACCTTTGTTGTGCCCCTTATCCTTTCATTCCTTACTCTAACCAACCTTGTCACTCCGCACATCCATCTCAGCATTCTCATCTCCGTTACATCTTGTCTTTTCTCATGATCTTTCTTTATAGTCCAAGACTCAGCCCCATACATCATAGCCGGTCTTACCACAGTCTTATACACTTTTCCCTTAACCCTTGCGCCTATTCTTCGGTCACACAACATCCCTGAAACTTTCTTCCAATTTTTCCAACCAGATTGCACTCTGTGTGTTATTTCTGTGTCCAGCTCACCGTCCTCAGCCACTGTCGATCCCAAGTACGTAAACTTACTTACTCTCTTTAACCTCGCTCCCTCTAAACTAATTTCTGAGTCTTGATTTTCGTAGAACCTCAGGTACTCCGTTTTCTTTCTGCTGATTTTCAACCCTCTGTCTTCAAAAGCCCTCCTCCATTCCTCCAATTTTCTTTCTACTACTTCTCTCCTGTTGCTGCACAGAACAATATCGTCTGCAAAGAGCATACACCAAGGGGATTGATCTTTTATCCCCTGGGCCAACACATCCATAATCAAAACAAAAAGGTACGGGCTCAAAGAAGATCCCTGATGTAGACCAACCCTCACGGGGAACCATTCCGTTACACCTACACTACTCCTAACCTGGGTCCTTGCTCCTTCATACATACTTTGCACCAACCAAACGTACTTCTCCGGCACACCTTTCTCTCTCATACACCTCCAAACCTCCTGGCGTGGCACTCTATCATATGCTTTCTCTAGGTCGATGAAAACCATGTGCAGTCCCTTTTGTCGCTCCCGGTGTTTCTCCATCAACTGCCTCAGTGCAAAAATCGCATCAGTTGTTCCCCTACCTGGCATAAAACCCAACTGCTCCATTTTCCATTTTCTATTGTGCTGGTTTATTGTCAATTTACGTTTGTATTATATATATATATATATATTTCTATTTAAATACTCTACAGTATCTCTTAAATAACCCTACAGATAAATGTCACATGGGTTTATATCTGGTGATGTTGGTGGCCATGATATTCTTTTAAAATAAACTTTAGGAAATCTATTCAACAGGACTCTTCCGTCAAAACTATCTTGTAAATATCGTGAGAGAACATAAAATACAACATGTTTTGGATCAGGGGACTAACACCCCCATATATAGAGAATGTACAGGAAAAAAAATATGCTTTTATTTCAGTTAATTACAAAAATACAAACGTTTTAAAGTGTCAGATGTATAAAAAAATCACCCGATATATATATTTTTTTTGTAGTGACCATGCAGATTTCAATTTGTTGTTTGTGATAAATGTAGTACCAAGATTCAATGCAAGAATGTGAACAGAATGATTATAAAAACAAATTTGTCTTCCATTAGTTTTTAAGAGATTCAGTATTAATTTTCTTCGTGACGTGAATAAACTCACATTAACGCAAATTTGCCGATGTCGAACAAAGTATTCAATAAACGTTTAAAAAGAAATGGAATAAATTGTCTTAATTTAAACAAATTAAATATATTTAAATCTGACCTAAAAAGAGGACAATTGGAAATATGGACCATGGATGGAAAATTTTTTCGGTTAAGTTAAGTTAGATTTAGGATTGATTAGTTTTCTGTCAAGTTGAAACAAGTTTGGTTAGATTAGATTAGGATGGGTAAGGTAAGATTAAACTAGTTTAATTTAGATTAAGTGAGGTTACATTAAGTTTGGTTAAAAGAAGCATAGGTGCTAATAAAATGTAGCAACATTTAGCTCAGTGTTAATGAATAATAAATAACATTAAAAAAAATTAGATTTTCTTTTCATAAAATATCAGATGCTCGATTTTCACTTAATATAAGGCATAAGGATAATGATAGTAATATATATTATATAAAGTAATTTAATATTTTATATTATATCCATAATTTTAAATAAACTGTTGACGCAGAAGACTGGGGTTGAAGGAAGGGTCAGAGCTCATTGAAGAATAGTTTACTTGTGACCATCTGTTGATTAAAGAAGAGACGAATTAATCCACTAAATAATTATGATCTAAATTATGTAAAATTATAATAAATATTTAACTGTTTTTATAATTAACAGAAAATATATTTTTTAACTCTACTCAAGAATATTGCCCTGAAAATATTACAGGGAATAGAAAAAAGAAAATACTTACAACCTCCGCCACTCGAACCATAGCCACCACCGCCTCCATGACTTCCTCCGTATCCACCATTGCCTCCTCCATTCCCAGTACTTGGGAAGTCATCGATGTTGGCGTATTCATTGAGCCTCTGGTGAACGAGTTTTCCTGGGTTGATCTGACTTCCACCGCCCCCGCCGCCGCCGTATCCTCCACCGCCTACGCCTCCGCCGCCGCCGAATCCTCCACCACCTACGCCTCCGCCGCCGCCGAATCCTCCACCACCTCCGCTGCCGCCATGAGACCCACCATGAGATCCACCAAACGATCCGCCACCGCCACCGCCACCACCACCATATCCGTCTGCAAAACAAATTACAACAACACTAAAATCCTCAACTTAAGCTGTACAAAGAACTCTTTCATGATGATGCAGTGGGTTAGACAATGTATCTCAGTCTCCAAAAATGGCTAAAACTGTTTAAATGTGAACATAAAAAATTGTTTGGAGAGAAATATTTTGGATATCTTCTAAATCGCTTCTCTCTCCTATAACCAATTTTTAAGACACTGCAAACATATTAGTAACTTCGAAATATTTCTGTTCTAAACTTGTAAATTAGCAGTTACCATAATTTCTTATTATTTCCATTGGTTTTTCAGTTGGTACCACAGTTTCATGTAATTTTGAAAAGGTTTTTGTGTTTGTGTAAAATTTTCATTAATAGAATTGATTTATCGCTTCAGTAATGCATAAACATTTACAGTGAAATTAAGTTTATAAATTTTTCCATATTTTAAACTTTATTAAAAATAATATTCATGATTTTATTGTTAAAGTTATTTTATGTATTTACAATTTTTCTGCCATGTATTTTCATAGTCACAACGACACTATTTATATTATCATTATTTTAATAATTGCCTTTTATATGTTACAGTTCTATATATTACTGTTATTATCATATATAAATATTACCGTAAATTTTAATAATGTAGTAAAAAACTATAAGAACACTTACGGTCAGCAGTAACTGCTACGACAATACAAGCGAGGACAATGAGCTTGTTCTGTAAAAGAAGACAATAGTAAGCAATGATAAATTATTACTTTAATAATTTAATACGAAATCTTGGAACCATATTTCTCGTTAGAATGAAAATAGAGAAAAAGATTTCTCCGTGTGAGTTAATAAACAAATAATTGAAATTCCTTTTCACCATACTTTTATTCACCAGATATACAGGGTGTCGCAAAAGTTAAGAATCAAAGGAGCCACAGAGAATGGACCTTTTCCGCTCCATGGTCGCCACTAATTTTAAATGAAAGTTACTTTTTCAGTTAAAAAATTTATAATTTAGAATTTAGAATTGATAATTTGTAATTTTTAGGTAAAAAGTTCATAATTTATGCATTGATGACCCTTTGACTCCTGACTTTTGTGCCACTCACTCAAATTAGCACAAAAGTTAGAAGTCAAACGGTCATCATTACATTAATTATACCTTTTTTAACCAAAAAAATATAAATTATCAATTTTAAATTCTAAATTATAAGTTTTTTAACTGAAAATGTAATTTTTATTTAAAATTAGTGGCGACCGCAAAACGGAAAAGATCCATTCTCTCTGCCTCCTTTGGTTTATGACTTTTGCGCCAGCCTGTATATATATATATATATATTTATATATATACAGGGTGTCCCGTAAGTCTGGACCCATAGGGAAAAATAATAAAATTACAAAATAGTCCAAAAATTTATTACATAATCTGTTCAAAGTGTCCGCCGTTGTGTCGCACACATAGTTGAAGACGCAATCTCCACTGCGACAGCACTTTCTGAATCACAGTCGCAGAAATTTCTTGACACGCCTCCACAATGCGTGCTTTAAGGTGGAAAATGTTCTGAAGTTTAACCTTGTACACTTTGGCTTTCAAGTGGCCCCACAAATAAAATCATAATAAAAAATAATTAAAAAATAATAATAATAAAATAATAATAACAATAACATAAAAAAATATATTATAAATCCCTATGGGTCCAGACTTACGGGACACCCTGTATATATATATATATATATATATATATATATGTGTGTGTGTGTGTGTGTATATTTGTATATAAAATGACGAATAAGTTACAGAGAATACGTCATCGAATAATGTGCATTAATAATAATAATAATAATAATATTAATAATAATAATAATAATGTTATTGTTTTCCTTGTTTTGTGTTTGTTTGAAACTGTTTGATTTACTTTATTTGTTTGGGTTTTGTGTCATCACTAATGGTTTAAAACTATTATTAAGTGAAAGATTTTGAATGGATGAAATGTTTTCTTTTGTGGAAAAACGTTATTGTACAGTTGTTACATCACATATTGCGTTATAAGAGAACGTTAATTATAGTAATTAGAGCAATATGACGCTAACGCGTTATTATCATGATGTTCTTCGTGCCTCGCCGTGTAAATCAAACATATATATATATATACTGTTGGCTATAACTTCATAAGGTTTTATGTTCACCATGAAGCATATTTTTTGATGATATCTCAAAATAATGCGCAGAGAGCCTGCGCATGATGTAGAAAGTCTTAAGTCATTTTTCTGGTATTTCGACGAACATTAACACAGAAAAAAAGGTTTTCTGTCCAGAATATTTCTTTTGTAATCGCACAAAGTCTTATGTTTGAAATCAAATCAAAATCAGCAACAATGGATATAAGGCCCTATCCCTAAAATACTTAGAAATTTCACGAAATTTAGGGTAGGTTAGATTAAGTTTGGTTGGTTCCTTGTCCACTTTTCGTCAATTTTGTATCATGGTATAAATTACGGAAATTTACTGAAAATTTCATTAATTTCATGAAATCACTACTTTCATAATCATCTAAATTATGCTATCTATATATATATATATATATATATATGCACCTTTGGTTACCTTTGGTTAACCTTTGGTTAGCTTCTGCCCAAATTGTTCATTCTGACGAAGGTCAAGCTTTTCACTCCACCTTAGAACTACAGTTTAACGTGGAATCCGAACCACGCCCCATTAGCAGCCTAGCGTCTTAACCACTAGGCCACCTAGGGTTCCCATTTATCTACCAACCACTTTCTTTATTGTGTGGAAGGATGAACAGCTGGTTTTGCTGCGCGCCGGCTGCCGTCGGGTCTCGAACCAGGGGCCGATGGATTCGTAGTCAACGACGCTAACCACTACACCACAGAGGCGCATATATATATATGTATATATATATATATATATATATATATATGCACTTTAAGATAAAGTCAATAATATTTACTTTCAATACTTGAAATTAGGTCTTCATTGCAATTTATATAGTTATGTATTTTCTACATACGAATATCTTTTTGACCAAGAGGCAAGAGCTTGTTTCTCGGGAAGCGCCATTTCAAAATGAATAAAATTATTTCAAAATTGAGGGACTGAAACTTTTTTTTAAAATAATCTTTGAAACTGATCGAAGACTTATGGAGTCAATTTACATTTTTTTAATAAACTTACTATAAATAATTGTGGTTCAGCTATTCAAATGAAGATTATAAGTTATGATCACCACTAAAGATGAGAATTAAGACTCCCGAAACGTTTGGTGATTAAGAAATGTTAGTTCAAGCTTTTGTCATTTCGTTCATATATATATATATATATATATATATATATATATATATACACGATTATATATAAAAAATACCATAAGAGACGAACCATTTTTTTAACTTGTTTGTTTGAGAATATCCTCAGGAAAGCAGAGAAGTGTTGAAACTGATTTCCAGCTCTCGTTCATCTCTTTTATATACCTGTCGCACACGCATTTCCAATGCTTGCTCTTTCCCCCTCCTCGTTATAATCCCCCTCCCCTATCTTAAACCCTTTCTCAAACACCACCTCATACGGTTCCTCCTCCTCCTCCTCCTCCTCCTCCTCCTCCCTCTTCCCTCCCCCATCAACGAGCTTTATTCAACCTTATAGTTTCATTTCCAAAGATTATATTTGTGTTCTCTTTCCCAAACCAAACATCGCATTAAAAAAAAACATTCAATGAAGAGCTGACGACACCGTTTTAGCGCGCGGTCTTAAGCACTTGACTGAAGTGGCCCCGCCCTTCTCCAAACGATGACCTTGAATTGGCTAACAGGTTGGAAAAGGAGGAAAAATGAACTCTTATTTTCATTTAGTAAAATTAGAAGAATTTTGTACATTGTAAGTTGCGTTTATTTTTATTAAAATAATAAAATAATTGACGTACTATTAATCCTTCGTCACGGAACTGCAACTTGAGTTTCACATATGTGATTTCGTGTGTTGAACAAATGGATTTTTTTAACTTATTTTTTTTTTACTTTTTTGGTTCCTTGAAACCCTTTTAAAGTTTCTTAATTTTTGAACGTTTTTTGGTCTAAATGTTTCAAAAATATTTTGTTTTTTGAAGGAGACCTTATAAATTATGATCAATCACATTATTAGAATTTTGAACGATTAATTATCGCATATTAATGAAACAATAAATTCATGAATATTTTTATACAGAAATTTCAAGACGTGATAAAATATATTATTTTGAGATTAGCCTTATATATATATATACACACACCCTGTACATGAGAGAGAGAGAGAATATGATACCAAGAATACTAATACAGTATTTTGATTTCAAACTTGACGTTCCATCTCACATTCAAATATTCCGCTCACAGAATTTACAAGAATAGACCTGTTTCCTTCGGGATTGTTCATAGATGTTTTTTCATAAATACCTTGTATTGCTTCTTTTCCAACAATGAAGACTTCAGCGATTGGTGGAGGAAAGGGTTTTGTTGTCAATGAAAAGGACACGTCCCTTTCATTTTGGAATTCAACTATACCACTGATTTAATACTAATTATATGATACTGTCCAATCGTTAGTATATCGGAGTTATTATACAAGTATTTATGGAGTTCCACTTTAGGATATCGTTTGGGTTACGAGCTTATCCTTCATTGTTTCACACACACACATACATATATATATATATATATATATATATATATATACCTCGGTGGGGTAGTGGTTAGCAAAAAAAAACTCCTATCCTATATATATATCTATATCCTATCCTATATATATATATATACCTCGGTGGGGTAGTGGTTAGCATCGCTGACTACGAATCCACCGGCCCTAGGATCGAGACCCGCTGACGATAGGCGGCGCCCAGCAAAACCCACCTGTTCATACTTCAACACAATAAAAATTGGTTGGTAGATAAATGAGTACCATGGGTAGCATAGTGGTTAAGACGCTAGGCTGCTGATCTGGAGGTCGTGAGATCGAGTTCGGGCGAATACTTTGTAATTTCTGATCGCCCGTGGTGCGGCGTGGTTCGCATTCCACGCTAAACTCTAGGTCTAAGGCGGAGTGACAAGCTTGACCTTCGTTAGAATGAAGGATTTGGACGGAAGCAAAACCAAAACCATTTCAAATTGTAAAGCAAAAACAAAATTCGTACAATATCATTTGAAGAATTGCAGTATTTAGAATTATATAATTGAATTATATAATGATAATAATAATAATAATGATAATGATAATCTTTATTGGCAGAGAGAAAAATCCTATGAAAAAAGTACAATAAAAGATACGACGAATTAAACAATAAATTTAAAAACAAAAAATTAGGCCTAAAACAAAAAGAAATAAAAATAATACACGTAATGAAACAAGTAATAATAAAGCTACTCAAAGATAATACAAAAAAAAAAATAAGAATACAACAATTGCGAAATAAAGGCTTGTATGGGAAAATAGCATGCATTAAATAAGTGTATATCAGACAGAAAACACGTTCATACATCGTGCTAAGAAATGGAAATGAACGCTATTATGACCAGTGATATAAAGCTTTATTGTATTAGTCATGCATCCATACAAAATCTGATAAATGGGTTTCATGAAGCTATCAAAGCATCCATGCATATTTGCTAATGTATATCTATCTATCTATCTATCTATCTATCTATATATGCTTTTCTATTTGTTGTATATAAAAGTTGGGGTTTCTTTTTCTGTTGTCCATCATACCGCTTATTCCCCGTATAATGGAACGATTCGAAGTAAGTTTTAACCAATATCGTTAATCGCTTTTTACCATTCTGATAGGCCTTAGGCGAACTTTCTTCCAGGACTCTACCTTCGTTTGTAGGAAAATGGGGAGGGGAGACTACTTTGTGTCCACGTCGCAGTAACTCTTTGTATTTGGATCAACGTAGTTAAGTAACGTTTTGTCTGTTCAGTCGTTCAACTGGTGACCATCAACTGCTCGCCAAATAATGTAACGACCCGTAGTTTAGACCCCAGAGAAAGCTCTAGGTCTCCTCCCTCACATGACCTTTGCCTTAGCGAATGATGTTCAACAACACTAAATATTATTTATATTATTAGTAGTATTATTAAGGGTAGTAATAGTCCAGGGAAAATCGAAAATGGAATGACTTTCGAGAAGAAACCAAATATCGACATTCTCCCGAATTTCATTTGAAACTGACAATAACGCCATCTTATTTCATTTACGGTTTTGTTTTCACTGGCTCTTACTTGAATGTTCTAAATGTAAGTTTTCACTCGCTTTAACAACGTCCATAAGAATATTTTTCAATTTACTTTGCTTTTATAAGATTCCTAATCTCAGTATAAGGAATAAACTCTTAAAACCGCTTAAAGAATTGTATCCGCAGTTAAGTATCCCAATTAATTTTACACCTTCCACAACAGCTTAACGTTTGTTTAAATACAAACGTACTAAACCCGAACTTCTTCAGTCCTCCATTGTTTATCAATATAAGTGTGACCACTGTATACGGTCGTATTAAATAGGTAAAACTAAAAGACATCTAAAATCATGTATTTATGATCTTCGAAGTAAATCAACCCATTAGGAAACCATCTACTTATGACATACGTAACCATGCTCACAATAACAACCAACCGATTTCCCAGTCACATTTCATTTTATTCTCGCTGGTGGTACTTCTGATCTTAATATCAAAGTCATATAATCTCTCTTTATTTACAAACTAAAACCAGATATTAATTCTGACGAATCATCATCAATAGAGCTGCTGTTTTACATAAGGTATAACTTTATTATTTTGAGCTTGTAATTTTCCATTTTCTATTGTGCTGGTTTATTGTCAATTTACGTTTGTATTATATATATACAGTATATATATATATTTCTAAATACTCTACAGTATCTCTTAAATAACCCTACAGATAAATGTCACATGGGTTTATATCTGGTGATGTTGGTGGCCATGATATTCTTTTAAAATAAACTTTAGGAAATCTATTCAACAGGACTCTTCCGTCAAAACTATCTTGTAAATATCGTGTAAACATAAAATACATGTTTTGGATCAGGGGACTAACACCCCCATATATAGAGAATGTACAGGAAAAAAAATATGCTTTTATTTCAGTTAATTACAAAAATACAAACGTTTTAAAGTGTCAGATGTATAAAAAAATCACCCGATATATATATTTTTTTTGTAATGACCATGCAGATTTCAATTTGTTGTTTGTGATAAATGTAGTACCAAGATTCAATGCAAGAATGTGAACAGAATGATTATAAAAACAAATTTGTCTTCCATTAGTTTTTAAGAGATTCGGTATTAATTTTCTTCGCGACGTGATAAACTCACATTAACGCAAATTTGCCGATGCCGAACAAAGTATTCAATAAACGTTTAAAAAGAAATGGAATAAATTGTCTAAATTTATACAAATTGCATATATTTAAATCTGACCTTAAAAGAGGACAGTTGAAAATATGGACCATGGATCGAAAAAAAATTTTTGTTAGGTTGTTAGCTTTAAGATTGATTACTTTATGACAGGTTGAAACAAGTTTGGTTAGATTAGATTAAGCTGGGCAAGGTAAGATTAAACTAGTTTAATTTAGATTAAGTGAGGTTACATTAAGTTTGGTTAAAAGAAGCATAGGTGCAATAGTATAGCCGCAAAAGGTTAGAGTGCAGGAATGTTGCAATGTTGCAAATGGGAGGGTTAAGGGTATGTTCCAAAGAGGGGTATGCAATGAAGGGGTGGGGTTTGCAATGTAGGGGGTGGGGTTATGCAATGAAGGGGGGCGAGAGGGGAGGGAGATTCGGGGAGAAGGAAGGATGACCTCCCCCAAAGGGGTTGCCTTAACTTAAGAGAGAAAGGATAGATGGAGGAGGGCTTTGGGGAGAGAAGGTGGGATGTCCTTACTCCCCCAAAGGGAAACCTAACCTAAGTCTTAACCTAAGAAGGAAGGAGAGAGGAGATCTTCATTCAGCAGCTGTCGTCATCAAACTGGCCCCTCCGAAGCCAAGCGGGTCTTATATAGAGGAGGGTTGAGTTGCCAGGTACCATTTTTTATTTTAATTGTACAGGTATACATTATTAGGGTGAGTTGCTAGATACCACCATTTATTTTAATTTTTATTTATATTATGGAGAGTTGCTAAATACTACCATTTATTATAATTTTTTATTTATATGAGGATAGTTGTCAGCTACCACCATTTATTTTAATTCACATGAGTAATCAAAGCAAACTTTCGCACGAGTTGTCAAATAATTTTTTTAATTATTAAAAGCAAGATTGACTTTCTCCTTAAATTTTATTCAACAAGAGAGTTAAATTATTAAAACGAAACCGAAAAGAAAATACAACCAAAAGAATTAAATAAACAACATTACATCATTCTGTTTATTGTAAATATATAGAAAATAAATATACATTTGAATGACCAATTAAAAATAGTAATAGTATAAGAAATATGAACGAGTAATATGCATATAATCAAGAAATATAACTGTCCACATAACAGTACAGGAGAAATATATATATATATATATATATATATATATATATATATATATATATATATATATATATATATATATATATATATATATACTTATATAATAGAAATATATAGAAAATAAATATACAATGGAATGATTACAAAAACAAAATTAAAAAATAAGAAATAATATAACCATCAATATAGCAGAAATACACACACACACACACACACACACACAAACACACACACACACACAGACACACACACACACATTTATGTTTAAATAAATAAACACATACACTTTATCTTCTACCTACAAAATAAAAAATAAGAAATCGTATAGCCATCAATATAACAGTTCAGGAGATATATATACACACAATTTTATTGAAAATAAATACATTTCACTTTGTTTTCAAAACACTAAACTCACACGCAATCGTGCCTAAATACATCGTCATTGTTCTGCATTACGCAGTATACGCGGTTTAATAATATTTCACAGGTCAAGTTATAGGGAAACCTATGCTCTATATAAATGGTCTTCATATCGTTCAGTACTTTTTTGTACCCAATTTACATCCATTTGATCAGTTATCTTTAAACGAATTCAATCAAAAACACGCACAAAGAAATCATCGTTAGCCACAACATCAACATTAAACTTTCCTTTTCAATCGTGGGTTTATTCTTACCGATGAACTAAGGTGATCCATTTATTTACCAGCCAATTTTTTTTCTACTTTTTATTGTCGTAACCGTTGAAGAAAATGCCCTCAAAAAACTCGGAAGAAAATTATTTATAATTTCGTCGACTGGAGTTATAAATTCAATAAAGAGCAGAGTTAAAATAAACCAGATACAAAGCAAAACTCCTAAAATACTCAATACAGAAGTACGAGGGCATGCATGCATGCAATCATTCGAAAGTTATTACTTGTGCAGAAGTTTCTCAATTTTAATGTTTCCACTTCAATTACCCCTATTAAAGTTTCTCAATTCCAATTAGTGATTTTTAAACTTTTAAAATATTCTTGATCACTAGATTGTTGAGGGGAAATTTTCAAGTTGATCCACCGAATCTACCATAGCCACAAGCGTACTTATTGTTTGCATACCCTAATGGAAAAAAAAATTGTACGAAAATGAAAAGACATTTTATATATATATATATATATATATATATATATATATATATATATATATATATATATATATATATAGTAATGATACGCAACCCACAAAGGAAACAAATTTCCACTACAAAGTTTACTGTTGAGATGAATGAGTACGAAAACTGAATCGCGCACCCGTTGTATCAAGCGAGGCAAACGTGGTGCGACTTGCAACGAATCGCATTGAAACGATCTATGTACGCCCTTCTAAAGGCCTGGAAACATCTGTTACCCTTAAAAGTATAGTAAATCAGACTTTATTCAACTGAGTAATATTATCCACGTATCAAAACCGAAAAACAGACTTCAATTACTATTTAATCCATTTGTACATTTAAAGAAAATCTTACAATCATGATGAATAATTATTTAAAAATTAAAAAAAAGAAGAAAGTGTCACGGGCGTCGATCCCAGGGTTTAGTAAATAAACTGCATTCATTTACTTTACCTTTCCTCTCTATATAAAATCCTTTCAAAATCAACTCTTTTTATTCTAAGAAACAAAAATGTGTGACGATGTAAAATTCGAATCACTTTACACACACACACACACACACACACACACACACACACAATTATGTTAAATAAATAAATAAATACACTCATTTTGTTTTCAAAACATTTAATCGAGTTTACAATCACATCTTCATTGCGTTGCAATACGCGGCTATTTTGAAAGTGTAATTTAAAAATATACAACGACGGGTAAAATATATAATTAATTTTTATTGAATAGATAATGTAGAAATATCCAACTGTAATATCGGATACAAACATTATTGAAGTAACAAACAATATAAAATAACAAGAAAGGAATGCATCATACAATCGGTCAGGCACAGCGCTCAACTCAAAAATGCATACATTTGTCTTAATCGGATCAAAACATTATTGAAGTAACAAACAATATAAAAGTAACAAGAAAGGAATGCATCAGACAATCGGTCAGACACAGCGCTCAACTCAAATAATGCATACATTTGTCTTAATCGGATCCAAACATTATTGAAATAAGCATAAAAATAGCAAGATCGGAAAGAGCATCGGAAAGAAACAAAATCGAAATTTTTTTGCATCAAAGCCAAACTTTAACATGGATATGGGTACATTTTAATGCGTTTTCCATGTACGATCAACAAAAGATAAAAAACGCAGCTTTGAGGTTTCCAGCAAGCCAGATGTAGAGAAAAATAAATATTTTTACTTTCCCTTCTGGACTAAACGCTGCTTAACAATACACTTTATCTTTCGTTAACTTAATCTTTCCATACCGCATACGATATTTTAGGCGTTCCAGAGAAGAATATATATTTTTGTATTTCGATAGGTACATGCATTGTACATAACACAGGTCAGTTTGTTTTTCTCACATCGTCATATAAGATAAAGCTCCATACGCGACACATTTCTTCTTTAGAAGTGAAACACTAAAAATCTCTCTCTCTCTCTCTCTCTCTCTCTCTCTCTCTATATATATATATATATATATATATATATATCGGTGAATTTATGCATACATTTTAATTAGCTGTACGTTTTGGAGAGGTTTTAGCACGCACAATTATTTTAGGGACTTAACAAAAGTTATAGTGTATAATTCTGCTACGAAGTGAATTTAAAGTTTCTGATTTCCAGTCTCATAAAAACGGAAAGATTTCAACAACTTTTTTCCCCAATTTACTGGTTCTGCTCTCTCAATGTTTTATGAACAGCTATATAGAAATACTTAAGCCAACAAGTAAAAAGAAAAATTATTCCAAGACTTTTCGTGTGTTCAGAAATACATCTCGTCAGGGAATGATTACCGATAGTGATTCTTGCATATTATTTGTAGGTGCACGAATTTTTCCTTGGAGCCCCTGCTAACTAACAACTACATGACATCTGTGAAATCTATCTTAACGCTTTTGCATGAAAATAAAAAATCTGTTTAAATTCACTGCCAGATATGACTTTCGTGTTTCGTATAGGGATGGGCCCTATCGTCGAAGGTGTTTTTAGAACCAAGTGCCATTGTCAGAATCCTTCATCGGCCACGGATGGAACAGAGACATTTTTGTCCATGGCATTACATCGCTAGTGGGAAAGTTTGTTCGATAAACATTTCCAACCACGGATACATGGAAGTGCTATCATGACCACTGACGAATGGTTGTCAGATGAGAACGAAGCAGTATGCCTGCTAAGAACAATTATGGTATTTCCTTTTTTCCGAATAAAAATAAAAGGTCGCCATATTTTTGGCCAAAATGTTGGTCGAATGTATCTGTTTCCTGCGTTTTATCTTCCTTCTTCTTTACCTACTCATGCCCTAATTAACCTCATTATTTATTTCATATAGAGCTACAACAAGGTAAAACACACACACACACACACACACACACACACACACACACCACACACACACACACACACATTTGTATTTGACATACTTTCTCCTTAAAGTTGGTCAGTGAAAGAAGTAAGAAAGAAAAACAATTTTAATTAACTTTATCTAAAGTGTTTATTGTCATTAGGACTATAGTCTACCAATAAACCTTTTCATTTCATTTCTTCTTTAAAAGCATCTCTGAAAAAAATTCTGAGCAGTTGCGTCTTACGCTAGCACATCTAATGTGAATTAAATAAAACAACATTACTTCATTCTGCTTATTTAGACGAAAAAATACAATCACATCTTTATTGCATTGCACTACGCGGTTCATTCACACCGTGCGTACACTTACTCGTGTACACAGTGTACACCTTCCACATTGTGTACAGTAACTCTTGAAATCCAATTAATAATTTCTTTTTTTAAACTTTTTACGAAAAAAGAAAAGGAATTTAGAGCTTACGTTAGATTTATTTTCCTTGTAGCGACAGATGATCAAACTTAGCTCGTGTACACAGTGTATACCTTCCACATTGTGTACAGTAACTCTTGAAATCCAATTAATAATTTCTTTTTTTAATCTTTTTACGAAAAAAAGAAAAGGAATTTAGAGCTTAAGTTAGACTTAAATTCCTTGTAGCGACAGATGATCAAACCGCGGAGAACTCTATCAACATCAGTAAAAACTCTTTGTGTAAAACTGAGGAAGATTTTTCTGCATAATTAAGTTTATACAACCAACACTTTGTGTAAAAGTTTTCTCTTTTCGGGGGAAAAACCCATATTTTTAACATCAATAAATTCTTTATTTTACAGTTACAAATTATGCTTTTTTAACAGGTCAAATATGTAATGTGTGGCGTTTTCATCCTTCAAAGTATTTCTTCATCTCTCCACGGCAACGTTGTAGACAATGCCGTAACTCCGCCGAGCAGCGAAGTTAAGCGAAGTTGGATCTGGGAAGTAGTTGGATGGGAGACCGTCCTCCGCACCCAGATAATGTATAGGATCTTTATATTCGGTGAAGGGGGAAATAATTTCGTATTTATTTTTTATTTTTTATTGATTACACATGTAGATTTAATTAATTAAGCTCGACATTCTCCTCAATTATTTATTTCCATTCATTTTCATCATCAATAAAGCCTGTGTGTGTGTGTGTGTGTGTGTGGTGTGTGTGGTGTGTGTGTGTGTGAAGTGATTCGAATTTTACATCGTTACACATTTTTGTTTCTTGGAATAAAAAGAGAAGTTGATTTTGAAAGCATTTTATATAGAGAGGATAGGTAAAGTAAATGAATGCAGTTTATTTACTAAACCCCGGGATCGACGCCCGTGACACATTCTTTCCTTTTTTTAAATTTTAAATAATTATTCATTATGATTGTAAGATTTTTTTTTAAATGTACAATGGATTAAATAGTAATTGAAGTCTTTTTTCGGTTTTGATACGTGGATAATATTACTCAGTTGAATAAAGTCTGATGTTACTATACTTTTAAGGGTAATAGATGTTTCCAGGCCTTTAGAATGGCGTACATAGAACGTTTCAATGCGATTCGTTGCAAGTCGCAACCACGTTTGCCTCGCTTGATGCAACGGGTGGTGACAGGACAATTGCGTCCTGGTCAAGTGCGTCCCTGACAAATGCGTCCCGGTCATTGGCGTCCCTGGACAATTGCGTCCGGTTTTATTTCGTCCCGGATAATTACGTCCCAGACAATTGCGCACTTCCCCAACTACTATATGAAGTTCATTTATTAGAGAAGTGAATAGAAAGTTCATTGTGACTTCACCTACGCAATTGTCCAGGGACGCCAATGACGAGGGACGAGTATGTGTGTTATTGTAATTTTGTATGGGATATAATGCCCGGTTAGATTAATTGAATGCCCAGTTAGGTCAACTGTATGCCCTTGACGATTGGTTAGGTTAAGTTGTGATATTTTCGTTAAAACTAACGAAACTAACTTTATCTTAAGTGGACGTAACCCATAAAATTTGACAATGATGTTGCTGATGATGGATAAAGTTTTAGAGAACAGTTTCGAACAGAACTTATGAACATATAACAAGTTTAATAGGTTAAAACGAAAAGCATATTTGAAATTCCGATACTAACTTTCTATTCACTTCTCTAATAAATAAACTTCATATAGTAGTTGGAGAAGTGCGCAATTGTCCGGGACGCAATTGTCCGGGACGCAATTGTCCAGGGACGACAATGACCGGGACGCATTTCTCCGGGACGCACTTGATCAGAACGCAATTGCTCTAGTACCGCAACGGGTGCGCGATTCAGTTTTCGCACTCATTCATCTCAACAGTAAACTTTGTAGTGGAAATTTGTTCCCGTTGTGGTTGAGTATCATTATATATATATATATATATGGGATGAATTTCACAATAAAACACGTGAAATGAATGAATGCTGCAAACCCACAAGGAAAAAAAAACGATTCCAAGTCCTTTCGTGTATTCAAAGCTACACCTCGTCAGGGAATGACGTCATTCCCTGACGAGGTGTAGCTTTGAATACACGAAAGGCCTTGGAATCATTTTTCTTTTTTCCTTGTGGGTTTGCAGCATATATATATATATATAATGTATTTCATTTTCGTACAATTTTTTTTTCCATTAGGGTATGCAAACAATAAGTACGCTTGTGGCTATGGTAGATTCGGCGGATCAACTTGAAAATTTCCTCTCAACAATCTAGTGATCAAGAATATTTTAAAAGTTTTAAAAATCACTAATTGGAATTGAGAAACTTTAATAGGGGTAATTGAAGTGGAAACATTAAAATTGAGAAACTTCTGCACAAGTAATAACTTTCGAATGATTGCATGCATGCATGCCCTCGTACTTCTGTATTGAGTATTTTAGGAGTTTTGCTTTGTATCTGGTTTATTTTAACTCTGCTCTTTATTGAATTTATAACTCCAGTCGACGAAATTATAAATAATTTTCTTCCGAGTTTTTTGAGGGCATTTTCTTCAACGGTTACGACAATAAAAAGTAGAAAAAAATTGGCTGGTAGATAAATGGATCACCTTAGTTCATCGGTAAGAATAAACCGACGATTGAAAAGGAAAGTTTAATATTGATGTTGTGGCTAACGATGATTTCTTTGTGCGTGTTTTTGATTGAATTCGTTTAAAGATAACTGATCAAATGGATGTAAAGTGGGTACAAAAAACTACTGAACGATATGAAGACCATTTATATAGAGCATAGGTTTCCCTATAACTTGACCTGTGAAATATTATTAAACCGCGTATACTGCGTAATGCAGAACAATGAAGATGTGTCTAGACACGATTACGTGTGAGTTTAGTGTTTTGAAAACAAAGTGAAATGCATTTATTTTCAATAAAATTGTGTATATATATCTCTTGTACTGTTATATTGATGGCTATACGATTTCTTGTTTTATTTTGTACGGTAGAAGATAAAGTGTATGTATTTATTTATTTAAACATAAAATGGTGTGTGTGTGTGTGTGTGTGTGTGTGTGTGTGTGTGTGTGTGTGTGTGTGTGTGTGTGTATCTTTCTGCTATATTGATGGATATATTATTTCTTATTTTTTAATTTTGTTTTTTTGATCATTCCAATGTATATTTATTTTCTATATATTTCCATTATATAATTGTATATATATATATATTTCTCCTGTACTGTTATGTGGACAGTTATATTTTTTGATTATATGCATATTCGTCGTTCATATTTCTTATACTATTACTATTTTTAATTGATCATTCAAATGTATATTTATTTTCTATATATTTACAATAAACAGAATGATGTAATGTTGTTTTATTTAATTCTTTTGATTGTATTTTCTTTTGGGTTTCGTTTTAATAATTTAACTCTCTTGTTGAATAAAATTTAAGGAGAAAGTCAATCTTGTTTTTAATAATTAAAAACATTATTTGACAACTCGTGCGAAAGTTTGCTTTGATTACTCATGTGAATTAAAATAAATGGTTGTAGCTGACAACTATCCTCATATAAATAAAAAATTAAAATAAATGGTAGTATTTAGCAACTCTCCATAATATAAATAAAAATTAAAATAAATGGTGGTATCTAGCAACTCACCCTAATAATGTATACCTGTACAATTAAAATAAAAAATCGTACCTGGCAACTCAACCCTCCTCTATATAAGACCCGCTTGGCTTCGGAGTGGCCAGTTTGATGATGACAGCTGCTGAATAAAGATCTCCTCTCTCCTTCCTTCTTAGGTTAAGACTTAGGTTAGGTTTCCCTTTGGGGGAGTAAGGACATCCCACCTTCTCCCCCCAAAGCCCTCCTCCGTCTATCCTTTCTCTCTTAGGTTAAGGCAACCCCTTTGGGGGGAGGTCATCCTTATCCTTCCTTCTCCTCCCGAAGCTCCCTCCTCTCTCCCCCCAGTTCAGGGCTACCACCTTATCCCCTTCATTGCATACCCCCACCCCCTTCATTGCAAACCCCAACCCCCTTCATTCGAAACACCCACCTCCTTCATTGCATTCTCCCTACCCCACCCTTTGCAACATTGCAACATTCCTGTACTCTAACCTTTTGTGGCTATACTACTGGTGCTAATAAAATGTAGAACATTTAGCTCAGTGTTAATGAGTAATAAATAACATTAAAAAAAAAGAGATTTTCTTTTCATAAAATATCAAATGCTCGATTTTCACTTAATATAAGGCATAAGGATAATAATAATAGTAATATATACTATATAAAGTAATTTAATATTTTATATTATATCCATAATTTTAAATAAACTGTTGACGCAGAAGAGTGGGGTTTAAGGAAGGGTCGGAGCTCATTGAAGAATAGCTTACTTGTGACCATCTGTTGATTAAAGAAGAGACGAATTAATCTACTAAATAATTATACTCTAAATTATGTAAAATTATAGATATTTCACTACTTTTATAATTAAGAGAAAATATATTTTTTAACTCTACTCAAGAATATTGCCATAAAATATTACAGGGAATAAAAAAGAAACTACTTACAACCTCCGCCACTCGAACCGCCTCCTTGACTTCCTCCAGAGCCACCATGACTTCCTCCGTATCCACCAGTGCCTCCTCCATTCCCAGTACTTGGGAAGTCATCGATGCTGGCGTATTCATTGAGCCTTTTGTGAACGAGTATTCCTCGGATGATCTGACTTCCACCACCCCCGCCGCCGCCGTATCCTCCACCGCCTCCACCGCCTCGCCGCCTCCGCCACCGCCACCGCCACCCCCACCATATCCGTCTGCAAAACAAATTACAACAACAATAAAATCCTCAACTTAAGATGTACAAAGAACTCTTTCATGATGATGCAGTGAGTCAGACAATGCATCTCAGACTGTTCATGTACAGTAATGGTCTTCAAAAATAGCTAAAACTGTTTGAATGTGCGCTTGAAAAATTCTTTGGAGAGAAATATTTTGGATATCTTCTAAATGGCTTCTCTTTCTTATAACCAATTTTTAAGACTGCAAACATATTAGTAACTTCGAAATATTTTTATTCTAAATTTATAAATTAGCAGTTACAATAATTTCTTATTATTTCCATTGATTTTGCACTTGGTATCACAGTTTCATGTAATTTTGAAAAGATTTTTGTGTTTGTGTAAATTTTTGATAAATAGAATTGATTTATCGCTTCAGTAATGCATAAACATTTACAGTGAAATTAAGTTTATAAATTTTTCCCTA
>JAJOZX010003059.1:437500-462500 GCA_023014485.1 Bathynomus jamesi | reverse complement strand
CCCCTCTCGTTATAATCCCCCTCCCCTCTCATAATCCCTTTCTCCACCTCCTCCTCCTCCTCCTCCTCCTTCCCCCACCCACGAACCTTGTTCAACCTTATAGTTTTCTTTTCCTAAATGATATTTGTGGTCGCCTCTTACCGAAACCACACATCCCATACAAAAAATATTGAATGAAGCGCTGATGACACGATTCAAAGCGCAGTCTTACTCACCTTATAGAAGTGGTCCCGCCCCTCTCTAAATGATGACCTTCAATGGGGTAACGGCTTGGAAAAGGAGGAAAACCGAACTCTTATTTTCATTTACTAAAATTAGAAGATTTTGATGCATCGTATGTTGCGTTTAATTTTATGAAAATAATTGGCGTATTATTAACCCTTCGTCACGAAACTGTGACTTCAAATTTGCATATGCGACTTCGAGCGTTGAACAAACGGACTTTTGATGATTGGAGTAGGAATGACTTGTTTATTTTTATTTTTTTTAAGATGTCGAAATTTTTTTCTTTGAAGGAGACTTTATGAATTATGATCAATCAAATAATTGCAGTTTTGAACGTCATTGCATATTAGTGAATAAATAAAGTGTATGGATATTTTTACATAAAAAGTTCAAGATGTGATAAAATATATTATTTCGAGATTAATTCAATTCTATTAAAATTTTTAAAATAATTAATATTAATCAAAAACATACTACTGTGATGCTATGGTACTATGATGCGCCTCAGTGGTGTCGTGGTTAGCATCGCTGACTACGAATCCATCGGCCCTGGGTTCGAGACCCGGTGACGGCAGCCGGCGCGCAGCAAAACCCAGCTGTTCATCCTTCACACAATAAAGAAAGTGGTTGATAGATAAATGGGTAGCCTAGGTGACCTAGTGGTTAAGACGCTGGGCTACTCGTGGGGCGTGGTTCGGATTCCACGTTAAACTGTAGCTCTAAGGTGGAGTGAAAAAGCTTGACCATCAAAATGAACAATTCGGGTAGAAACTAACCAAAGTTTATATATCTGGACAGATTCCTGTGCAAAGTCCCTGAACAGCCAAGCGTGGCTGGCTACGAGGGCAGGAGGAGGAGGTCAGACAGCAATTCCCTCCTTCACCAAATCCCACAAATGAGGCGGGATGCTGCTGCTGGTGGTAGTTTGCATTTTTGAGGATGCTTTAGTGCTTCTGGTCCAGGAAAGCTTGTTTTCATCAATAGAATATTGAATTCAAAGAAATATCAGGAAATTTCAGTTTGGAAGTTGTGAGTGTGTTACACTTTGGTACTGCAACGAGATAATAACTTGTTAGAATTAAAATTTTGTTTTAACTCAACACAGTATTTCAATACTAAACTATTAATTTATTAACACTAAATTACGACTATGAATTATTTCCCAAATAATAAATTAAATCCTGACTAATATTATTGATTCCCGCTGATAGAAATTTTATGCTATCAGAGGGTTAAACTTGATTATAGTTAAACACCCTCTTTAGTTGGTAGTAATTGTCCTATTCTAAGAAAACAAAATAGACCATTACCTTAGTAGTTTTAATTGTAAACACTTTACCTTGATAACACTCGAATATATAGAAGATTGATTACCTGTTTACTGAAAAGGAAATGTTATACCTAACTGTCTTATAACAGCCTAATTTGAAATAGATGATTGAACTTGAAAAAGGAATGCAATTTAATGCACTTTGCTATGAACCACTGATCAAACCTGAAGAGAAATCAGCAACACAGCAGCTAAACAGATTTGAAACACAATCCTTATCCTATAGCCTCACTATTCAGAGCTCTGAAAAAATTAAACAGTCCAACAACTTCACTCTCAAGTCTCTTTCCAAAACAAAAAACCAACAGATTTATTTCATGAGGCAGCCGGTACGATTTATGGTTGTAGTGGTTTGAAAATACGGAGGATATATCCGTACAAAACTTGAACCATCGTTTGTTAAATAATTAATGAAAAGATTGAATATAATGATGAGAAATAATAAATAATTAAGTAAGGAGGAAAATTAGTCTAATAAACTCAAAACATAAAAGTAAGAGTACCATGAAATGGCTTCAACAAAATCTCAAGCTTCTCGAGTGGCCCTATCAAACAGCGGTTTTTGATTGGCCCTGTCAAAGCCCAGATCTTAATTGGCTCGAGAATTTATAGTTTAACTTGATAAAAAGCTGTCCGCAAGCTAAACCCTTCGAATCTGAATAATTGCAACAATTTTCTTTAGAAGAATGGGCTAAAAGTTTTACTGAGAGATTCCAAAACGAATCACCGAAGTCATTGAAACAAAAAGTGGACACAAAAAGTACTATGAAATAATTCCATAAGTAAATGTACGAAAACGTTTGCATATAATTTTTTTTTATTTTCCTCAAATTTTATGATGTTTTACATTATATGTTGCAGTTAAGCTAACTTTTTATTTGTTAAATTTTTCTAAACGAATGGTAAACTTTTTATAACTTTCCATACAGACATGGGGTTGATTATTAATCGTAATCAAATAATCATAATCTATGATGGTGATTATGCAATCATAATCAATTCATAATCAAAATTAGAAAATATATATAATTATAATCAAATCATAATCAAAATTTTAGAAAATATTATTATCATAAATCATAATCAAAATTATGAATGTTATAATCAATGATTAAAAGTGTATTATGTAAAATGTAATAAACATATAAATCGTTCATTGTAACTTCACCATATGATAATGATGGAAGAATAATTTTACGTAAGATGTTTTCTTTTGTGACTTTTTGAGTGTAAAATATAGTACATGTACTAGAATACTGCTGTGTACACTGTACATTTATTCATTAACATATTTTGCTTGTATGCTATTACCTTATGAACCTTATGTTGTTTCGTGCGTTGGTCTTTCTTCACACGGAGGTCAAGCTGGTGGCCCTTGTGATTCCATATTTAAATACACATAATCAATATCTGACATGGTAATCATAATTTAATCATATTTAACTGTGGCAAACAAATTCAAATTTTAATCAACATTTTTAAGCCATGTAATCATAATCTAATCATAATAAAAAATGTTAATCATAATCAAATCATAATCATAAATTTTTCGAGCCCACTAATCATAATCATTTCATAATCAACATTTTTGCACATCCACTAATCATAATCAAATCAAAATCCAAAAAATTCGCACCCCACTGATCATAATCAAATCATAATCAAGTTTTGTAATCAGCTCCATGTCTGCTTTCCAATGCATGGGACAAAAGAAAACGACGAATATAACTGAAATATTTCTTTGTACTGTGCATATATATATATATATATATATATATATATACCTTACCTTATGAACCTTATGTTGTTTCGTGTGTTGGTCTCTCTTCACACGGAGGTCAAGCTGGTGGCCCCGCCTCTAGGTCTGGCCTGGTGGAGGAGCGAGTTACTTTCTTGCGCTCTCCACCGTACATAGCCAGGCACGCCCGGCTCATCTGGTACTGTCCTGAGCCAGGCATCCAGTCTTTTCTTGAAGACTTCAACTTTGACCCCCGTTACGTTTCTGAGGTCCTTAGGAAGCTGGTTGAAAAGTCTTGGCCCCCTGACAACCAAGCTATTTTCCTTCAGGGTTGAGGAGGTCCCTTATATATATATATATATATACACACAATGTGTGTGTGTGTGTGTGTGTGTGTATATATATATATGTGTGTGTGTGTGTGTGTGTGTGTGTGTATACATAAATAGAGAGAGAGAGAGAGAAGATAAATATACAATAAATGAAGCATAAATTATGTTTCTAAGAAGGAAAAAAAAAATTTTATTCTTTTTTTATACATGAATAATTTCTTCTTTGGTAGTAAAAACTAATAATTATAAGGACGAATTATATATATAGCTAGATAGATACATAGATAGATAGATAGATAGATAGCTATATAGAGACAGAGAGAGACTCTAACCACATCGTGTCAATGCTTAGTTCAGTTGACTGTATTTGCAGTCGCAAAAATTTTCATTAACAATTTTTTCACTGCTATTTAACAACTTCTATTTACATGTTTTACCAGTTAACCTATATTAACATCAACTTATATTTAGTTGCTAAAAGCGAATCTACTTTTTATTATCTATTTAATTACATTTGAGGAATGTTAAGTGTGTGAAAAGGGACGATATTACCAAGAAGTGGATCCATTTTCCCAGTTAAAATGTTAACCTTACCCTACATATAACACGTTCAACTTTTCGCTCTTTAGCGCGACCTTATTACCTGTCTCTATTCCACTCTGGCCGAACTGAAACAACTTTCCACGTTAATGTAATCAAACTCTTTTACGAAGTATTTTAAAACCTCAGTCATATCTTTTCTCAATGTCCGTTTTTCAAGGAAAACTAGTTAATTAATTCTTTCGGACATCATTTATCACCATTTCGGTATGAATTCATAGTTGCTTGCCTCTTGTGAGTGCTTTTTATCAGTTGTCTATAGCTTTTACGAATTCTAAAACGGGTTCACCCAATATCGACTTACGAAAGCTCTCTGTCTCTTTTAAAATTTATTAGTATTAATGCCGGTATCAATTTCATTTTGCGTAGAAACAGTGTTGTGCTTTGCCTTTGAAATGGCAGAAGTATTTCTCTCGCCCACTGTCTCTCTCTCTCTCTCTCTCTCTCTCTCTCTCTCTCTTTCTATATATATATATATATATATATATATATATATATATATATATATATATATATATATATGTATATAAATTAAGTTTTTATTATTTTAAAGTTTTTATTAGGATTTGTACGCAATATCTTTTTATTACTTTTATACCAATGATGTTCATTATTTCTTCTCGATGTGATGTAGATAAATAGATATATACATAGACAGAGAGAGAGAGAGAGAGAGAGAGAGAGAGAGAGAGAGAGAGAGAGAGAAGGAGCAGCAGAGAGAAGGAGAAAGAAAAAATCGTGAATCAGAAAGTTTCATTACATAAATACAAATTTTTTTTACAGAATATTTTTAATTACATGATTATGTAATGAGAATTTTAAAGTAAAGATGATTACATTGTTTTACTCAGAATTATATATATATATATATATATATATATATATTATATATATAATATATATATATATTATATATATATATATATATAAGCAAACAACCTTATTAATAAGGTCACGTGTTATTTTGTGATTCTAGTGCATATATATATATATATATATATATATACACACAGGGTGTCCGAGAATTATCTGTACAAGTTTTGGCTGTTATTAAAAGTCAACCATGAAGTGTAGAAATTCCATTGTTGTCCCATTTTACAGAGAATCTCATTAAGTTTTTTCTGATACCAAGTTTTGACAAGTTTTTTAGAAATTCCAGTGTGTCCGAAAATTATCTGTACAATTTCATCTTTTAATAAAATTCTTGATAACACACGTAAAATTCTTAAACAAGATTATTTAGAATCTGTATTTTCAAAAGTTTCTTTTATTAAAGTAACGTTGTTACAAACATTCGATATGTGCACCATCAGTGATTCGCAAAACATCCAATCGATACTCCAAATGTTGCCATGTACGCTGCAGCATATCCACATCAATTCGCTCAATAGCAGCTGTGATTCTTGCTTTTAAATCATCAATGTCTGTCACCCGCGTACAAAAAAGAAAAAACTTGTCAAAACTTGTTATCAGAAAAAAATTAATGAGTTTCTCTGTAAAATGGACAAACTGGAATTTCTACACTTCATGGTTGACTTTTAATAACAGCCAAAAATTGTACAGATAATTCTCGGACACCCGGTATATATATATATATATATATATATATATTAGGGTGGGTGAAAAATTTTTCTACTATTGCTTCACTGGTAATAAGGTGGATTGAAGGGTGATAAAAAAGAATATGAGAATTAAAAAATTTTCAATTCTTCCTAAGTACTCCATTCCCCCCCCCCCAAAATGGCCGCCAGCCAGTCATTATACGCTTCATAAATCGAAAAGTATTCATTTTACAAAAACGTTTACTGAAGCAAAAATTGTTTATTTTACATTTTCTACCTCATATAAATGTTTCAGATGTTTAATTAATGAAAAATTTATTTTTCAGGTTTTTGTTGGATTTCGAATTGGTAATTTCTGATAATTAGTAACAAATATGGCTTCTGCTTCAAACATTAGAGCTACAAGGAGTCAATCAAACCACATTTTATATTTGGAACCGCACAAGAGCTTCCTCTTACAACATTGCCAACAAATAAACAGGTGGGCCAATACCGTTCTTTTAAAAGAAGCCACTTTAGTGACTTCACATAACTCTGATATTTTCAACAAAATTACTGAAGATATACTCTGTATTTGGAGAAAAGCTTCAATTCCTGCAACAGCTGACAAATCAGTTTATATCAAATTAAAGCGGTTCATCGGCAAAGCAAACGATCTTAGTAGAACAAAAAGTAGCGTCAAAATGATAGAAAATTTTAATGACACCTTGGAAGAATTATTCGATATCAGTGCCTGTAAATGCCCTTTTATCTCCCATCAAGAATTTAGCTGTCCTGAGAGCTGCGAAGATGTTCACATAAGATGCACCTGTCGAAGAGAACTGAAGGTACCAAAAGAAGAGCTTCTGTTTTTACAGGATCAGCGATCGACGCGTACAATGACAAAAAGAATTAAAAAATGCAGTCTAGGAAATTGCGGACAGAAGAAGGAATGGTTAAAAGAAGAAGAGAAATGAAGGACTCTCATATTTTAACCGAAATAGTGTTTTTCAGATGTAGAGAGTACTTCCACACAATATAAATTCGACTCACATCAGAGTGAATCAGAAGAAAGGGTTTTGTCGTGTTCTTTGCAGTTGAATGTATATATATATATATATATATATATATATATATATATATATATATGCTGCAAGCCCAAAAGGAAAAAGAAAAACGATTCCAAGGCCTTTCGTGTATTCAGAGCTACACCTCGTCATTCCCTGACGAGGTGTAGCTCTGAATACACGAAAGGCCTTGGAATCGTTTTTCTTTTTTCCTTGTGGGTTTGCAGCAATCATTCATTTCACGTGTTTAATTGTGAAATTCATCCCATATATATATATATATATATATATATACACACACACTGTATATATATATATATATATATTATATATATATATATATATATATATTATATATATATACACCACTATACCAATAATAACAAACAATAAGTTTTCTGTTTTAGGTTTCGAAGATGCTGATGAACCGGAAATAGGACTCGTTGGCGATTCCATTGTTCGAGGGCGCCTCGTTGTAGGCGCCGTTACTGCTACCCTGGTGCAAGGGTGGAGGATATAACTAATAGTGTTGACCATTTTACAGACGGTACCTCCGAGGACACAACGTATGTTATTTATGTCGGTACTAATAACGTTTTAAATTCTAGATAGGAAGAACTGCTGGCTAGGTACAGGGACTTACTAGGGGCGATTAAAGGAAAAAACTAATAAGATTGTTTTAACAGGTATACTTCCTCGAATTATCCAACGTAACGATTTCTACAGCAAGGCGACCTATATTAACAATAACCTAAAGTCTCTTTGCCAACAGGAAGGAGTGCATTTTGCGAATTTTTGGAACGGTTTCTACGGCAGGAGGGACTTGTTCCTCGGAGATGGACTTCATCTTAATGACGTTGGAGCTGCGCTTTTAGGAAGACTATTTCATAATACTGTCTCTTCTTTTCAGGCTGCCGTAACTCGAACGGTCCCAGCGTAAATTCCACAAATTTCCCCTGCGCTCGCGAGGGTGTCGCAATTACAAACAATTTGAAGGTTCTATCCTTAAATGCTCGTAGATTACGAAATAAAATAAACGAATTTTTTTTCTTTAATTGCTTGTAAAGACTATGATTTAATTGTGATAAATGAATCGTGGCTTACCACTGAAACACGTGACTTTGTAGGGAAGTATCAAATTATGGGTTATAGACTTTTTGTTAAAAACAGAATAGGTAGGCGAGGAGGCGTTGTTATGTTGTATATGAAAGATAATATTGCGAACGTTATAGAAGTAAAGCACACAATTCCAAAACCAATAGATTCGACTATAGCAGAACTTAAACTGAACTTCAATTGCGCCAACGTGAATTACGATACAATGCAGGGAGACGCGGAAGGTAATCGTTTAGTTAATTTTCTCGAGGATAGCTTTCTTATTCAAAAGGTTGGGGAACCTACGAGGTTGGACAGTATTTTAGATTCAGTAATAACTACGGATGATAGGCTAATTACTGATCTTCAAGTAATAGAACCGTTAAGCAATAGCGATCACAATATGGTAGAGTTTGTCCTCTCAGTAAGTCACTCGAAACCAGCTAACTCGACTAAAATTCCCAACTTCCAGGACGCAGACTTTTGTAAATTTCGAAATAAATTGTCACACGTCAATTGGGAAAACGTAATGGGGAACTCCAACGCAAAACTAATGTGGGAATCGTTCGAAACAGTATTTAGGACTATAAAGAGGAATGTGTACCGTACAAAATTAAGCGTGCGAAAGTAAACAAGAAGCCCCTGTGGTTTACTTGTAGAGTAGGAGACATTATAAAGAGTAGGGATATGGCTTATAGGCTACATAAGTGCGATAAAGACAATTTGTGGTTACGAAACAACTGCATATCTCTAAGGCGTGAAGCGAAAAGTGTAATAAAAAAGTCCAAGCGCGAATTTGAAATCTCTATAGCTCGTGACGGTAAAGAAAACCCCAAGCGATTCTTTCAATACGTCAACAATAGAAATCCAGTAAAAAGTGTCTTGGGGCCGTTGAAAAATATTAATGGAGATCTAGTTTCTGAAAACAAGGAAATGGCTACCTTGCTAAACGAATTCTTTACGTCAGTTTTTACTATAGGAGATGTAACGAATATCCCTACGGGCAGAGACATAATACCCTTTGATAATGGTAATATTTTGGATAATATTGTGGTTAGTGAAGGGGAGATAATGCGCTATATTGATTAAATGAAAACGCGTAAATCACCGGGGCCGGATTCCATATATCCCATACAACTAAAAGAATTAGAAGATAACATTGTTGTGCCGCTAACAAACATTTTTAATGCGTCTATTTCTGAAAGGTGCGTACCAGATAATTTCAAGTTAGCAAACGTAACACCTATCTTTGAAAAAGGCGATGAAGGTGCGGCGGGAAATTATAGGCCAATCAGTTTAACGTCTGCTGTTGGTAAGCTACTGGTATCAATAATTAGGGATCGTATAGTCGAACACTTAGAATTGCATAACTTAGTTAGAAATACGCAGCACGGTTTTAGGCGAAACAAATCTTGCTTAACTAATCTTTTAGAATTTTTTCAAAGCGTGGTTGACGTATACAATAGTCATCGGGCGATTGATGTAGTGTATTTAGATTTTCAAAAAGCGTTTGACACCGTACCGCCCAAAAGACTCATTGAAAATCTAAGGCTCATGGAATCAGCGGTGTAGTAATAAATTGGATAGAAGAGTGGTTGCGAAGTAGGAAACAGAAGGTGGTCGTTCATTGAGCGGAGTCGTGTTGGGCTAATTTAGGGAGTGACGTTCCTCAGGGTTCTGTATTGGGCCCCTTGCTTTTTCTTATATATATTAACGATTTAGATGTCGGCCTAGTTAGTACAGTTTCAAAGTTTGCGGATGACACGAAGCTGGGTGGTAGGGCGATTAATGACGAAGATAGAGGTAAAATCCAGAATTATCTGAATAAAATCGTTGATTGGTCAGTCACATGACAAATGAGATTCAACGTCGATAAGTGCAAAATTTTACATATAGGTTCGCGTAACGGTAATTTTGCGTATAGTATGTCAGGGAAAGAATTGATAAGCGTAGAGCAGGAAAAAGATTTAGGAGTTATAGTCACTGGTGATTTAAAAGTAGCGGAACAAAGTACAGCAGCGGTCAATAAAGCGAACAAAGTGTTAAGTTTTTAGCTCGGAATTTTGAGTACAAATCGCGCAATATTATAGTTCCTCTTTATAAATCATTAGTTAGACCCCATTTTGAGTACGCGATCCAATTTTGGAATCCGCATATGCGCAAAGATAAGACAAAATCGATTGAGTTCAAAGACGAGCAACTAAGATGATTCCGTCGCTTAGGTCAAAGTCGTACGAGCATAGGCTTAAGGAGTTAAAATTGACTACACTCGAGACTAGGAGGCTAAGGGGTGATCTAATCCAGGTTTTCAAAATTATGAATGGGTTCGATAACGTTGATAGAGATAGCTTTTACGAAATATCTCAATATAATAGGACTAGAAATAACGGGTGTAAGTTGACAAGTAGAAGGTTCGAGACAGCAGTTGCCAAAAACTTTTTTACGCATAGAATAGTAAATAGCTGGAATAGTTTGCCGGTAGAAGTAATTAGTAGCACGTCTATAAACATGTTTAAAAATCGATCAGACGCATATGTTGATAGATTGGGTATAGTTTAAGATAGTAAAATTAAGGGTTGGATAAGATAGATTTTGATTCTCTTTTCATTAAAGATCACAATAACCAGACTAAAGGTCATAGTATGAAATTATTTAAGCCAAGATGTAGAACAAATTTAAGAAAACATTGTTTTACGAGTGTTGTGGGATATAGGGAGGCAGCATCTTGGGTTAGGGGATACTCTCTGTCCTTACACACTCCATTTAAAGAGATTCCTCTGCCGAGCGGTGCCCCCCATAGTACTGTGAGGTATTGAAAAATTCATGATCTTCACTTGCCCCACAAACACCTTTAAATGGGAGACCCAAAATGGGTGCACACACATTTCTACATTACTGTACAGTCTTTACAGCCACACCTACACTTTTCCTCCTAATTATATATATTGTAATGTATAAGGTTGTAAATTGTGACTTGGTCCGCAATTGATATGGACCGTGACTTATTTTTAGTTGGCAAGGTACTGGTATTGATGGATACCGTAATGAAATTGACTGGATTCTTTGGATCTGATATATTTGCATGTCGGTTACAAATAGATATAGAGTGTAACATATTTGCGGATAGTAGTATATTATGACTTGATCCTCTGGATCCAGAGATTCTATCTTTAGCTTTAAATTGATAATTAATGAGTTTTAAATTGATAATTATTTAGTTTTGTAAAAATTGGTCATTGCCAATATACAGGCAGTTTTTACATAGTGGAGCCACCTCGATGGGCCGAAGTGGCCCCTAGTGTGCCCACTATAAAAATTTCTTATGTTCTTGTAGTTCGGAACCCACGTAAAATTGTAGGTCCCCTCCGCCCACGGAGGACATGCACAATACACAATTACGAACACAGTTAGGTAGACCAGCCATGAGTGGATCCTAGGTTCTTTGTTGGTCTGAAACATTATTTTAACATATATATATATATATATATATATATATATATATATATATATATATATATATATATATACCCACTGTGTTTGTGTGTATATATATGTATATATATATACATATATATATATATATACATATATATACACACCCCAGTGATGTAGTGGTTAGCATCGCTGACTACGAATCCATCGGCCCTGGGATCGAGACCCGGTGACGGTAGGCGGCGGGCAGGAAAACCCACCTGTTCATCCTTCCACACAATAAAAAAAATTGATTGGTAGAAAAAAATGTACCTTAGGTAGCCTTGTGGTTAAGACGCCGGGCTGTAGGTGGGGCGTGGCTCGGATTCCACGTTAAACTGTAGATCTAAGGTCAGAATTAGGGTTTCTCAACCTGCGTCCCGGGATACCGGGCGGAAAGTAACCTTAAATCCCGGGGCAAGCGCAGCAAATTCCTGGATTTCCCCGGTTTTGCAAAGTATTATAAAAACGTTATTTCAAACAGTTTTACGTTAATTTGCTACTATATCTAGAAAATACAAACATAAAGACTCTAATGACAAATTTATTAAATAGCATGAATCACGTTGCGTTGCACAACTCGAATAATGCCTGTAATGTGCCCCGTATGATGTTGTGCATGTGTAATATGACTGGCATTTTTGATGAATGACTCAAACTGAAAGCCAGTCATTTGATTTCCCTGAATCAAACATTTTGTGTTTTAGTGGGTTTTAATGTCGGTTATTATTTTCAATTCAGAGGCACACCTTTTGCTGTTGATAATTTTTTTACTAAAAATTAGTACGAAGTATATAAAAGGTGTTGTGTTCGTATAAATTACACTATAATATAATTTATTTTTGTTGAAGTGCAAATCTGAAAATTAGCTTTGTAGACATAGCTGCGGAGGGTGTATACCGTTTCTGTAGTGTTTTTGCAGCGTTTGAAACTCAACCTCTGCTCTATCCTTTATTATATGATGTTTATCATTATTGTGTTAAAATATTTATATATTTATATTTAATATTAACTAACTAATCTGTATTTATCTAATGCTTAAACATTTTAAGACTTTATTATCATTATTTTTTTATAAACCGGGAAATCTCGGGATCACGGGACGATGGCCGATTTTGTCCCGGAAAAACGGGACAGTGTAAATCTCTGAAAACGAGAAACCCTAGTCAGAATGAACAATTTGGGCGGAAGAAAAACCAAATTGTAAAGCATAAATAAAATTCGTACAATATCATTTGAAGAATTTAACTATATAGAATTATAACTTATTGAACCATATCATGAAAATGATAATGAAAATAATAATAAAAGTGATAATGATAATCTTTATTGAGAAAAATCCTATGAAAAAAGTACAATATTCATGAAGGTAATAAATAAATGATACGACGAATTAAACAATAAATTTAAAAACCAAAAAATTAGGCCTAAAAGAAAAAGAAATAAAATAATACACGTACTGAAACGAATAATAACAAAATTAATAAATTGATAATAAAAACTACTCAAAGATAATACTAAAAAATAAAAATAGAAAGTACAATTGAGAAATGAAAGCGCATATTACGGTGAGGTGATAAATAGTGGTATTTTGTATTTCCTACATTTTGAAACGAAACCATCCTTGTGATGTAAAGCATTAAAAATCACTTCCAGTGATATATAATACATGGGTATGTGTTCATTTTGTACCCCTACCAAGCTTTACACAAACTTTCATATGGTCGCGAGTGAAAAATACAAAGTAATAATCCACATTTTTGGCTGTAGAATGACGTTGATCAGGTAAATATGGTCATATAACACAATGAAATGTTTACTTTAATGAGAAGAATCTTGCTTTATATTTGAAAATACATCTTGGTAAGTTTATTTTATTGATTTAAAAATTAACCCGTCTAATTTAGGGTTCTTTAGATTTAGGTGTCATAGTCACTGACGATTTGAAAGTAACGAAACAAAATACATCAGCAATTTTATAGCTCGGAATTTTGAGTACAACTCGCGCGATATTATTGTTCCTCTTTATAAATCATTAGTTAGACCCCATTTGGAGTACGCGATCCAATTTTGGAATCCTATATGAGCAAAGATATAGACAAAATCGAAAGAGTTCAAAGACGAGCAACTAAGATGATTCCGTCGCTTAGGTCAAAGTCGTACGAGGATAGGCTTAAGAAGTTAAAACTGACTACACTCGAGACTAGGAGGCTAAGGGGTGATCTAATCCAGGTTTTTAAATTTATGAATGGGTTCGATAACGTAAATAAAGATAGCTTTTTCGAAACATCACAATATAGTACAACTAGAAATAACAGGTGTAAGCTGACAAGTAGAAGGTTCGAGAGACGGCAGTTGCCAAAACCTTTTTTATGCATAGACTGGAATAGTTTGCCGGTAGAAGTAATTAGTAGCATGTCTACAAATATGTTTAAAAATTGATTAGATGCATATGTTGATAGATTGAGTATAGTTTAAGGTAGTAAAATTAAGGTTTTTGTGGTTCGGAACCCACGTAAAATTGTAGATCCCCTCCGCAACCACGGAAGTACATGCGCAATACACAATTGCAAACACGGTTAGGTTGACCAGCCATGAGTGGATCCTAGGGTTCTTGTTGATCTGAAACATTATAATATTATATCATTATAATTATATATGAAAGCAGCCGAAATTTGACATTTCACTCCTCTGATAAACATATTTTGAGTCTTTCAAAAATATATAAACAATAGAATCGCCAACGAGTCGTATTTCCGGTTCATCAGCATCTTCGAAACCTAAAACAGAAAACTTATTGTTTGTTATTACTGGTAGACAAGTCTTAGGTTTTCTCAATGGTGCTCCATTACGCACTCGAACGAAGGGTTGGGAACTAGGGGAAGAGAAAGGGCTGTTAGTACTATTTATATTATTAGTAGAAACTGAGTCAGGAGGGGTCGTAACTGGAGTCTCAAGGGATTCTAATTTTGCCGTCAGGAGCATCACGCTTTCTTCAAGTCTCACCGTGGCCTCCCTCTCACGTTCTAACTCGTTCCTCAGCACTTCCATGCTTGAGCACCACCTGCAAACTAACTGTTCATTATTATTAGCCATTGTAAACGCGTAAGCAGCAAATTTCCCTTCACAGCGACTGCAAGTACTTGACGGGGGTGCCATGCTTTTAATTAGTTAAAAAACAAAAAAAAACACAAAACGAGCGTTTGGAAATTAATAAATTACAACGTAGGTGTACCGCGTGCTTATTGTGACGTTACCTGCCCAAACCCGCAAAAATATTCTTGAAAGGCAGAAACAGGTTCTTGTAACACAAAGTTATACTAAATGAATATATAATTAAGCTACCGACGAAAGATCTGTAAAAGAAAGAGTATTAATAGTACTTATCTGTCCGCGATTCGACCGACTTTTTTCCTTTTTCCCAAGGTGTGTGACCACTGACCACACGCTACCTGATCTTCCGAAGGAAGAGAAAATGAACCTTATGACTCCTCGTTTTCTGATAGATTTGAAAAACAAACAAGGCAAGCCACGTGCACTAGCCTTGGTTTAATCAAATAATATAGTACTGAATAAAGTCAATAAATGAAATATATTCGTTAATGAATGATTAGTAACACGAAGTAATTTAGTTAAGAATGCACAAAACACTATTTTTTTGTAAAGACACCTCAACGAAAATCACTTATTCAATTGATAACACTGGACACTCGACAAAACACGTCTGTTCACAAGGAAAGACTGATCACATATATGATCAATATATACTATATTATACTATACTATCAATAATATACTATATTTCACTAAAATAAAAAGTGCGGATACTTATGGAAGTACCCTCGTGTATATATATATATATATATATATATATATATATATATATATATATCACATTATACGTATATAAGGCAGATGTTTTGATGCATATCTGGCAAATGATCAGCTAATGGGGTTGGGGGCCCCCAAAAAAATCTCAGGCCCCAAAATGTTAGAAACGGCACTGTTCCTATCTCTCTATATATCTATCCATCCATCTATCTATCTATCTATATATATATATATATATAATATATATATATATATATATACAGGGTCCGCAAAAAAAAAGGAGCATGACGAAAATTGCTCTCACGCCCGCATTTTTTGCCTGACCCTTAAATGTTATATATCTAGCTAAAGATAAAAGAGCCCAGAGTTGTATAAAACAAATTTCATCAAAATCGGTCATAAAATAAAGATTTTATGGCCACAAACGTGCAATGACTAAAAAAGTGAATTTCCGCGTAAAAGTTTAATGTTTTTCTCATTACAAATTATTTTTTTCAGATGCCTAAATAATTTTAATCAATAAAAATTATAATATGCCCTTTTCTAAAGAAGATAAAATATTAATAAAACATTATAGACTTGATAAAAATTATGGCGCAATAAAATTATTACAAGAGTTTCCGAATAAACCATGGTCGAAAGGAGGTTTGGACAAGCTGTTAAGAAAAATCGACGAAACTGAAAGTACTGAAAGGAAACAAGGAAGCGGGAGGCCAAGATCAGTTCGAACCGAAGAAAACATCAGAGATGTGGAACTAAGAATTTGTAGTCAAGAAGGCAGACCAGGGACTCACGTGACACCGTCCAGAATTGCTAATGAGTTGAGCATATCCGAAATTAGCGTCAGAAACATTATTAAAAACGACCTTGAACTAAAACCTTATAAACGGATACACGGGCAGAAATTAACTGAAATTAACGAACAGAAAGAGTTGTTTGTTCTGAACGCATGTTAAGAAATATCACTCCCGAAAAAGTAGACCTCGGCTTTTTTACTGACGAAAAGAAGTTTACGGTAGAACCACCGCGAAATTCCCAAAATGACAGAGTGTATTCAAGAGTTAATCGTAAAAATGAAATACCAGATGATAGACTTTATGCTACCCGTAATCATTTTTCTGCCAGCGTAATGGTATGGGTCGGTGTGTCTAAACTAGGCAAGACATCTGTTTTTTTCGTAGAGCCAAACATCAAAGTAGACACCCGCTATTACACTAAAACTTTGTTGGAACAAATGCTGCCCGAAATGAGACGATTGGCGAATAATGGTTACTTCTTATTCCAACAGGATGGCGCTCGGGCGCATACCGCTAAGTCAACTATTGAATTTTTAGAAAATAATGTTCCTGAATTGCTTTACCCAAAAGATTGGCCCCCTAATAGTCCAGATTTGAATCCTGTAGACTACGGAATATGGGAAATGTTGGCTGGGAAAGTGTACAAGCATAAGATCCGAAATGTCGAACATTTGAAAGAAGTTATCGTACAAAAATGGGAAGAAATTACCCAAGATCAAGTAGATAAAGCTATAGATCAATTTAGGCCCCGATTACGAAGGGTTGTAGAGGTTTCTGGCAAACATATCGAACAATTTTTTTAGTCTTATAATTTCGTTTTCTTTGGAAATTGTAAAATTATATGACATGTTGTAGTAAAACTTTTATATTTTCTTTAATTTTTGACGTATTGACATGAAATTTGGTACTAACTTAGTTTATTTGTTGCTTATTTGCCTAAAATAAGTTATTTGTCATTATGTGTAAAAATAAATGTACAGTAAACATTTTCGTCATGCTCCTTTTTTTTTTGCGGACCCGATATATATATATATATATATCTACAGAAGCTAAAGCTAACAAAAACCCTAGGATCCACTCTAAGGTTAGCCCGAGAGGAAGGAAAGAGGAGGGGGTTAAAAGAGGAGAATAAGGGGTTAAGTAAGTAGCAAACAAAACCTGTTATTCGTGGATTAACATTCATTCAGAAAAAGAGAAAGAAAGACTCCCCATCATCATCCGCCGGCCACTGCCGACAAGTCGGAAAAATAGTCGAAGAGAATAGGAGAGGGGTGAAAGATGAAAAGAAGTAAAATAAAAACGATTACAAACAATGCAAACAGTCTTAACTCACTGTCATACCATGCAAACTACAGACATGCAAGTAAGGAGAGGATAAAAAAACAAAAAGAAGGTCGAGTATAACAAAAAGTGGGTTAGTTTACGCTACGAGCTACATCCACGTTCGTGTTAGTCTATTTTTTTTTTTTATAATTTTATTGCTGGCATCACACGCTGGCATGTCACAAGCTGGCATTAATCGTCAACAGACTCATCCTCGACCATCACCCCGAGAGCTCCTGTTGCTAATTGTTTTTTATTTTAAACAACGTTAATATTTTTAAAATGCCTATCTAAACGGTTCTTAAACATATTAACGCTGGTAGAGTTAACGACTGACGCGGGAAGATTATTCCATTTATCAATTACTTTAAACGTAAAGAAGTTTTTAGCGATATTAGTAATGAAACGTCTGCCACGCAACTTAAATCCGTTATTACGAGTATTGCTATTATCGAAAGTGAACAGTTTGTCAAAATTTACGTTATCGATGTTATTAACGATTTTGAAAACTTCAATAAGCTCCCCCCTTAATCTCCTAGTTTCGAGTGAATGCAAGTCTAACTCTTTAATCCTATCTTTATAAGGCTTGTTGCGCAATGACGGAATCAGTTTCGTGGCGCGACGTTGAACCCTTTCTAACCTATCAATATCCTCACGCAAATACGGGCACCAAAACTGAACGACATATTCTAAATGAGGTCTGACTAGGGACTTGTAAAGGGGCAATATAATATTCTTCGATTTAAATTCGAAATTACGCGCTATGAAGGCTAACATCCTATTAGCTTTTGCGCAAGACTCCAGGCACTGGTTCCTAACTTTTAAATCCTTAGATACGTGTACGCCTAAATCTACTTCCTCATCAACGCTCGCTAACTCTCTATCATCCATCGTGTACGTGTAATTACTGTTACGAGAACCTATATGCATGACTTTACATTTGTCTGCGTTAAATTGCATCTGCCACTTATCTGTCCACTCCATAATCCTATTTACATCGTCTTGGAGCCTATTTCTATCGTCCTCGTTAACAACCTTACCGCCTATTTTAGTATCGTCCGCGAATTTTGACACGTTACTAGTCAATCCTACATCTATGTCGTTAATATAGATTACGAATAGCAATGGGCCTAACACTGAACCCTGTGGGACACCACTACCTACGTCCAACCACCCCGATTCATTACCATTAACAACGACCCTCTGTCTCCTAGCACGTAGCCATTCCTCTATCCAGTTAGCAGCCTGACCGCGTATACCGTGCGCTTTAACTTTCGCATTTAATCTTCTATGCGGAACTGTATCGAACGCCTTTTTAAAATCTAAATAAATAACGTCAGCCGCTCTATGCCTATCGTATTCGCGCACTATTTCGTTATAAAATTCTAACAAATTAGTTATAAAAGATCTGTGGCGTCGAAACCCGTACTGACTACTATTAATCAAATCTTTACTTTCTAAGTGATCGATGATATGGTCCCTAACTACGGATTCCAATAGTTTCCCGACAATTGACGTTAAGCTAATGGGCCTATAATTGCTAGCTACTGTGCGGTCGCCTTTTTTAAAAATGGGCGTGACGTTAGCTAATTTGAAGTCTTCAGGAATAATCCCCGTTTCGAGTGACTGATTAAAAATCTTCGTTAAGAGGCCTACAATAACGTCTTTCAAATCTTTCAAATGTCTGGGATAAAAAGCGTCAGGGCCTGGAGCCTTGCTAACTTTTAGCCTATCGATATAATGCGCAATCTCACCCTCGTAAACAGTTATTTCATCCAAAATAGTCTCGCGACTAAATCAAACGATATCGTCCACGTCGGGGACATTATTTACGTCTTCTACGGTAAAAACTGTCGCAAAAACGTTATTGAAAATACCCGCCATCGCCTGAGCGTCAGAAGCCAAATCGCCGTTAACATCCACTAGAGGGCCTATGTTATCTTTCATCGGCTTACGATTATTGACGCATTCAAAAAACTTTTTTGGATTATGTTTACTATCCACATTCCACAGCTATAGGTATCTCTAAATTAGGCTTAACATTCCTAACTGATCTTTTAACCTGACGTCTAAGCTCGATATATCTATTAAAGTTAGCTGCCTTGTCATTGCGCTTATTAAGTCTATACGCTCTATTACGCTCGTTTATGAACTCGCCTATTTCCCTAGTCCACCACTTGGGCCTACCATGATTTCTAGCGCGCTTAGGCCTACGAGGAATAAACTCCCTTTCAATATTCATAAAACTTTCTTTAAACGCCTCCCAATGCAAATTTGTGTCATTACCATAGATAAGTTATCCCAGTCCACTACTCTCATCCTATCCACAAAACTATCAAAATTGGCCCTACGAAAATCAGGGGCTTCTATTACGTTACTATCCTTAGTGTTTTCTATCAATAACATAAACCTAAGAATTTGATGATTACTACATCATAAACTCTTGCCTACTTCTAAACCTTCGACTATATTTTCACCGTTCGTCATCACCAAATCTAAAATATTGTCACCGCGCGTTGGTTCGGTAACCATCTGTCATAAAAAATTATCTTCCATGAACTCAATAAATCTCAAACCCTCCTCATTACCAGTAAGTCTCGTAATTAACATTAGGGCAGTTAAAGTCTCCGACAATTATACTATTCCGAATGTCAATAAAGTTACCAAGAAGTGAGTAAAATCTAATATCGGTATCGAGGGGTTGAACGGGAGGTCTATAAACAACAACAAAATTAAAACTAATACTACGCGCCCTAACTTCAACGCATATCGCATTAATTGCTGCAGGAAAATCTATCTTAACCTCGATAGCTATCAGGGAATTACGAATGTACAGCAAAGTGTTTCAGTGATAGCAACTATATCGTGGTTGCCGGAATAAATTATCGCCTTAAATTCGTTTAATTTATTTCTAATACTACGCTCATTACAATAAAAGACGTTTAAGTTATTTTTTAGCAAGGGCCGGCGTTTTAAACTACTTTTCACGTAGGGCCCGCGTTCCCCGGACCCACAACGTTAAGAAGGCTTCGACCTATACAGTTTTCGTACGTTTTCGTCAATTAACCTACCTAGCCTAGCATTATCTATTTCATTAAAATGCACCCCATCTTTTATAAAAAGGCTAGGATCACTGAATTCTGACCACAGCTTTACGAACGGTACATTTCCCTCAGCACAAATCTCTTCTAATTTAGTATTAAAAAATATCGTTTTAGACGTAATCCTAAGACCCAAACCGTGCCTAGGGGTAATACCTAGAACTAAAGACCTATCTGACCTCGCCTTTAGGGACCTAATTAACCCTCTACATCTCTCCAAAAGGTCAGGCATTCTCGTATCGGGCCTATACGAGTCGTTGCCCACTACCATCGTCACCAACATCGAGTGACTGCCGACGGGAGGCAACGTCAATCCTATCCACTTCGTCTCTAACTCTGTCAACCATGGCCCCTGGGAGACAGACCCTCCTCCTCTTGGTTGAATGCCGATCAACGAACTCTGTGTCCATATGGCGCACTAAAGAGTCCCCAATTAAAATAGTTTCCCCCTCATTCACGTCCCTCTCCAAATGGGCGAAAGGGTTCGAAACCTCGATAGGGGGGGGGGGATTCCTATCACCTAACGTATGCGGACTAGCTCCATCCTTAACTTCTCTAAATCCCTCCCCATCTACTTATTTCGGACCAACCTTAACCCCTTCCTCAACTCTATCCAACCTTCCCGATAAGCTACCTAAACTAGAAACTAGGTTACGCACCTCACCCTTCAAATTACTAACGTCTTCAACGTTAGTATTGGTTCGGCTTTCGTCAACCGTAGCCATACCCCTGCCCTCATCAAGCGTTGCAAGTCTTACCGTTACCTCACGTGCACTACGTTTTATGTCAACTATTTCCTCCCTTAAATCGCAAAAGAAACAAACTGATCTCTCGGTAATCGCCATAGGACCGCCATAGGACACGTGAAATGAATAAATGATGCAAACTCACAAGGGAAAAAAATTATTCCAAGGCCTTTCGTGTATTCAGAAGTACACCTCGTCAGGGAATGAAAGGAGAAGGCGAGATGACAAAAATATATACCTATGTATACCGGGACAGAAAATTAAAAAGATTAGCACACGATTAACAAGAGTTAATTGGAGGCAAAAGGTATTTTGACAGGATATTGTCAATTTTATACATTCCCGCATTGTAATTGAAATTATTTTTTAAATGGATAAATGCACATTCTAGAATATTCCTTTCAATTATATCTGTATTTTTAACAAGCGCTTTAGAACTATCCCACTTGATACTATGATTACATCTGTACATATGGTTAAACAATGCACTAGAATTATTTGCTGTTCTACACGCATATTTATGCTGTTTTACCATAATGTCTAACGTTTTACCCGTTTGGCCTATATATACTGACTTACATTGTTTACATCTGATCGAATACACACAACCAACAGCATTATCCGGGCTATTCTTTATTAGGCGTGATTTAACAGTATCATTATACTTAAAGACTACATTGATACCAATTGCTTTAAGTAAAGTCGGAAGAGATTAAAAATTAACATGGTATTGTAGGCTAAGGATATTTTTACGCTCAAATTCCTTTACAGTTACACTATTATAATACCTATTCTTGGCTTTCCTAGGGCAGTTATCTATAAAATGAAATAGGATAACATAATTTAGCACCAATATTCATGATATTGCATAACTCGGAATCTAAAGATTCAGGACCATCATCCCTCGATTAAATCTTCTATTTTCTCTGCTATGCTTCTTAGAGCATTGAGAATTGTCAGTCCTGAATTTTTAGATTCCGAGTTATGAATGTGACAGTTTGGCGTGCTATGTGAGCAGGGACTCCATCTTGTTGGAAAGTATATCCTTCACTCTATATAACTGATATTCGACGAAATAGTGGTGAAAGATATACTTTCCAACAAGATGGAGCCCCTGCTCATAGAGCACGCCCAAACTGTTACATTCCTTGAGAACGAAACACCGGATTTTATCGAACCGAATATGTGGCCGGCTAGTAGCCCCGATCTTTCACCACTAGATTATGGTGTTTGGGAAGCCCTGAAGTCTAAAGTTTACATCCCTCCCTCGTATCAATATAAGAGACATAGATGAACTACGCGAAAGAATTCTGCTCGGCTGAGAGGTGTCTCAATGATATGTAAACAGGTGTATTGATCAGTGGCGTCAACGTTTGGAGGCCTGCGTTGACCGGGAACGGGGACACATCGAGCAACTTCGAAATTAAGACGAACAACATGCTAAGGTAAGCATTTATTAAGTTTGGGAGCTCTAGTCCCCTTACTTTTTTTTAATATGACAGTTTACCTCAGAGGTCACCTTTTTTTTTACCCACCCTGTATATATATATATATATATATATTTTTTTTAATGACCATGCAGATTTCAATTTGCTGTTTGTGATAAATATAGTGCCGAGATTCAATGCAAGAATGTGAACAGAATGATTATAAAAATAAATTTGCATTCCATTAGTTTTTAAGAGATTCGGTATTAATTTTCTTCGTGACGTGAATAAACTCGCATTAACGCAAATTTCCCGATGCCGAACAAAGTATTCAATAAACGTTTAAAAAGAAATGGAATAAATTGTCTTAATTTAAACAAATTAAATATATTTAAATCTGACCTTCAAAGAGGACAGTTGGAAATATGGACCATGGCTGGAAAAATTTTTCGGTTAAGTTAAGTTAGATTTAGGATTGATTAGTTTATGTCAAGTTGAAACAAGTTTGGTTAGATTAGATTAGACTGGGTAAGGTAAGATTAAACTAGTTTAATTTATATTAAGTGAGGTTACATTAAGTTTGGTTAAAAGAAGCATAGGTCCTAATAAAATGTAGCAACATTTAGCTCAGTGTTAATGAGTAATAAATAACATTTTAAAAAATGAGATTTTCTTTTCATAACATATCAGATGCTCGATTTTCACTTAATATAAGGCATAAGGATAATAATAGTAATATATATTATATAAAGTAATTTAATATTTTATATTATATCCATAATTTTAAATAAACTGTTGACGCAGAAGAGTGGGGTTTAAGGAAGGGTCGGAGCTCATTGAAGAATAGTTTACTTGTGACCATCTGTTCATTAAAGAAGAGACGAATTAATCTACTAAGTAATTATGCTCTAAATTATGTAAAATTATAATAAATATTTCACTGCTTTTATAATTAAGAGAAAATATAATTTTTAACTCTACTCAAGAATATTGCCATGAAAATATTACAGATAATAAAAAAAGAAACTACTTACAACCTCCGCCACTCGAACCATGACTTCCTCCGAATCCACCTTGACTTCCTCCGAATCCACCTTGACTTCCTCCGAATCCACCTTGACTTCCTCCAGAGCCACCATGACTTCCTCCGTATCCACCATTACCTCCTCCATGACTTGGGAAGTCATCGATGCTTGCGTATTCATTGAGCCTCTTGTGAATGAGTATTCCTCGGATGATCTGACTTCCACCGCCACCGCCGCCGCCGTATCCTCCACCACCTCCGCCGCCGTTGAATCCACCATGAGACCCACCATGAGATCCACCAAAGGATCCGCCACCGCCACCGCCACCGCCACCGCCACCCCCACCATATCCGTCTGCAAAACAAATTACAACATAAAATCCTCAACTTAAGCTGTACAAAGAACTCTTTCATGATGATGCAGTGTGTCAGACAATGCATCTCAGACTGTTCAATTAGAATAATGGTCTCCAAAAATGGCTAAAACTCTTTAAATGTGAACATAAAAAATTGTTTGGAGAGAAATAGTTTGGATATCTTCTACATGGCTTCTGTTTCTTATAACCAATTTTTAAGACACTGCAAACATATTAGTAACTTCGAAATATTTCTGTTCTAAATTTATAAATTAGCAGTTACCATAAATTCTTATTACTTCCACTGGTTTTGCACTTGGTATCACAGTTTCATGTAATTTTGAAAAGATTTTTGTATTTGTGTAAAATTTTGATAAATAGAATTGATTTATCGCTTCAGTAATGCATAAACATTTACAGTGAAATTAAGTTTATAAATTTTTCCATATTTTAAACTTTATTAAAATAATGTCCATGATTTTATTGTTAAAGTTATTTACTGTATTTACAATTTTTCTGCCATATATTTTCATAGTCACAACGACACTATTTACATGCTGTATCTATATTATCATTATTTTAATAATTACCTTTTATATGTTACAGTTCTATATCTTACTGTTATTATATAAATATTACCGTAAATTTTAATAATGTAGTAAAAAACTATAAGAACACTTACGGTCAGCAGTAACTGCTACGACAATACAAGCGAGGACAATGAGCTTGTTCTGAAAAAGAAGACAATAGTAAGCAATGATAAATTATTACTTTAATAATTTAATACCGAAATCTTGGAACCATATTTCTCGTTCGAATGAAAATAGAGAAAAAGGTTTCTTCTTTTGAGTTAATAAATAAATAATTGAAATTCCTATTCACCATACTTTTATTCACCATATATACAAGGTTTCGCAAAAGTTAAGAATCAAAGGAGCCACAGAGAATGGACCTTTTCTCTCATATGGTCGCCACTATTTTTAAATAAAAATTACT
>JAJOZX010003059.1:430000-435000 GCA_023014485.1 Bathynomus jamesi | reverse complement strand
TAGGAAAAGTGCCATCTAAAAAAAATTCCATTGATTTTGATGTTATAATGAATTTAAAAGCTTGGAAGTTACTTTACAGAGAAGTGAGAATTTAGAGAAGCTGTACAAGGCACTGCTTTCAATTAAACCTACAGTGCCCGCGAAAAGTATCCGATCACTCAAGAAAATACAATATTTTCCCTTGATATTCAGAGACACGTAATTCACTTTCTATTTGTTCTAGCGACATCTGGTAACTTTGAGGTTGCTCGCTGATATGAGAGCTATCCAACGCATTCTCAAATTAGTGTTCTGGTAGCCTTCGTTGCGGGTGGCTGTGTCTCAAATTTGTCAGATTTCACTGTTTGTGTAAATTTCTTGATATTTTTTTTTTTTTTACAGAAAGTGGTGTAAATATTATATATAATGTGTGCTAAAAAACAACTTAAGAGTGATTGTCGAGGTGCTATTGTTGCTTTGCATGCATGTGGGAAATCACAGAGACAGATAGCTAAGGAATTAAACATATCCCAAAGTACCGTTAATTTATGGGTTTCACGGGCTAAGAACAATGGTGGCCTAACCACGCCAGTCCCTAAAAAACGATCTGGCAGACCGAGAAAAACAAATTCGCGAACAGACAAACTTATGAAACGTTTAGTATTGAAAAACCCAACAATAACTGCGAAAGAAATAAAATTTAATATGAATAATTTGTTATCTGGTGTTTCTGAACGAACTATCCAGGAGCGGCTCCAAAAAGAACTCGGATTACCATCTCGCCATGCTGCTAAGAAACCGTTCATTAATGAAAAAATGCGTAAAAAAGGTGTCGCATTTTGTAAAAAATACATCATTGGACTGTGATGACTGGAAGAAGGTTTTATTTAGCGATGAGTCGACATTTTTGACATTCAGAAGTTGTCCATAAAAGGTTCGCCGCCTATGGGCTCAAATAGGATGGACCCTAAATACACCCTAAAGACAATGAAACACCCTCCAAGTGTGATGGTTTGGGTTGTTCCGGTTACTATGGGCGTGGAAACTTATATTTTCTTCCGAAGAACACAACTATGAATGGTGCACGGTATTTAGCAATGCTACAGGATAAACTTCCAATGGCAATGGCAATCCAAAGGACAAAAACATACATGCATGATGGGCACCATGTCACAGGGCCAAATAGTGACAAAATGGATTACTGACAATAAATTTGATATTTTGGATTGGCCTGATAATAGTCCAGATCTCAATCCGATAGAAAATCTGTGGCTAATAATAAAAAATAAGGTTGAATGCCACGACACTGGCTCAGTCGAAAAATTACAAGAGGCCATCAAAAAGGTATGGTGCAAGGAAATATCAGTGGAAGTTTGTCAAAACTTGATTAAATCCATGCCAAAACGTCTAGAACAAGTCATCCAAACCAAAGGACAGATGACAAAATACTAATATAAGGTTAGTATACATTTAAACATTGTTTTTTATGTAAAAAATACAAATTTCAAGGGTGATCGGATACTTTTCGCGGGCACTGTACAAGTGCAGAATCAGAAAGAGCCTTTTCTGCTGCAGGCCTATTTCTGACGAAACTGAGATCAAGTCTATCTGAACAATCCCTAGATGCTCTTTGTTTCCTCAAAGCATACTTTCAAAATCAAACTAAGAAATAAATATTTAGATACTAATAATTTCTATCTACCCCAGTAGTTGTATAATAATAAGCTAAAAAAAAATTCAAATAATATTTTTATTACAATTTAGTAATTTACTGTATAAACTTTTTCGAATAGAATGCCATCTATTTGGAGTTGGGTCATTAATTTATAGTAAATATGGTGAGTACTGCAAGTCCCTCAGACTTGTGGGAGGGTTGGTAGGGTGGCACCATAATAAATCAAAATAAATTATTTTTTTCATAATACCGGTATCAATACCGGGATTAGCATAATTGCCTCCAAATACCGGTATTGACAATTTTCGGTATTATGCAAGCACTAATATATACTATATATGAGAGACAGAGAGAGAGAGAGAGAGAGAGAATATGATACCAAGAATACTGATACAGTATTTTGATTTCAAACTTGACGTTCCATCTCACATTCAAATATTCCTCTCACAGAATTTACAAGAATAGACCTGTTTCCTTCGGGATTGTTCATAGATGTTTTTTCGTAAATACCTTGTATTGCTTCTTTTCCAACAGTGAAGACTTCAGCGATTGGTAGAGGAAAGGGTTTCGTTGTCAATGAAAAGGACACTTCCCTTTCATTCTGGAATTCAACTATACCGCTGATTTAATACTAACTATATGATACTGTCCAATCGTTAGTATATCGGAGTTATTTTACGAGTATTTATGGAGTTCCACTTTTAGGATATCGTTTGGGTTACGAGCTTATCCTTCACTGTTTCACACACACACACACACACACACACACACACACATATATATATATATATGTATATATATATATATATATATATATATATATATATATATAGATAGATAGATTGATAGATAGATAGATATACATTAGCAAATATGCATGGATGCTTTGATAGCTTCATGAAACCCATTTATCAGAATTTGTATGGATGCATGACTAATATAATAAAGCTTTATATCATTGAGTAGCTTTATTACTTGTTTCATTACGTGTATTATTTTTATTTCTTTTTATTTTAGGCCTATTTTTTTTGTTTTTAAATTTATAGGATTTTTCTCCTGCCAATAAAGATTATCACCGGTCTGCATGAAAGTCGATTTCTTTATTTTGAGTTGTGATTCTGAAGCAGTTCGCTGAGCTGAATTAAAAAATGCTACCAGCTTTTTTCTATCACCCACAGTTTTAAAGTTATTAGCAAAACAATTTTGGGGCGTTTTGTAATTTTTTATCTTTTTTATCTTTAATTAATTTAGTTTTTTCATATTTTTCAGATAGATAATTCTAACATTACGTCTTCAAAATTTTAATAATGGCTTCTAGAGGATGTACCCATAGTCCAGACATATTTTGTTATATTTGTGGTCGGTATGTTGTTGTAAAACAAAGGACAAATGTAACGACCTTCATTAAGAGAGCTTATCATGCTTATTTTGGAATTAAATTAGGAGATCAAGACAAAAGTTGGGCTCCACACAAGGTTTGTCTTACGTGTGTTGCGGCACTAAGGAATTGGAGCAAAGGTAAAAAGAAAAGTTTGCCATTTGGGATCCCTATGGTATGGCGCGAGCCTAGAAACCATACCGACGACTGCTACTTCTGTTCTTGCAATGTTAAAGGTTATAATGCAAAGAATAAAGAGAGCCTTCAATACCCAAGTCTTCCATCTGCAATAAGGCCGGTACCCCATGGTCCAGAAGTTCCTATTCCCCGCCCACCCGAGAGTCTGGATCAATAAAATTCAGATTCTGATTCAGCTCCAAATCCAGACAATGATGATGTTTATGAACAGCCAACAGCTGACCGAGATCCTAAACCATTAACCCAAGCCGAACTAAATGACTTAGTCAGGGATTTGAATCTGCCTAAGGACTCTGCAGAACGTTTGGGGTCTAGATTGCAGGAGAACAATTTATTGGCATCCGACACATACTTCGCTTGGTACAGAAATCGTGAGAAAGACTTCGTGCCTTTTTTCGAAGAAGATGGTCCCTTGGTATTTTGCAAGGACATCACAGGATTAGTGTGCAAGCTAGGCATCGAATACCAAACCAGTGACTGGAGGTTGTTTATAGATTCCTCTAAAACCAGTCTAAAAGGAGTGTTACTGCACAACGGTAACAAATATGCATCAATCCCAGTGGCCCATTCTACTCATTTAAAGAGACCTATGATAACATGAAACTGCTTCTGGAAAAAATTCAGTATCAAAATCACAGATGGATATTGTGTGGGGATCTCAAAGTCCTTTGCATGTTACTTGAGCAGCAATCAGGATACACTAAGATGCGATGTTTCATCTGCGAATGGGATAGTCGAGCACGTGACCAGCACTGGAAGAGAAAACTTGGCCTCCTAGAGAGAATCTTACCCCAGGATCAAAGAACATTTTACATGAACATCTAGTTGAACCAAATAAAATCCTCCTACCACCCTTGCACATTAAGTTAGGCTTGATGAAGCAGTATGTCAAAGCATTGAATAGAGAAGGTGAGTGTTTCAAGTACATTTGTTCAAAATATCCAAAGATTAGCTACGAGAAAATAAAGGAAGGTGTTTTTATAGGTCCTCAGATTAGAAAGTTATTGACAGACGATCATTTCCTGAACACAATGACCAATAAAGAAAAAGAAGCATGGCTTGGTTTCAAAGATGTTGTTGAAAACTTCTTGGGAAACTACAAAAGCCAAAATTATGAAAGACTGGTGGAAAATATGCTTAAAAGTTTTGCGCCTTAGGCTGCAACATGAGCCTGAAAGTTCACTTCTTATTTTCGCATCTTGACCGTTTTCCCGAAAATCTCGGAAATGTCAGTAAGGAGCAAGGGGAACGATTTCACCAGGACATCAAAACCATGGAAAGAAGATATCAAGGAAGATGGCATACAAATATGATGTCGGATTACTGCTGGTGTCTGCAACGAGATCAGCCTAACGCACAGCATAAGAAAACATCAAAGAAGCACCGGTTTAGTCGTCATTAGTCAGATCTACCTTCGTAGTCTTAAGTCTTTGGAATAAGTCCTGAAATGTTTGCAAGTAAAGAAGGTAAATATATTTTGTTTCTTTCAGTTATTTTTTTATTCTTTCATAAACAAGCAATATGCTTGTCCAAGAGCTAGGAGCTATTTAATTCTGCTTTAATTAGGTCTTACTCTATCACCTAAAGATTTCGTGCTACAAGGGGTGTTGTAATACCTCATCTGTCCCCAAATGTTAACCACCCATTGATGGGAGGGGAGAGAGTATTTTGCTGGGAACGGGACTGGTTGTTATATATATTTACCCTACATTATTATGTAAGCGTTACTGTAGTCTATAACAACAAAATTTATGGTTTAGCATGTGCAAT
>JAJOZX010003059.1:295000-427500 GCA_023014485.1 Bathynomus jamesi | reverse complement strand
CCCGATATATATATATATATATAAAAACTTATATATATATATATATTTTTTTTTTTGTAATGACCATGCAGATTTCAATTTGTTGTTTGTGATAAATGTAGTACCGATATTCACTGCAAGAATGTGAACAGAGTGATCATAAAAATAAATTTGTCTTCCATTACTTTTTAAGAGATTCGGTATTAATTTTCTTCGTGACGTGAATAAACTCGCATTAACGCAAATTTGCCGATGCCGAACAAAGTATTCAATAAACGTTTAAAAAGAAATGGAATAAATTGTCTTAATTTAAACAAATTAAATATATTTAAATCTGACCTTAAAAGAGGACAGTTGGAAATATGGACGATGGATAGAAAATTTTTTCGGGTAGGTTAAGTTAGCTTTAAGATTAGGCTGGGTAAGGTAAGATTAAACTAATTTAATTTAGATTAAGTGAGTTTGCGTTACGTTTAGTTAAAAGAAGCATAGGTGCTAATAAAATGTAGAACATTTAGCTCAGTGGTAATGACTAATGAGTAATAAATAACATTAAAAAAAAAAAGATTTTCTTCTCATAAAATATCAACTGCTCGATTTTCAGTTAATATAAGGCATAAAGATAATAATAGTAATATATATTATATAAATTAATTTAATATTTTATATTATATACATAATTTTAAGTAAACTGTTGAAGCACAAGAGTGGGGTTTAAGGAAGGGTCGAAGCTCATTGAAGAATACTTTACATGTGACCATCTGTTGATTAAAGAAGAGACGAATTAATCTACTAAATAATTATGCTCTAAATTATGTAAAATTATAATAAATATTTCACTGCTTTTATAATTAAGAGAAAATATAATTTTTAACTCTACTCAAGAATATTGCCATGAAAATATTACAGGGAATAAAAAAAGGAACTACTTACAACCGTCGCCACTCGAACCATAGCCACCACCGCTTTCATGACTTCCTCCAGAGCCACCATGACTTCCTCCGTATCCACTATTTCCTCCTCCATTCTCAACACCTGGGAAATCATCGATGCTGGCGGATTCATTGAGCCTCTTGTGAATGAGTATTCCTCGGATGATCTGACTTCCACCGCCCGCGCCGCCATCGTATCCTCCACCGCTTCCGCAGCCGCCGTATCCTCCACCACCTACGCCTCCGCCTCCGTCGAATCCTCCACCACCTCCGCCGCCGCCATGAGACCCACCATGAGATCCGCCAAACGATCCGCCACCGCCACCGCCACCCCCACCATTTCCGTCTGCAAAACAAATCACAGCAACAATAAAACCCTCAACTTAAGCTGTACAAAGAACTCTTTCATGATGATGCAGTGAGTCAGACAATGTATCTCAGACTGTTCAAGTAGAATAATGGTCTTCAAAAATGGCTAAAACTGGTTGAATGTGCGCGTGAAAAATTCTTTGGAGAGAAATATTTTGGATATCTTCTAAATGGTTTCTGTTTCTTGTAACCAATTTTTAAGACACTGCAAACATATTAGTAACTTCGAAATATTTCTGTTCTAAATTTATAAATTAGCAGTTACCATAATTTCTTATTATTTCCATTGGTTTTGCACTTGGTACCACAGTTTCATGCAATTTTGAAAATATTTTTGTGTTTCTGTAAATTTTTGATAAATAAAATTGATATATCGCTTCAGTAATGCGTAAACATTTACAGTGAAATTAAGTTTATAAATTTTTCCATATTTTAAACTTTATTAAAATAATGTCCATGATTTTATTGTTAAAGTTATTTACTGTATTTACAATTTTTATGCCATGTATTTTCATAGCCACAACGACACTATCTATATGCTGTATCTATATTATCATTATTTTAATAATTACCTTTTATATGTTACAGTTCTTATCTTACTGTTATTATATAAATATTAACATAAATTTTAATAATGCTGTAGTAAGAAACTATAAGAATTCTTACGGTCAGCAGTAACTGCTACGACAATACAAGCGAGGACAATGAGCTTGTTCTGAAAAAGAAGACAATAGTAAGCAATGATAAATTATTACTTTAATAATTTAATACCGAAATCTTGGAACCATATTTCTCGTTCGAATGAAAATAGAGAAAAAGGTTTCTCCGTGTAAGTTAATAAATAAATAATTGAAATTCCTTTTCACCATACTTTTATTCACCAAATATACAGGGTGTCGCAAAAGTCAAGAACCAAAGGAGCCACAGAGAATGGATCTTTTTCGTTCTATGGTCGCCACTAATTTTAAATGAAAGTTACTTTTTCAGTTAAAAAATTTATAATTTAGAATTTAGAATTGATAATTTATGCATTGATGACCCTTTGACGCCTGACTTTTGTGCCACTCACTCAAATTAGCACAAAAGTTAGAAGTCAAAGGGTCATCATTACATTAATTATACGTTTTGTAACCAAAAAATTTTAAATTATCAATTCTAAATTATAAGTTTTTAACTGAAAATGTAATTTTTTTATTTAAAAATAGTGGCGACCGCAGAAAGGAAAAGATCCATTCTCTCTGCCTCCTTTGGTTTCTAACTTTTGCGCAACCCTGTATATATATATATATATATTTTTTTTTTAATGCGTCTATTTTTGAGGGGTCCTTACCAGATAATTTCAAGTTAGCAAACGTAACACCTGTCTTTAAGAAAGGCGATAAAGGTGCGGCGGGAAATTATAGGCCAATCAGTTTAACGTCTGCTGTAGGTAAGCTACTGGAATCAATAATTAGGGATCGTATAGTCGAACACTTAGAAGTGCATAAACTAGTTAGAAATACGCAGCACGGTTTTAGGCGAAACAAATCTTGCTTAACTAATCTTTTAGAATTTTTCCAAAGCGTGGTTGACGTTTACGATAGACATCGGGCGGTTGATGTAGTGTATTTAGATTTTCAAAAAGCGTTTGACACCGTACCGCACAAAAGACTCATTGAAAAAAACTAAGGCTCATGGAATCAGGGTGTAGTAATAAATTGGCTAGAAGAGTGGTTGCGAGGTAAGGAACAGAGGGTGGTCGTTGATGGAGCTGAGTCGTGTTGGGCTAATGTAGCGAGTGGCGTTCCTCATGGTTCTGTATTGGGCCACTTGCTTTTTCTTATATATATTAACGATTTAGATGCCGCCTAGTCAGTACAGTTTCAAAGTTTGCGGATGACACGAAGCTGGGTGGTAGGGCGATTAATGACGAAGATAGAGGTAAAATCCAGGAAGATCTGAATAAAATCGTTGACTGGTCAGTCACATGGCAAATGAGCTTTAACGGTGATAAGTGCAAAATTTTGCATATAGGTTCGCGTAACGGTAATTTTGCGTATAATATGTCAGGGTAGGGTGTGTCGAATTTTTCAACTTTCAAATTCCAAATATGAGGGGTGCTAAAAAGTTGCAGCATGACTTAGGAATTCTAAAGATATTTTTGTTAATTTAATATAATTTAGTTTTGCTTGGTAAGAAGCTACATAAATATAGTGACTTCTTTGACTTTTTTGTGGAATTATATAATAATTATTATATTAATAATTATATATGCTGTATATATAATGCACTGCTGTTTTTGCTTATTTCACAGGTTGAAACATATTCATCAGTGTGCTGAAGATTACTTGTCCGTCAGTGCTACCATCCTAACCAGTGGGAATTGACCTACAATGGCTTCTAAAAGGAGGACAAGACTGGAGACATTCACACATATGAGCAACCTAATTGGAACTGGTAGAGAGTTGTTGCCCTCTGAACTCCCAACTCTGCGAGACGTTCTGAAATATGGGCTACTGCTAAGAGAACAAAGTGGTGAGGATGTGAGAAACTACCCAGCAGCCAGTCTTGCAAAGGACATTTACCCTAAAGTTCTTGAAAAGTGGGAACGAGCAAACAGTTCTTTTGTAGCCCCCGTTGTAAATTCACGAGTCACAATCTTAAACAAGATCCAAGAGAGCTGGGAGCAGGCCAAAAACATATCTCTTGGGAGAGGAAAGCTACATGTCAAAGAGGCTTTCATTGCAAAACTTGACAAGCTTTTTGACATCCTCAGTTGCAAGTGTAAAATTGTTCTCTGCTCTGAATTTGGCTGCCTTGCAGATGCTGGTTGCAAAAACGAAACTCACATTAACTGTACATGCCCTAGGGAGATGAAGATCCCTGTGAAGGAACTTGCTTTCATTAAAGGTCAGAGAGACAAGTCTGGTTCTATTGGACCACATCAGATTGGCTTGCCAGATCAACCTGAGCACAACAGACAAGTCAAAAAGCAGAAGCGGCAAGAAGACGAAAGAAGAAGGCTTGCTGAATATAAGCAGACAAGTAAGCAGGATGTTTCAATGCCATCAAATGAAATAATTTTCTCTGATGATGAAAATGAAGAACAAATAGCTGATGCTCAAGATGGAAAGGATGGAAGTTATGAAGTGACATTAGAAATACCAAGCACGTCTTCAACTTCCAATAAAAAGCCAGAGTACAACACATTAGAAATACCTAATGTTGCTATGCATAGTATCAGATATGGTGTTGGCCTGCGTGCCACAGCTGCCATCACCACTGCTGCCTTTATGGATGCTGGCTTGATCACTGAAGAAGACAAGAGACTTGTAGTTGATCACAATAAAGTCAAGAGGGCCCAAGAAAAAGTTATGAGATCCCTAGATCAGGAATTTGATGATCTTTGTAAGAAGGGTGAAATTGACTGCATCTTCTTTGACGGCCGTCAAGATACAACTAAAGTTATGCTGAAAGCAGACAATTCAGATCGTCAGTTCCCCAGCATCATCAAAGAAGAGCATTATTCTGTGTGTAGTGAGCCAGGTGGAAGATATCTCTACCACTTCACTCCTGAGAAAGGCTCAACGAGAAAAAACCTGCTGAAGTTATTGCTGATAATCTTGTAGATTTCATGAAGAAGAAGGGCATTGATAAAAGCCTGCAGGCCATTGGAGGTGATTCTACAAATGTTAACACTGGCTGGGAGGGTGGTTCCATGCATTGGGTAGAGGTCAAGCTTTGCCGTAAGCTGATCTGGTTGGTTTGTGCCCTCCACACTAACGAGTTGCCCCTGCGACACTTGATCACAGCACTGGATGGGAAGACCTTGTCTAACAACAAGTGGACAGGTAACATTGGCAAGATGCTAGACACTGCAACCGAACTTGAAATTGATCCTTCATTCACCAAACTCTCAATTGGAGAGCCTCTTACTTCACTGAGTGACAATGTCGTAAAGGATCTCTCTACTGATCAAGCGTAGTGGTATAGGATCACACAGGCCATAAGGACAGGAGAACTTCCCACAGATCTGGCCCTTCTTGAAATTGGTCCAGTGAGCCATTCAAGGTGGTTGACAACAGCAAACAGGCTTTGTCGCATATGGGTTTCAAAACATGGCCTTAAAGGCAAAACCCTCAACAACTTAAACTGATAGTGGAATACATTGTTGGTGTGTACTACCCCTGTTGGTTCAACATCAAGTAAAACACTCTTGGGTGGAAGGCCCACGCCACATCTTGTTTCAGCTGCGGCTAGTTAGGCTGCAAAAGAAGGCTGTAGTGGATGCTGTTTTGCCAACCATCAAGCGCTCAGCATGGTATGCATTCAGCGAAATGATATCCAGACACTCTTGTGCTCAGATGACAGTGAGGAGAGGAGAGCTGGTGTCCAAAAGATTGTTGACATGAGGGGTGGAGATGATGACACACTTGGAGATCTTTCTGTACGTCCCAGGAAGACACCTTCCATCAACCCCAGTGCTTCTTCCGTGTTGGAGCTGACAGCCTGGTCTGACGGGGTATTTGAACCTCCTTTGACATGTAAACTGACTACAGCGGAAGTAAAGAAGTTCTTTGACAAGCCTATGCAAGTTCCACAGTGCCCCTGTCATGCTCAGTCAATAGAGAGGTGTGTGAAACAAGTCACAGAGGCAGCAGGCAGGGTGTATACACATGAGAAACGTGAGGGCTATATCAGAGGCCAAGAAGCAAGTCGGCGGCTGATGTCCAAGAACGAATCAAAGCAAGACTTGATGAAACTTGTTGTTTAAATATTTTTTTTTACTGATGTCATTACTTTCTAATGTTGTTTTATGATTACAAGGATATGTTTTATGATTACTAGGATATGTTTTATGCAGAGAAACTAAAATTTTTATAGCATTACCTGACATTTTGAGAAGCTAAAATTAATAAATGTTGTTTTCCGAGAGCAATTTATGTGCTTTTTAATCAAACGTAGATTTACCAAGCTAAGTGTTGAACAATCACAAAAATAATAGCAGATTTGAATTCTTCACATCCAAAAACATATTTTTAAAACCCCTCAGTGAAGGAATTGGCAAAAATTAATTTTCACCTCCCAAATTGACACACCCTAAATTGTCAGAGAAAGATTTAACAAGCGTAGAGCAGGAAAAAGATTTAGGAGTTATAGTCACTGGTGATTTAAAAGTAGCGAAACAAAGTACAGCAGCGGTCAATAAGGTGAACAAAGTGTTAGGTTTTATAGCTCGAAATTTTGAGTGCAAATCGCGCGATATTATAGTTCCTCTTTATAAATCATTAGTTAGACCCCATTTGGAGTACGCGGTCCAATTTTGGAATCCGCATATGCGCAAAGATATAGACAAAATCGAAAGAGTTCAAAGACGAGCAACTAAGATGATTCCGTCGCTTAGGTCAAAGTCGTACGAGGATCGGCTTAAGGAGTTAAAATTAACAAAAGTCGAGACTAGGAGGCTAAGGGGTGATCTAATCCAGGTTTTCAAAATTATGAATGGGTTCGATAATGTAGATAGAGATAGCTTTTTCGAAATATCTCAATATAATAGGACTAGAAATAACGGGTGTAAGTTGACAAGTAGAAGGTTCGAGACAGCAGTTGCCAAAACTTTTTACGCACAAAATAGTAAATAGCTGGAATAGTTTGCCGGTAGAAGTAATTAGTAGCACGTCTATAAACATGTTTAAAAATCGATTAGACGCATATGTTGATAGATTGGGTATAGTTTAAGGTAGTAAAATTAAGGCTTCGTGGTGATAGATCCCACAGCTCAACACAAGTGTTGTGGGATATAGGGAGGCAGCATCTTGGGTTAGGGGATACTCTCTGTCCTTACACACCCCCATTTAAAGAGATTCCTCTGCCGAGCGGTGCCCCCCATAGTACTGAGGTATTGAAAAACTCATGATCTTCACTTGCCCCACAAACACCTTTAAATGGGAGACCCAAAATGGGTGCACACACATTTCTACATTACTGTACAGTCTTTACAGCCACACCTACACTTTTCCTCCTAAGTATGTATATTGTAATGTACTGTATATGGTTGTAAATTTTGACTTGGTCCGCAATCGATATGGACCGTGACTTATTTTTCGTTGGGCAAGGTACTAGTATTGATGGATACCGTAATGAAATTGACTGGATTCTTTGGATCTGATATATTTAGATGTCGGTTATAAATAGATATAGAGTGTAACATATTTGTAGGTAGTAGTCTATTATGACTTGATCATCTGGATCCAGAGATTCTATCTTTAGTTTTAAATCGATAATTAATTAGTTTTTAATTGATAATTATTTACTTTTGCAAAAATTGGTCGTTGCGAATGTACAGGCAGTTGTTACATAAATTTCTTATGTTCTTGTGGTTCGGAACCCACGTAAAATTGTAGGTCCCCTCCGCCACCACGGAGGACATACACAATACACAATTACGAACACAGTTAGGTAGACCAGCCACGAGTGGATCCTAAGGTCTTTGTTGTTTCTGAAACATTATAACATTATAACATTATAACAAGTTACAGAGAATACGTTATCGAATAATGTGCATAAGTATTAATAATAATAATAATAATAATAATAATGATGATAATAATCATGTTATTGTTTTCCTTGTTTTGTGTTTGTTTGAAACTGTTTGATTTACTTTATTTGTTTGAGTTTTGTGTCATCTCTAATGATTTAAAACTATTATTAAGTGAAAGATTTTTGAATGCGATGAAACGTTTTCTTTTGTGGAAAAACGTTATTGTACAGTTGTTACATCACATATTACGTAATCAGAGAACGTTAATTATAGTAATTACAGCAATATGACGCTAACGCGTTATTATCATGATGTTCTTCGTGCCTCGCCGTGTAAATCAAACATGTGTGTGTGGATATATATACTGTTGGCTATAACTTCATATGGTTTTATGTTCACCGTCAACGATATTTTTTGATGATGTTACAAAATGATGCGCAGAGAGCCTGCGCATAGTGCAAAAAGTCTCAAGTCCATATTTCTGGTATTTCGACGAACATTAACACAGAAAAAAAGCAACAATGGATATAAGGCCTTACAAACTATATAGTATAGCCAATATATTATAGTAACATTGTGAAACTAATGATTTCATATAATCCCTAAAATACTTAGAAATTTCACGAAATTTAGGGTAAGTTAGATTAAGTTTGGTTGGGTCATTATCCACTTTTTGTCAATTTTGTATCATGGTATAAATTACGGGAATTTACTGAAAATTTCATGCATTTCATGAAATCACTAATTTCACAATCATACTGTAAAACACATATATATATACACTTTCAGATAAAGTCAGTAATATTTACTTTCAATACTTGAAATTAGGTCTTTATTGCAATTTATATAGTTATGTATTTTCTACATATTTTTCTGACCAAGAGGCAATAGCTTGTAAAATTATTTCAAAAGTGAGGGACTGAAGATTTTTTTTTTAAATAATCTTTGAAACTGATCTAAGATTTATGGAGTCAATTTACATTTTTAGTAATAAACTTACTCTAAATGATTGTGTTTCAGCTATTCAACTGAACATTGTAAGTTATGATTACTACGAAAGACGGGAATTAAGACTCTCGAAACCTTTGGTGATTAAGAAATGTTAGTGCAATCTTTTGTCATTATATATATATATATATATATATATATATATATATATATATATATATATATATATATATATATATATATATATACACAAACTCAGAATGGTCCCCTAAGAAACATATGTTAAACACAGACCATGCATGGAACAAGGAACTCCTCTGGGAAATTACATCCACTATAGTTCGAATAAGTAATGATAAATGACAAATACTATAATTTTTTCTTTTTCATGATGGAAAGCCCAACGTGGGCACCGGGTTACTCGCAAAGAGGCCCAAAATATAGCTTCCCTCACCAGCTATCTGCAATGCAGATAGGATCCAGCTTTGGGACAGGATCTTGGGTTTACAGCTTATACCTAGCCTACTACATTCAGGACCTCAATATACGCAAGAAACTCGTTGCATTCACGTCGGATTGAATACATCAAAGAAAAAGGGGTAACTATTGTATTGTATTACTTATTCGAACTATAGTGGATGTAATTTCCCGGAAGAGTTCCTTGTTCCATGCACGGTCTATGTTTAACATATGAGTTTCTCAGGGGACCATTCTGAGTTTGTGTATATTAAACGGACGTGTTATGTGCCTTGAAAAGTGGACGCTCAATGTCCCGGTTGAGGTTTAAGTTTTGTTTTTTGGCTAAAAATACAATAGTTACCCCTTTTTCTTTGATATATTCAATTCGACGTGAATGCAACGAGTTTCTTGCGTATATTGAGGTTCTGAATGTGGTTGACTAGGTATAAGCTGTAAACCCTAGATCCTGTCCCAAAGCTGGATCCTATCTGCTTTGCAGATAGCTGGTGAGGGAAGCTATATTTTGGGACTCTTTGCGAGTAACCCGGTGCCCACGTTGGGCTTTCCATCATGAAAAAGAAAAAACTATAGTATTTGTCATTTATCATTACTTATTCGAACTATAGTGGATGTAATTTCCCAGAAGAGTTCCTTGTTCCATGCACGGTCTGTGTTTATATATATATAATATATATATATAATATATATATATATATATATATATATATAATACTATAAGAGACGAACCATTTGTTTAACTTGTTTGCTTGAGACTATCCTTAGGAAAGCAGGAAAGGGCCCCTCACTTCTCTTAACCCCTTTCTCCTCCTCCTTCCCTTACCCATGAAACTTATTCAACCTTGGGTTTTCTTTTCCTAAATCATTAAACATTTCCTAAATCTTACCGAAACCACACATCCCACGCAAAAAACACTGAATGAAGCGCTGATAACACGTTTCAGAGCGCGGTCTTTCTCACCTTATAGAAGTTGTCCCGTCCCTTTCTAAACGATAACCTTGAATGGGGTAACAGCTTGGAAAAGGAGGGAAACCGAACTCTTATTTTCATTTACTAAAATTAGAAGATTTTGATGCATTGTATGTTGCGTTTAATTTTATGAAAATAATTGGCGTATTATTAATAGTGGTGCACCGATTAATCGGTATCGGCACCTGGCATGCCGATTAATTGGCCATGCCAGGTATTTTCCTAATATCGGCATGCCAGGTGCCGATACCGATTAATCGGTGCACCACTAATTAATTATTAACCCTTCGTCACGAAACTGTAACTTGAAATTTGCATATGCGATTTCGAGCGTTGAACAAACGGACTTTTGATGATTGGAGTAGGAATGACTTGTTTATTTTTATTTTTTTAACGTTTCGAAATTTTTTTCTTTGAAGGAGACTTTATGAATTATGATCAATCAAATAATTGCAGTTTTGAACGTCATTGCATATTAGTGAATAAATAAAGTGTATGGATATTTTTACATAAAAAGTTCAAGATGTGATAAAATATATTATTTCGAGATTAATTCAATTCTATTAAAATTTTTAAAATAATTAATATTAATCAAAAACATACTACTCTGATGCTATGGTACTTTGATGCGCCTCAGTGGTGCAGTGGTTAGCATCGCTGACTACGAATCCATCGGCCCTGGGTTCCAGACCCGGTGACGGGAGCCGGCGCGCAGCAAAACCCGGTTCTTCATCCTTCACACAATAAAGAAAGTGGTTGGTAGATAAATGGATACCCTAGGTGACCTAGTGGTTAAGACGCTGGGCTACTGGTGGGGCGTGGTTCAGATTCCACGTTAAACTGCAGCTCTAAGGTGGAGTGAAAAATCTTGACCGTCAAAATGAACAATTCGGGCAGAAACTAACCAAAGGTTATATATCTGGACAGATTCCTGTGCGTGGCTGGCTACGAGGGCAGGAGGAGATCAGACAGCAATTCCCTCCTTCACCAAATCCCACAAATGAGGCGGGATGCTGCAGAGGGGTCGACACCAGGTCGATCCTGAACCGTCGTTCGTTCGAATTCACACAAAGTAAGTATATATATATATATATATATATATATATATATATATATATATATATATATAGTATATACCGCGTGGGCCAAAAAACTATTTCCCTGATTTTGAACAATATAATTTTACCTTTATCAAATGTTATTTGTACAATCAATATATGTATCCTGTATAGAATTTCATGGTCTATCTCGCGGTGAAGTTGGATTTTTGATAACTGTAACCATTATTTTTTAATTTGCTGTTATATAGACACGGGTAGAAAAACTTTCTGTTTCTATACAGTTAGTTACCTAATTGAGTCCAAGATTATGCGGAATGTGCCCTCCTCCATTATCAATGCACGCTTGCAACCTTGACTTCTCCCTTATCGACGGCAGTACCGCATCAAGGATTTTTTCTTCGCAGTAACCAGCAGTGATTCTGGCATTTTGATCAACAAAAACAATCTCTGACTTCCCTAACTTTGAAATAAAGATGGAAACCATGACTTTTTGAGAAAAATGCGGACGTTCTCTGCAAAGTCGATCTAGACTGATAGATTTTTTGTCCTGTCTTCCATAACGCGGTCATTTTGTGTGTTTATTGTTGAAGCAACCGTAAAGGTCTTCTCGGTGCTGAACCATATTTTCGACACTTCTCTGTCTGAGAATCGATCTAACAGAGCACGACATTTTTCAACTCTTGCTTGCTTATTTAATGCAGAGATCTTATGAACTTCGACTCTTTTAAAACATTTAAGACCCACATCATCTTTTACTATACGACGAACACTAGAGCGAGAAATACCAGTAGTTTTTGAAATTTCTCTAACGGACTTGTGGGTGTTGGGCCGTTCTTCCTGACTGCATATCATGGATGAAGCCGTGTCACTATTTTCCTCAGTACGTGATGTTTTTGGCCTTCCACTGCCTTCTTTTCGTTTGGTCAACCCTGTGATATCGATTTTCTTTATGAGATATTGAAGTCCAGGTATCGTCCATCGTTTATTTGGAAACTCTTTCTTCATTCGTTTTGCACCCTAGTGTTTTTCCTTACGCAGGTTCAATATCAATGCTTCATCTTGCAAAGAGTATTTCACTTGGTCACTAACTATAGCAGAATGATGGTCCATTTGATTACTAATCCAACATTTTTTGAATGATTTTTTAACAATTTCAATTCCAATGGCTTCCCAAGAATTTATCACAAATCTGCATAAAGCATCTAGCGATGGGGCACGCATATTACCACCTTTTGTGAAAGACTTTTCGCCCTCAGCCATCCAGTTATTCCATTGCATACGCATTTTGTCCTTAAATGGCTTATTGATGCAAACATGAAGAGGTTGAAGCACAGACGTTAGACCTCCAGGAATAACAACAGATTCAGTTTTATTGCTCTGTAAATGTTGGTTGGTTGGTTAGTGGAGGAGTGGGAATCGACTTATACAAAGGATATATCTTGAAACACGAATTTCTTAACCAAAATCTTGGGTCGACTTATACACCACGTCGACTTGTACACCGAATTTTACGGTAATTATTTTGTGTAAAAATTAGGAAAATTAATTAGTTAGGAAGAAACTGATTGTCATCTCAAAGTATCAGTTGCTAACTTTGACCGCCTTTCAATTGAGCACCATATTCTGATACCTCCCTCCAGTTGTGAGCCTGTACCTCTACTCCTGGGGCGTTGAATCTAGATTCAAAGCCAGCATTTGAAAGAGTAAAAATATGGGTACAACATACGGCCTCAGCAGTAAGATCAGTAGAGAGGGTGAGCCACAATATTTTTTCAAAAGTTGGGTAATAATTTTTTTGGCCCACCCTGTGTATACAGTGGTGTTCATAAGTATTCGTACAGATAAATATTTCTGTTATATTCGTCTTTATCACTTGTACCATGCATAGGATAGTTATGAAAAGTTTACTGTTCGTTTGAAAAATGTAACACAAAGAAAATTAGCTCAACTCCATCATATAATATAAAACATCAAAGTATTTGAGGGAAATAAAAAAAAAAATTAAAATGGTGGTGGTGGTAGTTTGCATTTTTGAGGATGCTTTAGCGCTTCTGGTCCAGGAAAGCTTGTTTTCATCAATAGAATATTGAATTCAAAGAAATATCAGGAAATTTCAGTCCGGAAGTTGTGAGTGTGTCACACTTTGGTACTGCAACAAGATAATAACTTGTTAGAATTAAAATTTTGTTTTAACCCAACACAGTATTTCAATATTAAACTATTAATTTATTAACACTAAATTACGACTATGAATTATTTCCCAAATAACAAATTAAATCCTGACTAATATTATTGATTCCCGCTGATAGAAATTTTATGCTGTCAGAGGGTTAAACTTGATTATAGTTAAACACCCTCTTTAGTTGGTAGTAATTTTCCTATTTTAAGAAAACAAACTAGACCATTACCTTAGTAGTTTTAATTGTAAACACTTTACCTTGATAACACTCGAATATATAGAAGATTGATTACCTGTTTACTGAAAAGGAAATGTTATACCTAACTGTCTTATAACAGCCTAATTTGAAATAGATGATTGAACTTGAAAAAGGAATGCAATTTAATGCACTTTGCTATGAACCACTGATCAAACTGAAGAGAAATCAGCAACACAGCTAGCTAAACAGATTTGAAACACAATCCTAATCCTATAGCCTCACTATTCAGAGCTTTGAAAAAATTAAACAGTCCAACAACTTCACTCTCAAGTCTCTTTCCAAAACAAAAAGCCAGCAGATTTATTTCATGAGGCAGCCGGTAGGATTTATGGTTGCAGTGGTTTGCAGTGACGTATCAAGGGAGGGGCGAGAGGGGCGACCGCCCCGAGCGGCACTTCCCGAGGGGCGGCAAATTACTGTCAGGCGGGCGCAGTATGCAAAATTTTGGGTTTTTATGTTTTAAAATGCAACCCTCCAAAAAATTATATCTCATCATTGTCGCGCGTTATTTGTGTACAAAATATCCATGGTTTTGATGAAAAATCATCATTAAATGCTATATATGCCACCTCAATGCCACTATTTCCACAAATAGTTGCGTTAAATTTTCACATCGGAAAGGCTGCCAGCCCTATTTTTCAGACTTTCCCTATATTATTTAGGTTAGGCTTTGCATTCTTTGAGCTTTGATGATGTTAATAATTAATGGTTGTTTTATTTTGCAGATACCCTACTGAATTAGCAAACATGAGCAAACGGCAGAGACTGAGTGGTGCTGCATACAAGAATCTTCGCGAAAAAAAAGAGGAGGAAGGCAAGCGTGCTGCTAAGCGATTTCATCAGTTAATGGGATTCTCAGACACACCTTCAGTGCCTTCTGGGAAGCAAGGAGATCAACCGCAATGTGATATATCTTTAGAGATAGATGTTCAAGCGGCAACTTCAAGTGAACCCCCAAATAATCAAGATCAACCCTCATCTACAGTACATCACAAAGTCACCCACCCACCCATCACCCACAGAGTCTGTTTAACGATTCTGGCAACTGGCCCGTTACAATGACAGACAATTTGAGAATCGAACTCATTAAACGTGGACCATCACATTTGAAAAACATGAATGGACCCTTTCCAGCTGATTCAAACAATAGGTCAATGTCAAAAGTTTGGTATTTCAAAACTTTGGAAAATGGCGAAAAAATTGAAAGGTCATGGCTAATCTTCTCACCTTCAAAATGTAGCTTGCATTGCTTTTGCTGTCGTCTCTTCAACAACATCTCCAGTGCATTTGGAAAAGAAGAAGGATTTTTTGCCTGGAGGAAACTGAATCCAAGAGTACCTGAACATGAAAACAGTCCATATCATACCCGATGCTTTGAACAATGGAAAGAGTTGTCTATGCGCCTTCAGTTGAATGCTACAATAGATAATGCACATCAGTTGCAAATAAAACATGCTACTGCTAAGTGGAAAGAAATACTGAGACGAATTTATGACTGCATCATGTTCTTGGCAAAACAAGATCTTGCATTCCGAGGGCACCGAGAGAACTTAAATGAAGAAGCTGGGCTAGCTGGCAATTCTGCAAACTTTTTGGGGTCAATAAAACTAATGGGCAAATATGACCCAGTAATTAGGGAACATCTTACAAAAATACGAATGACTGACAAGATATCCACTACGTATTTGTCACCTAACATTCAAAATGAGTTCATCACACTAATCGGCTGTAATGTTCGAAAATGTATAAGTGATAATGTGTCTAGTGCAAAGTACTTTGCAATAATTTTCGACAGTACACCAGATATATCGCATATTGATCAGATGTCTCAGGTAATTCGCTATGTGTCGATTAAAGATGGTAATGTAGAGGTGAAGGAATCCTTCGTTGATTTTATTAAATTAGAGGGGAAGACTGCTGAGGCAGTTACTGATCTCATTGTCACTAAGCTCCGTGAGGATGGGCTGGATATCCAGATTTGTTATGGTCAAGGGTATGACAATGCTGCTACGATGGCAGGTATTCATCTTGGAGTTCAACGCAGAATTCTTGATGTTAGCAAACACGCTGTTTTCATTCCTTGCAATAACCACTCGCTGAACTTGGCTGGAGTTCATGCCGCGGGACTGAGTCCTAATGCTGTAACTTTCTTTGGAACAATTGAACGAATTTTCGTCTACTTTTCTTCCTCTACTCATCGTTGGGATGTCTTAACAAAACATTCCAAAATCACTGTCAAGCGAGTCTCTGATACGCGGTGGAGTGCTAAGTATGATGCTGTTTCTAGTCTTAAGAAGAACTTGACTCACGTTGTTAGTGCCTTGGAAGAACTGAGTGAATGGGTCTCCGAAAATCTGGACACAAAGGGCGATGCTGAAGCTCTGTTGACCTCCATCATGTCATACATATTCATTGTGTACTTATTTTTCTGGGATCCAGTGCTGAAAGAAATCAATGATGCTCAGCTATATTTTCAAAGAAAGGGACTTGCTTTGGACCAGTGTGCATTAAAAATGAACTCTTTATCCGTGTTTTTAACTAATGAACGAGAGGCAGTAGTATCAAACGCTGCAGATGCCGCCGAAGAGTTCTGTAATGAAATGGATATCAGTATAGACCCCAGAGTCAGGAGACGGAGAAGAATGCCTGGAGAGCAAGCTCGTGATGCTGGATTCACCGTGCAAGAGGATGTACGCAGAGAATTTTTTGAAATCATGGGTCGTTTATTAGCAGAAATTGAAAAACGCACAGTTTGTCTTAAAAACATGAATGATCGCTTTGAATTTCTGTCTCCTTCGTACCTTTTGAATCAGTCCAAAGATGAAGAAATTAATACCAAGGTCAATAATTTTTCTTCCATCTACAATGACATTAATCCAGGAAGTCTACTGGAAGAAATAAAGTGTTTGCGCAGACATTTGCTCAGTTTCGAAAGCATAAGCGTCGACGATGATCCAAAGAACTGGGATATGTTAAAACTACTTCAGTGGATCGTTAAATGGGATCTAGTGGAATCTTTGCCTCATATAACAATTGCCCTCCGGATCTGTCTAACTACATGCATGTCCGTGGCAAGTTGCGAACGAAGTTTCTCGAAACTGAAACTTATAAAAACTTACCTCAGGTCAACTATAAGTCAATCTAGACTGAGCAATTTGGCGATCATTTCAATTGAACGCGAAGTTGCAGAGACAATGGACATAGAAAAAATCATTCATGAATTTTCTGTTATGAAAGTCCGAAAATTTAACTAGGCATTATACATTATATAGTTATTGTTAAAATTATGTAGTGTATTATGTACGATACATTATGTAGTATTGTTAAAATTGAAGTTGCTTTATTTAAGTTTTTCTTCCAATAAAAGTTTTGTTTAGAAGTGTATTTTTGTAAAGGAATTGTTTTTAAAATTGAAAATTGTTGCAGGGGGGGGGGGCATTTTCGCCCAGAGCAGCAAAAAGTATTGGTACGCCTCTGGTGGTTTGAAAATACTGAAGATATATACGTACAAAACTTGAACCAGCGTTTGTTAAATAATTAATGAAAAGATTGAATATAATGATGAGAAATAATAAATAATTAAGTAAGGAGGAAAATTAGTCTCATAAACTCAAAACATAAAAGTAAGAGTACCATGAAATGGCTTCAACAAAATCTCAAGCTTCTCGAGTGGCCCTATCAAACAGTGGTTTTTGATTGGCCCTGTCAAAGCCCAGATCTCAACTGGATCGAAAATTTATAGTTTAATTTGATAAAAAGCTGTCCGCAAGCTAAACCCTTCGAATCTGAATGAATTGCAACAATTTTCTTTAGAAGAATGGGCTAAAAGTTTTACTGAGAGATTCCAAAACGAATCACCGAAGTCATTGAAACAATAGGTGGACACAAAAAGTATGAAATAATTCCATAAGTAAATGTACAAAAACGTTTGCATATAATTTTTTTTTATTTTCCTCAAATTTTATGATGTTTTACATTATATGTTGCAGTTAAGCTAACTTTTTATTTGTTAAATTTTTCTAAACGAATGGTAAACTTTTTATAACTTTCCATACAGACATGGGGTTGATTATTAATCATAATCAAATAATCATAATCTATGATGGTGATTATGCAATCATAATCAATTCATAATCAAAATTAGAAAATATATATAATCATAATCAAATCATAATCAAAATTATGAATGTTATAATCAATGATTATTCTACAGAAGGTAAGGCTAACAAAGACCTAAGATCCACTCTAAGGTTAGCCCGAGAGAAAGGAAAGAGTAGGGGGTTAAGAGAAGAGAATAAGGGGTTAAGTAAGGAGTAACACCTATCATTCGTGGGTTAACTTTCATTCAGAAAAAAGAAAAAAAAGACTCACATCATCATCCGCCGGCCACTGCCGACAAGTCAGAAAAATAGTCGGAGAGAATAGGAGAGGGGTGAAAGATGAAAAGAAGTAAAATAAGAACGCTTACAAACCATGCAAACACAGTCTTAACTCACAGTCATACCATGCAAACTACAAACATGCAAGAAAAGAGAGTTACAGACATGCAAAGTAAAAAAAAAAAAGTAGGTAAAGTTAAACAAAAACTGGGTTAGTTTACGCTACGAGCTACATCTACGTTCGTGTTAGTCTAATTTTTTTTTTTTTTTTTAATAATTTTATTGCTGGCATCACACGCTGGCATGTCACAAGCTGGCATTCATCGTCAACAGACTCATCCTCGAGCACTACCACCAGAGCTCCTGTTCTAACTGTTTTTTTTTATATTGAACAACGTTAATACTTTTCAAATGTCTGTCAAGACGGTTCTTAAACATATTAATGCTGGTAGAATGAACGACTGACGCGGGAAGATTATTCCATTTATCAATTACTTTAAACGTAAAGAAGTTTTTAGCGATATAAGTAATGAAACGTCTGCCACGCAACTTAAATCCGTTATTGCGAGTATTATTATCGAAAGAACAATTTGTCAAAATTTACGTTATCGATGTTAGTAACGATTTTGAAAACTTCAATAAGCTCCCCCCTTAATCTTCTAGTTTCGAGTGAATACAGGTCAAACTCTTTAATCCTATCTTCATAAGGCTTATTGCGCAATGACGGAATAAGTTTCGTGGCACGACGCTGAGCCCTTTCTAACCTATCAATATCCTCACGCAAGTACGGGCACCAAAACTGAACGGCATATTCTAAATGAGGCCTGACTAGGGACTTTTAAAGGGGCAATATGATATCCTTCGATTTAAATTCGAAATTACGCGCTATGAAGCCTAACATCCTATTAGCTTTTGCACAAGACTCCAGGCACTTGTTCCTAACCTTTAAATCCTTAGATACGCGTACGCCTAAATCTACTTCCTCGTCAATGCTCGCTAACTCCCTATCATCCATCGTGTACGTGTCATTATTGTTGCGAGCACCTATATGCAAAACTTTACATTTGTCTACGTTAAATCGCATCTGCCACTTATCTGTCCACTCCATAATCCTATTTACATCGTCTTGGATCCTATTTCTATCGTCCTCGTTAACAACCTTACCGCCTATTTTAGTATCGTCTGCGAATTTTGACACGTTACTAGTCAATCCTACATCTATGTCGTTAATGTAAATTACGAATAGCGATGGGCCTAACACTGAACCCCGTGGGACACCACTACCTACATCTAACCACCCGGATTCACTACCATTAACTACGACCCTCTGCCTCCTAGCACGAAGCCATTCTTCTAACCAGTTAGCTACCTGACCGCGTATACCGTGCGCTTTAACCTTCGCAATTAGCCCTATGCGGAACTGTATCGAACGCCTTTTTAAAATCCAAATAAATAACGTCAGCTGCTCTATGCCTATCGTATTCGGCCACTATTTCGTTATAAAATTCTAAAATTAGTTAAACAAGACCTATGGCGTCGAAACCTATGCTGAATACTATTAATCAAATCTCTACTTTCTAAGTGATCGATAATACGATCCCTAACTACGGATTCCAAAAGTTTACCGACAATTGACGTTACGCTAATGGGCCTATAATTGCTAGCTACTGCGCGGTCGCGTTTTTTTAAAATAGGCGTGACGTTAGCTAATTTGAAGTCTTCAGGAATAATCCCCGTTTCGAGTGACTGATTAAAAATCTTCGTTAAGTGGCCTACGATAACTTCTTTCAAATCTTTCAAATGTCTGGGATAAAAAGCGTCAGGGCCTGGAGCCTTGCTAACTTTTAGCCTATCGATATAATGCGCAATCTCAGCCTCGTACACAGTTATTTCATCCAAAATAGTCTCGCTACTAAATGGAACGATATCGTCCACGTCGGGAACATTATTTACGTCTTCTACGGTAAAAACTGTCGCAAAAAAGTTATTGAAAATACCCGCCATCGCCTGAGCGTCAGAAGCCAAAGCGCCATTAACATCCACTAGAGGGCCTATGTTATCTTTTACCGGCTTACGATTATTTACGTATTCAAAAAACTTTTTTGGATTATGTTTACTATCCGCAGGTATAAGTATCTTTAAATTACGCTTAGCATTCCTAACTGATCTTTTAACCTGACGTCTAAGCTCGATATATCTATTAAAGTTAGCTGCCGTGCCATTGCGCTTACTAAGTCTATACGCTCTATTACGCTCGTTTATAAATTCTCCTATTTCCCTAGTCCACCACTTCGGCCTACCACGATTTCTAGCGCGCTTGGGCCTACGAGGAATAAACTCCCTTTCAGTATTCATAAAACTTTCTTTAAACGTCACCCAACGGAAATTTGTGTCATTGCCCATAAATAAGTTATCCCAGTCCACTACTCTCATCCTTTCAGCAAAACTATCAAAATCAGCCCTACGAAAATCAGGGACTTCTATTACGTTACTATCCTGAGTATTTTTTATCGCTAACTTAAACCTAAGAATTTGATGATCACTACACCCTAAACTCTCGCCTACTTCAAAACCTTCGACTATATTCTCGCCGTTCGTCATCACCAAATCTAAAATATTGTCACCGCGCGTTGGTTCGATAACTATCTGTGGTAAAAAGTTATCGTCCATAAACTCAACCAATCTCAAACCCTCCTCATTACAAGTAAAATTCTCGTAATTAACATTAGGGCAGTTAAAGTCTCCGACAATTATACTATTCCGATTGTCAATAAAATTACCAAGAAGTGTAAAATCTTGCATCTGTATCGAGGGGTTGAACGGGAGGTCTATAAACAACAACAAAATTAAAACTAATACTACGCGCCCTAACTTCAACACATATCGCATTAATTGCTGCCGGAAAATCTAACAACCTCGATAGCCCTAAGGGAATTACGAATGTACAGCAAAACGCCTCCACCAAACCTATATAACCTATCATTAGTAAAGAGTTTAAAACCCGGTATATCAAGTTCCCCCAACAAGTCCCGAGTCACGGTATTTAATCAAGTTTCAGTGATAGCAACTATATCATAGTTGCCGGAATAAATTATCGCCTTAAATTCATTTAATTTATTTCTAATACTACGCGCGTTACAATAAAAGACGTTTAAGTTATTTTTTACCACGGGCCAGCGTTTTAAACTATTTATCACGTCGGGCCCGCGTTTCCCGGACCCACAACGTTTAAAGAAGGCTTCGACCTATACAGCTTTCGCACGTTTTCGTCTATTAACCTACCTAGCCTAGCATTACCTATTTCATTAAAATGCACCCCATCTTTTATAAAAAGGCTAGGATCACTGAATTCGGACCACAGCTTTACGAAGGGTACATTTTCCTCAGCACAAATCTCTTCTAATTTGCTATTCAAAAATATTGTTTTTGACGTAATTCTAAGACCCAACCCGTGCCTAGGGGTAATACCTAGAACTAAAGACCTATCTGACCTCGCCTCCAGGGACCTAATTAACCCCCTATATCTCTCCAAAAGGTCAGGCACTCTCGTATCGGGCCTATACGAGTTTGCCTCCTACCATCGTCACCAATATTGAGTGACGGGAGGCAACGTCAATCCTATCCACTTCGTCTCTAACTCTGTCAACCCTGGCCCCTGGGAGACAGACCCTCCTCCTCTTGGTTGGATGCCGTTTAACGAACTCTTTGTCCATGTGGCGCACTAAAGAGTCCCCGATTAAAATAGTTTCCCCCTCATTCACGTCCCTTTCCAAATGGGCGAAAGGGTTCGAAACCTCGATAGGGGGGAATTACTATCACCTAACGTACGCGGCCTAGCTCCACCCTTAACCTCTCTAAATCCCTCGCTATCTACTACTCTCGGACTAACCTTAACCTCTTCTTCAACTCTATCTAACCTTCCCGACAAGCTACCTAAACTAGAAACTAGGTTACGCACCTCACCCTTCAAATTACTAACGTCTTCAACGTTAGTATTGGTTCGGCTTCCGTCAACCGTAGCCCTACCCCTGCCCTCATCAAGCGTTGCAAGTCTTTCCGCTACCTCACGTACACTGCGTTTTATGTCAACTAATTCCTCCATGAATTCGCAAAAGAAACAAACTGATCTATCGGTAATCGCCATTGGACCGCCGTTATAATCCTTAAATTCCGAATACCACCGGTTTACCCTACACCTAACACACGACGCTTTCTGCGACGGCATCGCGCAGTTAAAAATTAGTTTAAACCGTCACAGGTATAAGTTAAATTAAGCCGGCACGCTATGAAAACTTCTAAATCGCTAAAAACCACGGTATTATTATAGTATTACACCCGTCTAACGGGTGTAAAATTATTATATGTTCGTTAAGTAGATTTTTTAATTCTAAGACACTTTCCTTCAATAGCGTTTCCTTCGCAAATGCTTCGTTTTCGAGATATAAACATTTTTTGGTGTGTATCTAGTGTGTGTTTGTACGTTCGTTTGTGTGTTGGTACGTTCGCTTGTGTGTTCGTTTGTGTGACTGTTACATGTCTGCCCAATCACTGCACTCCATCCATTTCGAATTTGAATTACTTTGCTACAAAAGTGGCTTCGTGTGACACGTGCTTGTTTGATTATTACCGCTGTATTGTCGCTTTCTACGAAAATTTAGTAAAAAGTGTTGAGTTTCTGCGTGCTCACAGTGTTCTACCGACAGTATTGAAGTGTCCACATTATAAAATGGAGTGCACATATCGTCAAGACCAGAAACTGGTGCGTTGTAGAAAAAGTTACGTTGTGCTTAAAACGAAGAAAAGACGGTACTGTGATTATTCTGTCTTAGATTTTAAAGGTAATTCCTGTTTTTCTTTTAGGTTAGGATAGGTTAGGTTTAGTTGTTAGGATAGGTTAGGTCAGGATAGGTTAGGTTAGGTCAGGATAGGTTAGGTTAGGTCAATTTTGAAGGTGAAATTTGTTTTTCCTATGGTTTTTGATGTGTTTTGAACGAATCTGACCTTCAAAACCGTCGGAAATGACTCGTTTTCTGTGATTTCCCCCACACTGCCGGCTGGGGGGGGGGGTCTCAAAAACGAGTCATTTCCGACGGTTTTGAAGGTCAGATTCGTTCAAAACACATCAAAAACCATAGGAAAAACATAAACTTCACCTCCAAAGGGAGACGGGTGTAATACTATAAATTTACCAAAACCACTAATATTCAATTACTTAACTATAACAACGTAAATTTAAACGCAAGTATATAAAATTCAAAACTATCCAAAAGCAAAATTCTCAGCAATATACAAAAGTAGATGCAATATCAGAGAGCTCAGGAAATGCGTCCGTTCAGTACAGAGTCTGGCTGACGAATGAGTACATATCAATGGTTCATTGTAACTTCACCATGTGATAATGATGGAAGAATAATTTTACGTAAGATGTTTTCTTTTTTGACTTTTTGAGTGTAAAATATAGTACATATACTAGAATACTGCTGTATACACTGTACATTTATTCATTAACATATTCTGCTTGTATGCTATTACCTTATGAACCTTATGTTGTTTCGTGCGTTGGTCTTTCTTCAGACGGAGGTCAAGCTGGTGGCCCTTTTGATTCCATATTTAAATACACATAATCAATATCTGACATGGTAATCATAATTTAATCATATTTAACTGTGGCAAACAAATTTAAATTTTAATCAACATTTTTAAGCCATGTAATCATAATCTAATCATAATAAAAAATGTTAATCATAATCAAATCATAATCATAAATTTTTCGAGCCCACTAATCATAATCAATTCATGGTGCTCCTTTAGTATGCGGTCTACAGACAAATTCACACTTTAGTATGCGGTCTACAGACAAATTCACACTTTAGTATGCGGTCTACACCAATTTGTTTTTTAAATGTAGTTAAAGAAGGTTGAAATGACAATCTTACTTGAAAAAAATTTATTGAAAAGTTAAAAACAAAAAGTTTAAATGTAAGGAAAAAAATTTATTGAAAAGTTAAAAACACAAAAAGTTTAAATGTAAGTATACCTTCTTAGCTTGTTTACTAATTGCTTGTTTACATCCCAATGTCAGTCGCCCTTGACGATTGGTTAGGTTTACTCATGATATTTTCGTTAGTTTTAACGAAAATATCTTGACTAAACCTAATCAATCGTAGGTAGACCGCATACTATAGTAGCACCGGCAATTGAATTGTTTACAACTTTACTGCTTCAAATTTCTCAAGCTACTAATGTTAAACAATCATTTTGAATTTCAAGGTCAAATAGGGTCTAAGTCATGTGAGTGAGTCATTTAGCGAAAAAAAAAAGAGCGGCAGAATGCGTGAGCAGGCACAAATTTAACGAAAAAAACCTGTAGACTGCACTTTGAAAAAAGTAGAGCGCGGCAGAATTTGTAGACCGCATACTAAAGGAGCACCCAATTCATAATCAACATTTTTGCAAATCATAATCAATTCAAAATCAAAAAAATTCGCACCCCCACTAATCATAATCAAATCATAATCAAATTTTGTAATCAGCTCCATGTCTGCTTTCCAATGCATGGTACAAAAGAAAACGACAAATATAACTAAAATATTTCTCTGTACGAATACTTATGAGCGCTATATATATATATATATATATATATATATATATATATATATATATATATATATATATATATGTATGTGTGTGTGTGTATATATATATACAGTGTGTGTGTGTGTGTGTGTGTGTGTGTACATAAAGAGAGAGAGAGAGAGAGAGAGAATAAATGAACCATAAATTATGTTTTTAAGAAGGAAAAAATTTTTTAATCTTTTTTATACATGAATAATTTCTTCTTTGGTAATAAAAACTAATAATTATAAGGACGAATTATATATATATATATAGATAGATAGATAGATAGATAGATAGCTATATAGAGACAGAGAGAGACAGAGAGAGACTCTAACCACATCGTGTCCAACTGTCCATGCTTAGTTCAGTTGACTGTATTTGCAGTCGCAAAAATTTCCATTAACATTTTTTTCACTGCTATTTAACAACTTCCATTAACATCTATTACCAGTTAACCTATATTAACATCAACTTATATTAAGTTGCTAAAGGCGAATCTACTCGTTTATTATCTATTTAATTACAGTACATTTGAGGAATGTTAATTGTGTGAAAAGAGACGATATTACCAAGAAGTGGATCCATTTGCCCAGTTAAAATGTTAACCTTACCCTACATATAACACGTTCAACCTTTCACCATTTAACGCAACCTTATTACCTGTCTCTATTCCACTCTGGCCGAACTGAAACAACTTTCTACGTTAATGTAATCAAACTCTTTTACAAAGTATTTTAAAACCTCAGTCATGTCTTTTCTCAATGTCCGTTTTTTAAGGAAAACTAGTTAATTAATTCTTTCGGACATCATTTATCACCAATTCGGTATGAATTCATAGTTGCTTGCCTCTTGTGAGTGCTTTTTATCAGTTGTCTATAGCTTTTGCGAATTCTAAAATGGGTTCACCCAATATCGACTTACGAAAGCTCTCTGTCTCTTTTAAAATTTATTAGTATCAATGCCAGTATCAATTTCAATTTGCGTAGAAACAGTGTTGTGCTTTGTTTTTGAAAGGGCAGAAGTATTTCTCTCGCCCACTCTCTCTCTCTCTCTCTTCTCTCTCTCTCTCTCTCTCTCTCTCTCTCTCTATATATATATATATATATATATATATATATATATATATATATATATGAATTAAATTTTGGGTCTTTTCCGTTTGACACACATGGTTCGATTTTATTTTAAATTTCTACACAGACGTAGTTTTGCATGCCGATTACGAAAATCAGAACCATTTTTTGGAGAAATTAATAATACAAAAGTTACAACCCTTTAAAGATTGAATTTTTAGGTTAGGTTAGGTTAGGTTAGGTTAGGTTAAGTAAAGATTGGTTTTTCCCTATTTAAATGTTCACTAACTTGTTATGTTGTTATGTATTGTGTTGTTATTGTAAATGTTAGTAATGTTATAGGTGGTCCTGGAACAATTGTAGAAATTGACGAAACAGTATACTCCAGACCAGGGGTTCCCAAATTGGTGTTCCGCGGAACACTTGTATACCGTGAGAAGTGTTCCGCGGAACACAATTTGGGAGCCCCTGCTCCAGACGAAAGTACAATCGAGGAAGAGTGCTACCGGAGCAGTGGGTTTTCGGCGGTGTGCGTCGCGAGACTCGGCAGGTGTTCCTCTATGCTGTCCCATGTCGCAACCGTGAGACACTTGAAGAGTGTATCCGGGCATCGATTCTGCCAGAAACGACAATCGACAGTGACCTGTGGCGAGCCTATTCCCACATCCCACAGATACCAGGCTATAAGTTTCACCATCAAACAGTGAACCACAGTTTTGAGTTCGTCAACTCAGAAGACGGGACCCACACGCAACAAGTTGAAAGCACATGGAACTGCCTTAAACGCTCTAATAAACGACGTTGCGGCACTCATCGTTCGATGATCGATTCCTACCTCTGCGAGTTTATTTGGCGACGCAGACACGAAAACTGCGACCACTTCCAAAAAATGCTACAGTGCATCGCAACATTTAATCGAAAATATTAATTTGTGTTGATTTTTGTCACTAATATTAATAAAATACTTTAAAGGGTTGTAACTTTTGTATTATTAATTTCTCCAAAAAATGGTTCTGATTTTCGTAATCGGCATGCAAAACTACGTCTGTGTAGAAATTTAAAATAAAATCGAACCATGTGTGTCAAACGGAAAAGACCCAAAATTTTTATTATTTTAAAGTTTTTATTAGGATTTGTACGCAATATCTTTTTATTATTTTTATAACAATGATGTTCATTATTTCTTCTCGATGTGATGTAGATAGATAGATAAATAAATATATACATAGACAGAGAGAGAGAGAGAGAGAGAGAGAGAAGGAGCAGCAGAGAAAACGAGAAAAAGAAAAAATCGTGAGAGAATCAGAAACTTTCATTACATAAATACAAAGTTTTTATTTACAGAATATTTTTAATTACATGATTATGTAATGAGAATTTTAAACTAAAGATGATTACGTTGTCTTACTGAGAATTATATATACATATATATATATATATACAGGGTGTTTCAGGTCGATCCTAGAAATATGGAAATTGGAAATTGGCGGAATTACTGACAAACTTCAAATACCAAATACCAAATACAAACTACAAATTCCGCCAATTTCCATATTTCTATAGTCGACCTGAAACACCTTGTATATATATTATATATATATATATATATATATATATATAAATGTGTGTGTGTGTGTGTGTGTGTGTCAGAGAGAGAGAGAGAGAGAGAGAGACTTGGGATTTCCACTTGCCCATATACTCAAATGTTGAACAATTTCTATTTTTACTTCACTGTCAGATAAACGATTTTTTTTTTTTTAATAGCTGTTACCCAACCAAATTGCTATTTTGGCCAATACGATAAGGACGGAATCGACTGGTAAAGAACAATTTTATTTTAATTTTATGACGTTTGTATTCAATGGCTTTTAATTTTCAAATTTCGCTTGCCCAAAAAAAATCCAACTTGGTCTTAACTACGAGAGGATTTATGTTGCGATATATGTCGGTAAATTATTTTTAGGTGTGTGTGTGTGTGTGTGTGTGTGTGTGTGTGTGAGTCGTGAAAACCTATAACTCTGTATAGGTGATCCATTAATGGTCACACATTTAAATTAATTGAAGTTATTGTACTTTTGCATTCATATAAATTTGTAAACAATGGTTACGCGTTTCAGCTTTCATTAACAAAAACTTTTCCCTCGTTTTACGAACAATGAAGCAACTCCTGTAAATTCTCTCTCTCTCTCTCTCTCTCTCTCTCTCTCTCTCTCTCTCTCTCTCTCTCTATATATATATATATATATATATATATATATATATATATATTAGGGTGTCTCTTATTTTCGAAGTGTTGATTTTTTTAGGTTGCGCCCCCTCAACCAGTTCCATTGGTTGAAAAAACATCACATATAAAATGTTTTTGGATTGAACAATTTTTAGAGGTCGCCCCCGCTTATTAAAGTTCATAAAATATAGCTATTATTTATGCAATTAATATTTGAAATTACTAGCAGTTGTCAAGTATACTAAACATATGTTTTTAATTAATTAATCATCATATTTATGATGAATTCAATTAAATGAATATATTAGAGATAATTGTCAAGTTTGTAGCTGAAAATATTGCTTGATAAGACAAGATCAACCTGTTTAAACATGTTTCATCAAGAATGCTCCAGATTATGTTGCAATTGTTTATTTGTCATCATTCAGTGTTCTGCTGTCATAAGTAAAAGGTGTGTAACTGTGTATCACTATACTTCTTTTTTGCTATTATCAGATAATAAACTATGTTATTTATATTTTTCACAATTATTTATACTGATTTTGTTATTAGTGTTTGAAAAAAATTTAATGAATTTAATGAAAAAATTAGAATTTATGCTCTTATACACATATTATGAAGTTTTAAACAATGTTGCTATTTGTCACAAAGAATTTAATTTAGTTCAATGGAAATTTTACCTGACATGTGTTTCATGATCTGTGTTTCTATCAGTGGCGTCACTAGAGGGGTGCGGGGGGTTTTTGTGCAGTGTTTGAGCAGAAATTTATTATTTTTTATAAAAATATCCCTGTAGTTAGTTATAACAACAAAAACATTTTTCGTAAGCCCAGCTTACATGTATCAATATACCTACAAGGCTAAAACTCTATGCTAATTTACTTTTTGAACCTTCTAATGCGCTCCGGTCAGAGCTGTCATTATTACCCAATTACAATGACGCTTCGAATCACGTGGTTTCGTCTGCACGCTCTACAAGCACGCGCTGTTGTTTTCGTTGCTGCTGGTGTTTTTATAGTCGCTGATTTTGTCAAATTTTCTGTTGTTTTAGCTACAATATTGTGGTAATTAGTATTTGTGAACCTATATCAATAACTTTTTTGAGAATGAAGTAGTAATTAAAGGAAAAGAAGGAGAAAAATAAAAAAAGGCTTCCGCTCAGTTGTTGCAGCCTCAAATTTATGAGTATATTTCCATATGCATTTGTCTACAACTTCTACATTATTTGGGCCGTTATTGATTATGCAAACCTAATCCATTAATGTATCTCATGTAACGGTAAAGTTTAACGTTAAAATGAACATAATTTTGATGTAGTTCTTAAACGTTTTTACTTCGAATTCTATTGTTTTCTTACCGAATTTTCACTTTAACCACATGAAACTATGTAAATGTAAATACATTTAGGCTGTGCGTATGATATTGTAATTTAAAGGAGTAATTTTAATTTTGCTAGTTGTTTATGTCACTACTATTGCCATTACATTCAGTGATATACGGGAATTACGATTTACGAGTAACATTAGTACAAAAAACATTACTAAGGATTCTGTATGGTCTGGTACGGGAGGAGGTCCATGGGGGGGTGGGTGACACCATGAGTTACCGCACTGGGTGACACCAACCCTAGTGACGCCACTGTTTCTATTTCCAATAAAATAGCAAAATATAAATTTCTACTACAAAAATATTTATTCCTTGTTTCTTAGATTAAAAAATAATAGGAATAATAATTGAGAAAAATACGTTAGATTTATAAAATAGACCAAATTAACTTTATGTCTACCAAATTTTTTTTTTTTTGTAATTTAAAAAAGTCAAAAGTGATTTAGCCCTGCTCTACAAAACCATAACACTACATTAATATTTTGTTTTCTTATTTTGCAGATGAATACAAGAAGACCATTCTATTTGCTCGGATCTACAGTAGATGATATTAAAGGCTCAAAGCTGCCCCCATATAGGCAAGCTTTTGGTTATTTTATGCACCTCCACAGAGAGAAAAACATGACAATCCGCGATGCTCTGCGTCAATCTATTCGAGCCACAATAGTTATCTGGGATAAGGCCAATATTCCTACTCAGCAGGAACCTCGTGCCATGAAGAAGTTAGAGAATTTCTTTAACGAATGGACTTGCTTAAAGAAGCATGCTTCCAGAACAAGCCAGAGCCATAAAACCAAGGAGGCTGATTTTGTAGAGCGATTGGAAGATCTCTTTGACATCGCCCATGGAGACGCTGAGAAGCTGATCAAGAATCGTGAGGACTGGGAGTTCCTTCAACTGCAAAGACAAAAAGGTCGTCCTGGCTCAATCGGTGGTGTGGACACTGTACATCTTCACCGCACAAAAAATGCAGTCAAACGGTTGGAAGCTGAGGCAGAGAGAAAAAGAAAGTCAGAATCTTTGATGGAGGCGTCTACTAGTCAAGTTGTACTGGCTTCTTCCACATCTTCCAGCAACACTGATGAAAGTGAGAATGAGGAGGAGGAGCCCAAAGGAGCTTGTGCTTTACCAAAATCTAAGAAAAAACGAGGCATGAAAAACATCATGACTATTCAGATGTCTGCTGCCCTGGATCGTACACAAATTTCCTCTAGAAAGGCAACATTTATCCTCGCAGAGGCAGCTAAAAGCTTTGGTTTGGACGCTTCAGATTACAACATAAACCAACATTCTATCCATCGCCTTCGAAATAAGAACCGAGCTCGTCATGCTAAAGAACTTAAGGAGCATTTCCATGGAGAATGTTCTATGACAGTCCACTGGGATGGCAAGATGATGGAGGACCTCACCTCGCACAAGCACATTGATCGTCTCCCAGTACTTGTGTCAGGACCTGGTGTTGAACAGCTGCTTGGTGTCCCCAAAATCCCAAACTCAACTGGAGAAGCACAAGCTGAAGCCGTCTTTAACTGCCTGAATGAATGGGGAATTACAGAGAGAGTAAAAGCAATTTGTTTCGATACAACAGCTTCAAACACGGGTCAATATAGTGGAGCCTGTGCTCTCATCGAAGCAAAATTGGGACATGATGTTTTGTACTTGCCTTGTAGACACCATGTTTTAGATTTATTGTTGGGAGCTGCATTTGAAGCAACATTGGGATCTACATCAACTGGTCCAGAGATATTGATCTTTAAGCGTTTTCGTGACAATTGGACTTCTGTTGATCAAAGCCAGTTCCAAACAGGTGAGACAGACACGATTACTAAAGAAGCAATTATCCAGTCTAAAACTGAACTAATTCAGTTTGCTAGATCCCAGGCACCTATGCTACGGGATGACTATCAAGAACTTTTGGATCTGTCCATCATCTTTCTTGGAGGTGTCCCCAATAAAGGCATCAAGTTTCGTGCACCAGGTGCCATGCATCGAGCTCGCTGGATGTCCAAAGCGCTCTATTCTATCAAGATGTGGCTTTTTCGAAACCAGTTCAAGATGACTAAGACTGAAGAACGAGGAATTCGAGATCTTTCCCTTTTTTCTGTTCTCATCTATATGAAGGCTTGGACAACATCCTCACTCCCTATTGAAACCCCATTTAATGACTGGCTCCTTATGAGGTCATTGATTAATTATCCTAACAAAAAGATTTCTGATGCAACTAAAAAAAAGCTCTCTAACCACTTATGGTACCTGTCTGAAGAAGCAGTTGGTCTTGCTTTCTTTGATGAGCGAATTACTACAGATGTAAAGAAACGCATGGTAAAGGCATTAGAAGATGAGTCCACTGATAGACCACCCAAGCGTCCTCGGATTCCTGAATCGACCTTCTGCTCTGGTGAAGGACTACACCAACTTGTTACAAGAAATACTAGAGAATTCTTTACTAAGCTGAATTTGCCAGAAGGATTTCTGAACAAGGCACCCAGCACTTGGACATCCAACTGTGAATATTTAAGGGCCAGAGCTATTGTTGCAGCTCTATCTGTTGTAAATGACCGGGCAGAACGTGCAGTAGCTTTAGTTCAAGAGCTGAATAAGAAATTGACAGTGGGGGAAGAGCAGCTCCAGTTCCTGCTCCAAATTGTTGCAAAACACCGCCAGAGTCACCCAGTTCCATCAAAAACTGTTCTTCTCAAAAAATAACCATCAATGAGGTCGCACCTTAAAATACACCATATTGTATAATCATTGTATATTAAATAAATGTTGTATAAGGAAATAATGCTAATTAAAGTAATTAAAGTATGTAAATAGCACTGGCATTTTGAATTTATCTCTATATAATAAACTAATGGTTTTTTTTTGTAGCAATGCTTCATTGCTGATTGTATATAAAAAAAGAGCCAGGAAGGATTTTGGATAGGAGAAAAAGGATTGGGATAAAGAAGGATTGAGGACCAAAGGATGGATTATAACAACATCAAGGATAGGTTAGAAAAGGATCAATGATAAATAAGAAGGCCTATACTTATAAAAACGAATCAAACTAAAAAAAGAAGGAAGGAATTATGTGTATAATGAGCATAATCATATGTCAGGAGCTATTATGCCATGGTCACCATTTTTATTAGCCGGGGGCGACCCCTAAATATGAGCCAATTTGTGTCAAACTTTCAAGTTTTAGTTTTTATGCTAAATGGAACTATTTTAGGGGGCGCAGATAAAATAATTCAACATTTCAATTTTTGACTACCCAATAAGAGACACCCTAATATATATATATATATATATATATAATATATATATATATATATATATATATATATATATATATAGTCTGGAACACTTTCTGTAGAAGGAGTTTATGGTCAGCAATCTCTCCTCCGAATATATCATGAAAAAGGTCTAAATAGACACTTTAATGAAGAGTAAGTGGGATCTACGAATGGTCAGACTTTCTAGAACATGCTAACAATACAGGATTCTAAAAAATTTATCCTCCACCATGATTCGAACCCGGGTCCTCCGGCATACAGACGCGGATACTGACCATTGAATTTTATAGGAGGAGATTGTAGACACCAATCTACTAGGGAAGTACTCTTAAGGCAGAGTTACTTAGGCAGAAGACAGGGAGTGCTGGAACTCCCGTTTCTTCTGTCACTGTCCTCTTTAGCTGATCTTTTTCCGTGTCTCATCTACCCTGTGAGCAGTCCAGCATTCTCTCAAACACACAGTTCTCCCTCTATTCTTTACTACACACATGCATTTTACACATGCGTAAATAGTAAATAAATTAATAAATAAATAATTAATAAGTAATTATTAATTATTAATTATTTATTAATTAATTAATTTATTAATTATTTATTTATTAATTTATTTATTAATTATAATTAATAAATAAATTAATAAATAAATAATTAATAAGTAAATTAATTAATAAATGATAAATAATTAATAATTAATTAATAAATTAATAAATAAAATGGCATCATAACTAAATAAATAAAATGGGCCTCATAGACCTTGATTTTGACTTTCTCCTTCTTATATAGGAGGTGGCGTTTTAGCGTGCGTTCGCCCTTGCCCCTCCTTCCTATATATAAAAAAAAACTACAAATGGGGAACAGGTTTTGTTTATGCAAAATTGCCCCGTTCGGCGTTCATATTTCATGCAATGGTACCTTCGTGTTTGCCAGAGAGCTCTAAATTAAATACTGTCCAATGGGTCGAGTGGAAGGGGGTTAGCATCGTAAAAGCACCAATGGATAATGAAGTGTCGTTTTTCTTTGGTGAAAAAATGCTGTTAGGATGTTGTTAACCTTCATCCTTTTGTAGTCAGGTGGTCAGTGCCAGCCCGTGTCCCAAACACAGAGGGCCCAGTTTTCATATATATATGTACGGTATATGCAAATTTTATTACTACCTGGAGCATAACCTAACCCAAACTCACCTAATTTAGCTATACTTACCTTATATATACACAAAGATTACTATTTTAAATTTCCAAGATAAATAAAACTAAATGAAATATTTTCCGACGTCACTTTAAGAAAAAATTTATTCCAATTTTTGTTATGTCGTTAATTGTTATAAACGTTAATATGTTATATCGTTAATTTAACCCTTTAACGTCGGAATTTTTTGTAGGGTTATGTTATGAATGCGTGTATTTGAAACGTTACCAATTTGTAGCGGTCGTCCTTTTAGGGTTGAAGTGTATTACTTCCGAACTAAATGTATTTCTCACAAAAGAATTTCAATTTGCTACGAATATAATTGATGAAAGAGTAAACTCACTGATAGTCTTAATACCAGACTTCCCCCCCCCCCCTCATGTGGTCTTACTGCACGCGTATGAATTTTAACTTTCCTTCAGTTAGATGTGAAAAAAAATTATGATGTGGTTTATGTAGAATATGTTGAGAGTATACTTATCGGAGAAAGATTCGTGTATACATATACTGTATATATAAAGAGACATAACTAGAACATGTATAAAAATAATAATTGTATTCCAGAGATTAGAGAAACGCCACCAAAGAACAGTGGATATAATTTTTATGCAGAAGGAGGGACCAAGGGCGAATGCCCTCAAAAACATCCTCACCCCATAGAAGAATAAGAGAGCCAAAATCAAGGTCCAGGGTTTTCGAGATGCCTGAACACTCTGTGTTTGAAAGAGTGGAGGGCATAGACAGGGGTAAAGATGGATTGAGGAAGGTTGTTCCAGAATTCACCGGTTGAGTAGATGAAAGATTGAAAATACCGATTAACGTTTGCGTTAGAGAGTTGGACAGAAAAGGAATGAGAATGTGTCGAAAGTCAGGACTACTAATATGGCAGTAAATTTAGATGTTACTCAAGCATTCCCGACCACAAACTATAATAGACGTGTGGATGAAATTGAATTGAAATGGATACAGAACGTATTAAAAAAAATAAAGACCTTATTAAAAAATAAAGAACGTACTAAAAAATACTTCATACTTCATACTTCAGCTCCCAGGTAGGCTAGTTAGCCTGTCAGTGGAGCCAGCCTCCTTCGCCACTCCACCCTGTCCAGCAGTACTCCCGTTTCCCATAGCTCTTGCATGCTGGGCAAGTCGTATCTTCGCAAGCTCTCCTCCACTTCGTCCCTCCATCTCCTTCTCGGTCTCCACCGCGGTCTTTTGCCATTCCCTGATCTCCACTCCCAGCACGTCCTCGCATTTCTCCCCTCCTCCATTCCCTCCAACTGGCCCAACAATCTCAATTTGGCAACGTCGATTTTTCTCAAAATCGGCGATACTCCTACAGTGGCTCTTATTTCTTCATTCCTTATCCTATCTCTTCGCGTCTTTCTCAGAATAGTCCTCAGCGGTCTCATTTCTGCCGGCTGAATTCTGCTTCGATCTGCCATGCTTCGATCTGCCAGTGATCAGTCTTTCCCTGTTGTGATCAGTTTTTCCTTGTGAACAGACGTGTTTTATAGAGTGTCCAGTGTTATCAATTGAATAAGTGGTTTTCGTTAAGGTGTCTTTAAAGAAAATAGTGTTTGGTGCATTCTTAACTAAATTACTTCGTGTTACTAATCATTCATTAACGAATATATTTCATTTATTGACTTTATTCAGTACTATATTATTTGATTAAACCAAGGCTAGTGCACGTGGCTTGCCTTGTTTGTTTTTCAAATCTATCAGAAAACGAGGAGTCATAAGGTTCATTTTCCCTTCCTTCGGGAGATCAGGTAGTGCGGTCACACACCGTGAGAAAAAATTAAAAAAGTCGGTCGAATCGCGGACAGATAAGTATTATTAATACTCTTTCTTTTACAGATCTTTCGTCTGTAGCTTAATTATATATTCATTTAGTATAAATTTGTGTTACAAGAACCTGTTTCTGCGTATCAAGAACATTTTTACGGGTTTGAGCAGGTGACAGCACAATAACCACGCGGTACACCTACGTTGTAATTTATTAATTTCCAAACACTCGGTTTTTTTTATATTTTTTTAACTAATTAAAAGCATGACACCCCCGTCAAGTACTTGCAGTCGCTGTGAAGGGAAATTTGCCGCTTACGCGTTTACAATGGCTAATAATAATGAACAGTTAGTTTGCAGATGGTGCTCAAGCATGGAAGTCCTGAGAAACGAGTTAGAATCCCTTGAAACTCCAGTTACGACCCCTCCTGACTCAGTTTCTACTAATAATATAAATAGTACTAATAGCCCTCTCTCTTCCCCTATTTCCCAACCCTTCGTTCGAGTGCGTAATGGAGCACCATTGAGAAAATCTAAGACTTGTCTACCAGTAATAACAAACAATAAGTTTTCTGTTTTAGGTTTCGAAGATGCTGATGAACCGGAAATACGACTCGTTGGCGATTCCATTGTTCGAGGGCAGCTCGAGGAATTCTGTGGGAGAAACCCTCGTCGTAGGCGCCGTTACTGCTACCCTGGTGCAAGGGTGGAGGATATAACTAATAGTGTTGACCATTTTACAGACGGTACCGCCGAGGACACAACGTGTTATTCATGTCGGTACTAATAACGTTTTAAATTCTAGATCGGAAGAACTGCTGGCTAGGTACAGGGACTTACTAGAGCGATTAAAGGAAAAAACTAATAAGATTGTTTTAACAGGTATACTTCCTCGAATTATCCAACGTAACGATTTCTACAGCAAGGCGACCTATATTAACAATAACCTAAAGTCTCTTTGCCAACAGGAAGGAGTGCATTTTGCGAATTTTTGGAACAGTTTCTACGGCAGGAGGGACTTGTTCCTCGGAGATGGACTTCATCTTAATGACGTTGGAGCTGCGCGTTTAGGAAGACTATTTCATAATACTGTCTCTTCTTTTCAGGCTGCCGTAACTCGAACGGTCCCAGCGTAAATTCCACAAATTTCCCCTGCGCTCGCGAAGGTGTCGCAATTACAAACAATTTGAAGGTTCTATCCTTAAATGCTCGTAGCTTACCGAAATAAAATAAACGAATTTTTTTCTTTAATTGCTTGTAAAGACTATGATTTAATTGCGATAAATGAATCGTGGCTTAGCACTGAAACACGTGACTTTGTAGGGGAGTATCAAATTAGAGGTTATAGACTTTTTGTTAAAAACAGAATAGGTAGGCGAGGAGGCGGTGTTATGTTGTATATCAAAGATAATATTGCGAACGTTATAGAAGTAAAGCACACAATTCCAGAACCATAGATTCGACTATAGCAGAACTTAAATTGAACGATTTCAAACTTGTTGCGGTTATATATAGGCCCCCTAATCAAACAGCTGATACGGACGAAGCGTTATATCGTGAACTAAAGAGAATAATAGGTAGTGAGCAGGCTTTAGTTATGGGTGACTTTAATTGCGCCAACGTGAATTACGATACAATGCAGGGAGACGCGGAAGGTAATCGTTTAGTTAATTTTCTCGAGGATAGCTTTCTTATTCAAAAGGTTGGGGAACCTACGAGGTTGGACAGTATTTTAGATTTAGTAATAACTACGGATGATAGGCTAATTACTGATCTTCAAGTAATAGAACCGTTAAGCAATAGCGATCACAATATGGTAGAGTTTGTCCTCTCAGTAAGTCACTCGAAACCAGCTAACTCGACTAAAATTCCTAACTTCCAGCACGCAGACTTTTGTAAATTTCGAAATAAATTGTCACACGTCAATTGGGAAAACGTAATGGGGAACTCCAACGCAAAACTAATGTGGGAATCGTTTGAAACAGTATTTAGGACTATAAATGAGGAATGTGTACCGTACAAAATTAAGCGTGCGAAAGTAAACAAGCCCTTGTGGTTTACTTCTAGAGTAGGAGACATTATAAAGAGTAGAGATAGGGCTTATAGGCTACATAAGTGCGATAAAGACAATTTGTGGTTACGAAACTACATATCTCTAAGGCGTGAAGCGAAAAGTGTAATAAAAAAGTCCAAGCGCGAATTTGAAATCTCCATAGCTCGTGACGGTAAAGAAAACCCCAAGCGATTCTTTCAATACGTCAACAATAGAAATCCAGTAAAAAGTGTCTTGGGGCCGTTGAAAAATGTTAACGGAGATCTAGTTTCTGAAAACAAGGAAATGGCTACCTTGCTAAACGAATTCTTTACGTCAGTTTTTACTATAGAAGATGTAACGAATATCCCTACGGTCATAGACATAATACCTTTTGATAATGGTAATATTTTGGATAATATTGTGGTTAGTGAAGGGGAGGTAATGCGCTATATTGATAAAATGAAAACGCGTAAATCACCGGGGCCGGATTCCATATATCCCATACAACTAAAAGAATTAAAAGATAGCATTGTTGTGCCGCTAACAAAGATTTTTAATGCGTCTATTTCTGAGGGGTGCGTACCAGATAATTTCAAGTTAGCAAACGTAACACCTATCTTTAAGAAAAGCGATAAAGGTGCGGCGGGAAATTATAGGCCAATCAGTTTAACGTCTGTTGTAGGTAAGCTACTGGAATCAATAATTAGGGATCGTATAGTCGAACACTTAGAATTGCATAACTTAGTTAGAAATACGCAGCACGGTTTTAGGCGAAACAAATCTTGCTTAACTAATCTTTTTAGAATTTTTTCAAAGCGTGGTTGACGTTTACGATAGTCATCGGGCGGTTGATGTAGTGTATTTAGATTTTCAAAAGGCTTTTGACACCGTACCGCACAAAAGACTCATTCAAGAAACTAGGGCTCATGGAATCAGGGGTGTAGTAATAAAATGGATAGAAGAGTGGTTGCGAGGTAGGAAACAGAGGGTGGTCTTTGAAGGAGCGGAGTCAATTTGGGCTAATGTAGCGAGTGGCGTTCCTCAGGGTTCTGTACTGGGCCCCTTGCTTTTTCTTATATACAGTTTCAAAGTTTGCGGATGACACGAAGCTGGGTGGTAGGGCGATTAATGACGAAGATAGAGGTAAAATCCAGGAAGATCTGAATAAAATCGTTGATTGGTCAGTCACATGGCAAATGAGATTTAGCGTCGATAAGTACAAAATTTTACATATAGGTTCGCGTAACGGTAATTTTGCGTATAGTATGTCAGGGAAAGAGTTAACAAGGGTAGAGCAGGAAAAAGATTTAGGAGTTATAGTCACTGGTGATTTAAAAGTAGCGAAACAAAGTACAGCAGCGGTCAATAAAGTGAATAAAGTGTTAGGTTTTATAGCTCGGAATTTTGAGTACAAATCGCGCGATATTATAGTTTCTCTTTATAAATCATTAGTTAGACCCCATTTGGAGTATGCGATCCAATTTTGGAATCTACATATGCGCAAAGATATGGACAAAATCGAAAGAGTTCAAAGACGAGCAACTAAGATGATTCCGTCGCTTAGGTTAAAGTCGTACGAGGATAGGCTTAAGGAGTTAAAATTGACTACACTCGAGACGCGGAAGCTAAGGGGTGATCTAATGAAGGTTTTCAAAATTATGAATGGGTTCAATTACGCAGATAGAGATAGCTTTTTCGAAATATCTCAATATAATAGGACTAGAAATAACGGGTGTAAGTTCACAAGTAGAAGGTTCGAGAGAGCAGTTGCCAAAAACTTTTTTACGCATAGAATAGTAAATAGGTGGAATAGTTTGCCGGTAGAAGTAATTAGTAGCACGTCTATAAACATGTTTAAAAATCGATTAGACGCATATGTTGATAGATTGGGTTTAGTTTAAGGTAGTAAAATTAAGGGTTGGATAAGACAGATTTTGATTCTCTTTTCATTAAAGATCACAATAACCAGACTAGAGGTCATAGTATGAAATTATTTAAGCCAAGATGTAGAACAAATTTAAGAAAACATAGTTTTACAGACATAGTAATTAAGTTTTGAAACAGTCTGACAGAAGAAGTGGTAACTTCAGATACAATTGATTCTTCAAAAGAAGGTTGGATAGTTTGATGTCTGCAAGGGGCATCTGGTGATAGTGTTTAAGCCCATTTTTATTGCATGAATGGTACTACAGTAGTTTATTTCATATATATTATGTACATTTGGGTGATGGATCCTACAGCTCAACACAAGTGTTGTTGGATATAGGGAGGCAGCATCTTCGGTTAGGGGATACTCTCTGTCGTTACACACCCTATTTAAAGAGATTCCTCTGCCGAGCGGTGCCCCCCATAGTACTGTCAGGTATTGAAAAGCTCATGATTTTCACTTGCCCCACAAACACCTTTAAATGGGAGACCCAAAATGGGTGCACACACATTTCTACATTACTGTACAGTCTTTACAGCCACACCTACACTTTTCCTCCTAAGTATATATATTGTAATGTATATGGTTGTAAATTGTGACTTGGTCCGCAATTGATATGGACCGTGACTTATTTTTGGTTGGCAGGGTACTGGTATTGATGGATACCGTAATGAAATTGACTGGATTCTTTGGATCTGATATATTTGCATGTCAGTTATAAATAGATATAGAGTGTAACATATTTGTGGATAGTAGTCTATTATGACTTGATCCTCTGGATCCAGAGAGTCTATCTTTAGTTTTAAATTGATAATTATTCAGTTTTGTAAAAATTGGTTGTTGCCAATGTACAGGCAGTTTTTACATAGTGGAGCCACCTCGATGGGCCGAAGTGGCCCCTAGTGTGCCCACTATAAAAATTTCTTATGTTCTTATGTTCTTTGTGGTTCGGAACCCACGTAAAATTGTAGGTCCCCTCCGCCACCACGGAGGACATGCACAATACACAATTACGAACACAGTTAGGTAGACCAGCCATGAGTGGATCCTAGGGTCTTTGTTGGTCTGAAACATTATAACATTATAACAAATCAGTATTGGTGTTAAAACTGTTCCAAAGATTATTTTCTTAGTCCCAAGGGGCATATGTTCATCTCTCAGTAGCGGGTATAACATTCCGACATTTTTACTAAACTTTTCAATTCTTTCAGTTATTTCTTGTATATTACCACTTTCTTTAGTAAACATACTCCCTAAATATTTAAATTTTTCAACATTTCTTATTTCCTTATCTCCTTTTTGAACTCCGAATTCTTCTTCTCTTCGACATACACTTAATATTTCTGTCTTTTCTACATTCATTTCCATTCCCCCCTCCTTCAAACATTCATTTCAATCAATTAAAACTTGTTCTATATCTTCTCTCTCTGTCGTCCAGAATGCTATGTCATCTGCAAATGCCATTATTCCATTATTATTATTCATTTCATGACGTCGCTTGAAACTTGCAATTACTGTGTCCATGTGGGTTGGGCACGATTCGATGTGGCCGACTCGATGCAACCCAACTCGATGTGGCCGACTCGATGTCAGGACAACTCGATGTGATATCCCTAAGGGATATTTTCGTTAGTTTTAACGAAAATATCACAACTTAACCTAACCAATCGTCAAGGGCGTACAGTTGACCTAACCGGGCATTCAGTTAACCCACATTAAATATATAAAGAAAATGAAATCGACTTGGCCTGGCATCGACTTGGCTTGACATCGAGTTGTCCTGACATCGAGTCGGCCACATCGAGTTGGGTCGCATCGAGTCGGCCACGTCGAATTGTCCCTGCCCCGTCCAGGTAGGCTATAAACAGGAGTGGTGATATAACACTGCCCTGCTTCACCCCTGTTCTTACTTCAAAATTATTATTCATTTCATGATGTCGCTTGAAACTTGCAATTACTGTGTCCATGTAGGCTATAAACAGGAGTGGTGATATAACACTGCCCTGCTTCACCCCTGTTCTTACTTCAAAATTATTATTCATTTCATGATGTCGCTTGAAACTTGCAATTACTGTGTCCATGTAGGCTATAAACAGGAGTGGTGATATAACACTGCCCTGCTTCACCCCTGTTCTTACTTCAAACCACTCATCATTTTTGTGTCGTCCTTACTTTGCATTCGCTAACTTGATACAAACTTTTCAAAGCCCTAAGAAGTGTTCCCCTTACCCCATAAATCTCCTCCAAACATCTCCACATTCTTCCTCTGGGCACTGTATCGAATGCTTTTTTAAGATCTATGAATATTACATAGACGTTAGTATTAAATTCACATGTCTTTTCTATAACAGAACTGAGGCCAAAAATAAGCTCTACCGTACTTCTATCTTTCCGATAACCATGCTGTTCCTCTCCCAACCTTACTTCAATTATTTACCTTGCTCTTTTTTCTATTATTCTATCATAAAGTTTTGTTATATGATTAATAAGCGATATTTCCCTATAATTCTCACATCTACCTGAGTCACCCTTTCCTTTATATATTGGAACGATGATTGTTTTTCCCCAATCACCGGGGACTTGACCTTCTCTCCAATATTTATTCAACAGGTTTCAAATTTTTTCTTTCATGGCTTCGCCTCCCTCCTTTATAAGTTCAATCGGAAACTCGTCCACTCCCGTTGACTTTCCATTCTTCATTTTATTAACAGCCTCTTCCATTTCTTCTCTGGTAATAATTACCTGTTCTACTAATTCCTGGTATATTCCATCTGCTTCCTCCACTTCTTCTTCTGGATCTCCATTCAGTAGATCTTTAAAATAATCTGACCATCTTTTATTAATTGCTCCAGGTTCCACTATCACATTTCCCGCTTCATTTTTAATACTGTATACGTTTTCTTTTCCTTCCTATAAGATTTTGCAAGGCTATAAATCAGTTTTTTGTTTCCTTTCTCATCCTCTCTCAATTTTTCTCCCAATTCCCTCATTGTCATTTGTTTTGCCCTTTTCTTCTCCCTCTCAGCTTCATAATAATAAAAAAATAAAGAACGTATTAAAAAATAAAGAACGTATTAAAAATAAAGAACGTATTAAAAATAAGGAACTTATTAAAAAATAAAGAACGTACTTAAAAATAAAGAACGTATTAAAAATAGAAACGTATTAAAAATAAAAACTTATTAAATATAAAGAGCGTATTACAAAAATAAAGACATTATGTTTTAAAAAATATATTTGGTGCTACTTTAGTATGCGGTCTCCCTACGATTCGGCGGTCTACCTTTTAATTATATCTTATTATCTTGTTTACTAATTGCTTGTTTACATCCCGATGTCAATCGCCCTTGACGATTGGTTAGGTTTAGTCATGATATTTTCGTTAGTTTTAACGAAAATATCGGATCATGTCAAGAATAGCGAACCCAACTTTACCATGTCAAGAATAGCGAACCCAAAAATTCCCTTGTCAAGAATAGCGAACCCAAAAGTTCCCATGTCAAGAATAGCAAACCCAATATAAATATCATGTAAAGGAAAAAGTTAAACATATGTAATCTTCACTTTATTGATGAAAGAATAAATAAAACAATTTACTGAAATGAAAATGAACCGTATACTAATTTATTAAAAAGGAAATTGAGTGGCAATTGCGTTACAGAAATTAATTAACCTGTTTACTTTATTTCTTTCCATCCACATGAACTGTTGTAAATAACCTGGAAGAAATTCGCGTTTGCATCCTCGCATGTTGTTAATTTTAGCCTTATGCCCTTCGTGCGGGTCGCGGGTAGCAAAAATTAACCAAACTATCACGACTTAACCTAACCAATCGTCAAGGGCGTACAATTAACCTAAAAAAATAAATAAAAAACAATAAATTTTTTTTTATTTATTTATTTTTATATATTAAGAGAAGAGGATTCTTTATACTGTACGGCATTGACGATTGGTTAGGTTAAGTCGTGCTAGTTTGGTTAAATAAAAAAAGACTAATATAAAAGCATTTAATACGTCCTTAACTAATTACTTAAAATTGGGAAACATAAACCTACCGTCTGAAGTTATGAAAACGTCGTCCTTGAGGACTTCCCATGTCAAGAATAGCGAACCCAATTTTACCATGTCAAGAATAGCGAACCCAAAAATTCCCTTGTCAAGAATAGCGAACCCTGCAGGTGTTGGGTTCGCTATTCTTGACATGATCCAAAATATCATGACTAAACCTAACCAATCGTAGGTAGACCGCATACTAAAGTAGCACCATATATTTAAATCAAATGAAAGAGATTGAAGAATCAGAAATAAATAAATAAATTAAGTGGAAATATTTGCCTGAAAAAGATGGTTAAGAAGGACTCCTCTCAATAACAGGAAGCAAAATATGGCCCATATTTAGTAGTTAAATAGACAAAAATAGATAAAATAGATAAAAAAGAATAGGAAACGGATATGCATTGAGAAAGCTCAGAATTTTTTCTTCCGGCTGAGGAAATAAAGTCTTAAACTTTATACTTTAGAACGGAGAGTAAAAAAAAAGAAAAGATTAAATGGACTGTGCCCAAAAAAGAAATATTCAAGGGTATACTAATAGTAGGTCAAAAGTACTTTCATACTTTAGAACGGAGATAAAAAAAGAGAAAGATTAAATGTACTGTGCCCATAAAAGATTTCAAGGGTATATCGATAGTAGGTTAAAAATTCTTCCAGAGCAATGACGCGGTTTTCTTCTTCAGAAGCGGAGTCTTCGAAAACTAAACATAAACTATATAAAGTATTTTTCCAGGAATTAAAAGACTTTTAATTTTAATCTGTACTGCATTTACCTTCAATCTACCAAGTGTACTGTACTCTTTAAAGCTTTATATTTAGAGTACACTCAATACATTTTTTATTCACCGTTCTAAAGTTGACACAGCAAACAGTTTTTAGAGTATATAAGTTGAACAACAGAAGTTAGAAGAAAAATTTGGTGAAAAAGAGGCAAATCTGAAACTAACTTTCCTTCACGAATTTCCTGTTGAAGAATATAGCATTAAATATGTTATCATATATAAAGATTAACCCAAATTGTTCTTGTACTTGCGCAGAAAAGGAAGTCAGATGCGAAGGAAATATAATGCAATCCTTTAAAGGGCAATAGGAAAGAATACACAAGGTGGTCCACAAAAAATGGGGAAACTGAGTTGTCTAATTTATTTCGTGTTCGTAGCGTGACTAAACCTAAATAAGTCTGAAATGGAGATAGTAAACTCAATTAGTCTTTTTTGAAACTTGTGCAAAAGAATTAGTGATATGTCCAAATGCGAATATACCATACTTCTTCGAGATAATACTTACTCACTATTGAATTTATAAGCCGATGTATGTAAACATTTTCAAAAGATAACTCAACTCCGTAATTGACAATTTTTCGCCACTCAATTACATAGAAATTCAATTATTGTTATACACTTATTGTTATACAAAAAAACCACAACAAAGAATGAAGTAATTTCATTTTCTGTAAAAGCTTCACGTCATGCTATTTAATTTATGATTATTTTGTAAAAAAAAAAAAATGCTAAAATATTACGATACAATTTGGCCTTTCAAATTGAGCGATCGATGAAGAAACTTCGGATGTGATTTGTTCTAATTTCACGAATACTCTTTAGCATTACATTTTTTATAATCATCCGATGGTCTATTTCTAACGAGGAATTTTTTGTTTTTTCCAAGTCATCCAGTTTTTGCCTTTTAAAAATTACTTCTATTCATTACAACTTCCATATATAATTGCAAAAAAATTTGAATGCCTTTTTCAGCGAACAATATTTTATGGGTTTTTGACGCAATAAAAACTTTTAACTTTGAGTTTTAAATTTAAGATCACAAATATTTAGAAATATTAGCAAAAGTGTTACCCATATATGCACATTTAAAGGTCTTCTCAAAATAGGTCATGTCGAAAGAGAAAGTTCATTAAGAATAGAGCTTCTCATTTGTCTAAAGTGTTCAAAATTCGAGACAGAATTTCTTTTAGGAACACGTATCATTCATTATTCATGAGGAAAAGGCAATAATAAGACCAGCACTCCTTTCTGCTTCATATATTTTTATTTTATAGGCTCTCTCTCTCTCTCTCTCTCTCTCTCTCTCTCTCTCTCTCTCTCTCTCTCTCTCTCTCATAGTCCTTCGTGGTTATTTTCATCATAAATATTATTCACGTTTACTTTCGTGAAATATTATATATATATATATATATATATATATATATATATATATATATATATATATATATATATATATATAAAGAGAGAGAGAGAGAGAGAGAGAGGAGAGAGAGAGAGAGAGAGAATGTCAAATGGTTTTTTTCTTCACCTTGAAATATAAAAACAGGATTTCAAGTTTTCACTTTTTAAGTGAATGAGAAAAACGAGCACAAAAAATTCCTTCGTAAAATTAAAAATAATAATTTTAAAGGAGGAAAGTTCCTCTAAACACTTCGATCTTGACCTTAAAGGTTACACGCATCAATAACTGTGTGTAAATTTTGATTTTGGAGGGATTGCATACGACGAAGGAGGGTTATTTGCGTCCGCAAAGGAGGTTGCAGTTGATGGCGGGGGTGTGGGGTTGTATTTGTCTATTTGTCATTGGAGACCAGTAAACGGAAGTTCGGTAAAAGTATTACCTTTCTGAGTTTTAATAGATAGATAGATAGAATAACCTTTATTAATAATAAAATAAATAATTTTTTTTTCAATTTACAATATGAATAATTGTGAAGCTCGACTATTTATTATATTTAATTTGGCCCTTAAGCTTTAGGCTTTACTGGGCTCTTATTAAAAATAAGCATCTAGTTGTTATAAATTAATAATAATAAATACATAAATAAGTAAATAAGTATTATTAATAGTTAAAACATGTATTACAATATTAAACAATATTAATGGACAATATTAAACAATATTAGTGGACATTAATCCTAGATTTTTGTTAGTATGCCATTATTAATCGGAATTTCAACTTGGTTTTAAACAAATTAACATCCACAATATTTTCTATATCGGCATGCAAGTCATTCCATAGTTTCAATCCAATGAAAATGGGTAGTTTGTGAGATGAAGACAATCTAAATTTCTAGGGAACATTGAGTTAGATCTTATACATTTAGTATAAAATTAAATGATAGTTTAATTGTAACATTATGCAAGCTTAGTTTTTAAAATGAAATGTTATCAATTCGTAAGTAAAAATTACACATCTCTATAACAACATATACACTACGTATTGCGCACCAAATACTATACAGATATATACTATCCGTACATATATACACACAGATACACACAAAGATCCCAAGATGGCTTTTTTAAGCGAAATTTGAAACTGGAATAAGATAGTGCTTATTTGATTAGAGTAGGAAAATTATTCCTTATACTGAAGAAGTAACTTGTAACACTGCCATTCTACCAGCATGAGTAGGCTGACCATATTTCCTTGAGACAAAAACGGGACATTGGGATGGCAAAAAAGGGACGGGGGTTATGTAATATTCTGTATTCATGAAAAAGTAAGTACATAAACATATTGAGCTTACAATTATTCTTCAGTGACAGAACCCATACAGAACCCATAAAAAAAACGGTACTGTCCCGTTCAAAACGGTACGTATGGTCAGCCTAAGCATGAGTCATCTCAGGTTTGATTGTAGGTTATTATATCTGAGATCCATGTCATTACACGGAAAACTTTAAAAAATAATAGCTTAGTTTAGTTTTAAATTTCCATTATATGATATTGATAAGTGCAAGAGTTACAGCTCTCTCTCTCTCTCTCTCTCTCTCTCTCTCTCTCTCTGCTTGGGGACTCCCAACATGGGTTTAGACGGCATAGGTCGTGTCTCACCAACTTGTCGAGTTTTTCCGTCATGTTGAGTGAGTATGATAAGAGTAGGGCGATTGGTATACTTTATCTCGACTTTCAGAAAGCCTTTGATAAGGTACCTCACCGCTGACTAACGGCGAAAGTCCGCGCGCTGAGTATCGGTGGGGAAGTAGGTAGGTGGATTGAAAACTGGCTGAAGAATAGGCGGCAGAGGGTTGTAATTAAAGGAGTTAGTTCGGGCTGGGCCTCGGTCACTAGTGGGGTTCCTCAGGGTTCCGTTTTGGGGCCACTGTTGTTTATCATTTACATAAATGATATCGATGCTGGCATCGTCAGTCGCTAATTAGCAGCGACCTTAAGTTTACCAAACAGTGCGTAGAGGTGGAAAAGAAAGCCCAGAAGCTTTTGGGTTATATCAGGAGGCAATTTCAGTTTCGGAACAAGGAGATTGTGCTCTCTCTGTACAATTCCCTGGTTCGGCCGCACCTGGAGTATGCAGTGTAGTTCTGGCCGCCCACCCTCAGGAAAGATATTGAGAGGCTGGAGCGAGTGCAGGCGAAGGCCACAAAGTTAATCCCTTCCGTTGGGCATATGGGCTACAATCGACGCTTACGCGCCCTGAACTTGTTTTCGCTGGAAACTCGGAGGTTGCGCGGTCAATTCATCGAGGTTTTCAAGCTCTTACGCGGGTTCAACGATGTCGATTTTAGAAGCATGTTTAGTTTAAATGATAACCCAACTCGCAACAATGGTTGGAAGTTGGATTTGAAACGGTTTAGGACTAGTGTGTGTGGGAATTACTTTACGTATAAGATCTGTGACACGTGGAACAGGTTACCTTCAGAAGTTGTGAACAGTTCCTCTGTGGATCAGTTCAAGAAAAGGTTAGACCAAATCTTGCACACTATTTGAGTGTGTAGAAAATTTTCCCTGGCACCCGTAGCCATTGGTACCCCCTCGGTATTGGCCGCAAGGCCTTTTCAGGTACTTCTTTTCCTTGTAACTCCTTGTAACTCTCTCTCTCTTTTATATATATATATATATATATATATATAATATGTGTGAACAGGGAGATTACCACAGGAGATTATTTTTTATTTGCTATGAAAAATGAAAAGAATAAATGTTGAAGTTGGATGCTTTTCAGTTGTTGACACATGTTAATTCGATCGCGTAAGCTACATTAAACGTTACGTGGGGCATTTTTACTGATGTTACATTCTTGTTGTATGTTGTCTTTTAACTGTTGAATAGTTTGTGGTCTTGTCTCGTAAACAACCGACTTTAAGTGTCACTAAAGGAAGAAGTTCAGCAGCGATAAATCAGAACTCCTGGGAAGCCGTTCCACTGGACCACGGCATCCAATCCACCTCCCATTCAAATTATCATCTAACCATGCTCAAACAGTTCGTGCGTAAAGGGGTGGAGCCCCATCTTGCTGAAAGCAAAAGTTCATTCGGGCTTGCAAAGCCATTTCATCCAGATAAATTTGTTAATATCTCTTCTAGCATTGCTAAGTACACGTACGGGTTACTGTTTAAATTTCCTTCAAAAAAGTATGATCCCAAAAGTACGTCGCCATAAATCGCAACCCACGCCATGATCCTTGAATCGATCTGAGCATGTGTATCTTCAGTCCAGAATCCAGTGTGGATTATTGTAGCTCCAATATCTGAAATTATAGCGATTGAGTGGTGCTGTTTAGGTGAAAGTACCCACTCACAAAATTTCACCCTACTATCGGTGTCATCCTCATGCAGTTCTTGAACCATACTAACTTTGTATGGGTGAAACCTATGTCGTTTGAAGGTTCTGTACACAGACACGTAACTAGTTCCTGCTTCCTGGGCAATTTTTCCTAATGAACGCTGGGAGCTACTTCGATATTTACCAAAAACAGCTACGGAACTATTTTCGCCGGTAGAGGAACGAGGAAGTCCACTACGAACTACGAGGTCTGACCAAAACACACTACCGGTATCATTTAATTGTTTTATTACTTTTTCAACCATTACATTACTTGGTTTCGGTCTGGTGGAGTAAAGTCTGTTGAATCCATCACATGCTTCTCGTTGATCTCTACCAGTTACACGTAATAATACTAATTTTGCTTTCTCTTGTGGGGTATAATCAGCTATATTGTTTATCAATTAGAAACTTGAAACACAACAACGAGAAAAGATTAATTTTCTTTGGTAACGGAGTTTTGTTACACCAAATATACGAGTGTGTATATATATATATATATATATATATTTTTTTTTTTTTCGACTTAATTTAATACATTTCAAAAAATTTTAGCAAAATAATTTTAAATCGACAAATATTTTTCAGTTTTGATATTTAAAGTTATATGTCGATAATTACAATTCAATTCAAAAAGTGTTTTTTCCATATTCGACAATATTGCTTTAAATTCAGAAGTTTTACATTCAAATTTCAGCAAAGTTTATATATTAAATATTTGAGGAAATAATGCGACAATTACGCTATCGAAATAACACTGCCGAATATGAAGAAACGTATTTTAAATTGAATTGTAATTATCGACATATAACTTTAAATATCAAAATTTTAAAATATTTGTCGAATTTAAAATGATTTTCCCCAAAATTTATGAAATGCAACAAAATCCATTAAAAAAAAGCTTTGTGCATATTTTCTTTTTATGTAGGAAAGAAGGGTCAAGGGCGAATGCCCGCAAAACTGCCCCCCACATAGAAGGAAAAGGAGAGAGCCGAAATTCAGGTCTCCGAGGCTATTAAAAACTATGCCATTTTTTTTATTAATTTTCAAAAGGCTGTGTAGTGTGTAAGATGCATGTATGTGTAGCGAGGAATAGAGGGAGAAGTGTATGTTTGAGAGCATGCTGGACTGCTTACAGGGTAGATGAGACACGGGAAAAGATCAGCTAAGGAGGAGAGTGACAGGAGAAACGGGAGTTCCAGCACTCCCTGCCTCCTGCCTAACGTCCCCACCGGAGTACTATCCTAATCGATTGGTGTCTACAGTCTCCTCCTTTGAGATATATATATATATATATATATATATATATATATATAATATATAATATATAATTTTTTTTTTTTTTAATTGTCATATATGGGTACAATAGGTATGAAATTGAGTAAACTAAGTGCTATATTAAGAATGATATTTAGAATTTTTCTTCACAATGTAATTTGATGTATAATATTATATATATATATATATATATATATGTGTGTGTGTGTGTGTGTGTGTGTGTGTGTGTGTGTTGTGCATTTGTGTGCATACCGAATAAAAATATCAATGAAATCACGGATGAAAATCGGTGATAAAAATATTAAGAACGTTTTCTGTACTTTGAATTATCTTATTTTAGCTTTAATGACACCATTGCTGAACAGCGAGATGGAGAAAGCGATAAGCCATTGCTGATAATGTGGTTAACCTTCATTTTTATATGTTAAAAGTCGTCTATTTTTTACGGCAAGAAAACCCTACTGACCTAATGAAGAGGTATGTGTCACTGGGGATATTTGGGCATGATGCTTACCCTCAAGGTGAGTTTGGCAGGTTGGACGTGACTTAAACTGATATAAATCCTTTCATGTTAGTAAAAAATTAAACAGGTTTTCCTTCTTGAATCAGTTTTCAAATTTAGCAAATATTTTACGTATAAAGAATCCAATTTTAGGATTTTTGTCCTATATTTAGTTATCATGAAAAAGGTCTATAGACCCGTTTCATGTTAGGTTAGTTTAGGTTAGGTTAACTTGAGTTAACCTGAGTTAACTTAACCTAGTGTACCCTAACCTTAGAAAAGTAAGTCGTACAAGAAAATTTGACTCATTTAAAAGTTCAACCTAATTGGCCAAACAGGTGGCTTACCATTGGCGCTACTTGGGGATTTAGGCATATATATATATATATATATATATATATATATATATATATATATATATATATATATATATATATATACCCTTTATAGTACTAATGATACCGTATGATAGCTTCGAACGACGGTGTAGAATCGACCTGTGGTAACTCCTCTGCAGCATCCTGCCTCATCTGCAGGATTTGGTGGAGGACAGAGTTTATTTCCACTCTCCTCTTGCCCTTGTAGTCAGCTACGCATGGCTGGTCAAGGACTTTCGAAAAGAACTTTTCCAGTTGGTCCTTGAAATTATTTGGGTTGTGTGTGTGTTGGAGGTTCCTCAGTCTCGGCAGCACTTTAATAGTTTTGGGGCCTAGTATTCTGAGGTTATTTCCCATCCTCGTTTTCATGGTCCCTTGTCCCACCGCAGCTGGGACCTCTTCTCGTTCCAATGTGTTTCTATTTCATTTCTAAAGCTTGGGACACACCCTTCGAGTATTTTCCGTAAGTATATCATTGTGTATCGTTCGCGTCTTCTTTTCAGGAGTAGAGTTTCAGGGATTGTAGTCGAGACGAGTAGCCTTCATCTTTGGTTTCCTCTAGCTCAGACGTAAAAATCCTTTGTATGGCGTCTTTCTTTGCAATGGAGTGAATGTGAGAATTGTGATGGACGAAGTTGAAGTCTATCGAAATTCCAGATTAGAAACGTTTGGATCACCGGAACGTCTCCTCACTCTGCCACTCCTTCCACCTCAACCTGCTTCGAGTTCGCGACTCACTTGGTTTTATCCTTTGCCGAGATCCTCTGCAGTGAATAAATTATTTTCAGTCAGTCCCGCCTCTATTCAAAGAACATGCTAAAGACGAGGCCGGCAACCCGGTCAAAGAACTTTGCACTTTTCGTGAAGATCGTACATATATATATGTTACGAAGCATGAGATCCCTTCTCAAGCTTTTCTCATAAGGATTAGCTATATCTATAGCACCAGTACAAAGTTCCGCTCTCGAAAAGGAAAGATAACTCCCAGAGAGAGCCCCGACTGGAATGCTCAGAAGGAAGCCTTTCTTCCAGAAATTATGAAGGAAATTGTTAATATGAACATATGGATCACATCCGCAGTCAGTATTAACCCATTATTGCATAAAGTTTAAGTTTGCAGATACTCAGCTGATTTTTCCATATTGTCTTAGAAACTTCAATAGAAGTATGTGTATTTAATTTGCCGTCTAATTTTTTTAACACTATGCATTAATGGGTTAGTGTGAATCTCATCCCAACAATGTGATAACACACCAAATGTAAACTAGACATAATTTCCCGCAGATTTCCTATTAATACATTAAAGGGAAAACTTAACGTATATCTGGCAAGAATATACTCCTACACACTTAAAATGTAAAGGTCACTTACAAAGAATGATTCAAGGACAAACATCTAAGACCATTGTTTTATCTAAAGAGTGAACGAACTGAATATAAGATAGATTGCCTGTAAGATACACCACATTTGGATGAAAAATTTTTGTCCCACGGAACTAGTTATATCGTGCATTAACATTCATATCGGGTGGAGCAGTAGGATAAAAGTGGATAGTTTCAGCAACTGTGTTTTAAGTTTGGTAGGATTATTAAATGTGTTTGTTACATAGAATTCATTATTCTTTTTTTTTGTAATAAAACATCAAATGATTTATGGCCCTTTCACCTTTTTCAGATACTTTTAGAAAGTATCCGACAATGTTCTGCAGTACGAAGTGAAGCCCTTTAAATATTTACTCCCCGTAAATACTACAACAGCCAACGAGATATTGCAATGAAGCTCAAAATACCCAAAGTAGCAGCTAAAACAACTCTAAAGTTGGTGCAGAAATATTGCAGTTTGGGTACTAGTAACAGATAAGGTTAGCCTGGAAAAGTTACTGCAAGATAGGATCGCCATTTTCGAAGAACCTCTTCAGCAAATCTCTTTAAGAAAGTTCCAGAAATATATGCAACCATTCAGGAGTGTCATGGAATTACTGTAAGCATGTCCACTGTGAAAAGAAGGCTGCAATGACAAATTTCTGTCCGAAAGATGTAAATTACTGATGTGAATAATAAAAAGAGGACTGTGTTTGTAAAGGAACATCAAAAGTGACGTGGTGAATGAAAAAATGGTCTATGGAGTGAGTGATGAGACCAAACTTAAACGTTTCTGGAAATGAAAGGCGTACGTTTGTGAAACTGTTTCAATAAGACTGTTATATAATTATGGTTATATATGGTGTGAATTTGTTTCAGTTCATGTAGAGAGGCTGATCTCATGGTATATACTGTACATACATATATCGACAAGAGCCCATGAAAGGATTATGGACTGGATCACTCATTTGCAGGGCCGTTTCCTGGCATAAGCAGACTAAGCGGCCGCTTAGGGCCCCGCTGCTACTAGGGGGCCCCTAGACAGGCTCCCAGGTCATAGCTCAATGGGCAAGAATAGGAATATAGCTGAAGTTATTATTAATATTATTGTTATTATTAATATTATTGTTATTATTATTATTATTATTATTATTATTATTATTGTCGTATTAATTAAAGTTTTTGTATGAGACAAATGTGATAAAACGGAGACAAACGAAACGTTTTGGTCGTTATGTGTAAATAACTATTGTGAGATCTTATTTCTATATTATTTAACTTTATTCTTACTATATACTTATACTTTCCGAAATGCTTAATTTTTCTAGTATTGTAAAACATTATTTCACTAATTTACTAATTATTAAGAGATTTTGTAACACTTTAAAACCTAGCATTATTTTCGTTATGTTTTCAAGTTTATTAATTCTTTTCTCATCTTTTTCAGATAATTTGAATTTTGTTGGTTAAAACCTAAATGGTCTGATTATTTATTTGAATGTATTTGATTAACGTTACAATTATAACAGTTATTATTATTATTATCATCATCATTATTATCATGATTATTATTATTTAGCAGATTAGTTGTGGTTAACTAGATGTGACTTCGTGCATCTTGGAAAATGAAACGACATTATCCATCAGGAGCTGAAAAAGTGTCTTGGGGCCGTTGAAAAATGTTGACGGAGATCTAGTTTCTGAAAACAAGGAAATGGCTACCTTCCTAACGAATTCTTTACGTCAGTTTTTACTATAGAAGATGTAACGAATATCCCTACGGTCATAGACATAATACCTTATTATTCCTCTGCCGAGATTCCTCTGCCGAGCGGTGCCCCCCACAGTACTGTGAGGTATTGGAAAGCTCATGATCTTCACTTGCCCCACAAACACCTTTAAATGGGAGACCATGGGTGCACACACATTTCTACATTACTGTACAGTCTTTACAGCCACACCTACACGTTTCCTCCTAAGTATATATATTGTAATGTATATGGTTGTAAATTGTGACTTGGTCCGCAATTGATATGGACCGTGACTTATTTTTGGTTGGCAAGGTACTGGTATTGATGGATACCGTAATGAAATTGACTGGATTCTTTGGATCTGATATATTTGCATGTCGGTTGTAAATAGATATAGAGTGTAACATATTTGTGGATAGTAGTCTATTACGACTTGATCCTCTGGATCCAGAGATTCTATCTTTAGTTTTAAATTGATAATTAATTAGTTTTAAATTGATAATTATTTAGTTTTGTAAAAATTGGTCGTTGCCAATGCACAGGCAATTTTTACATAGTGGAGCCACCTCGATCGGCCGAAGTGGCCCCTAGTGTGCCCACTATAAAAATTTCTTATATTCTTATGTTCTTTGTGGTTCGGAACCCACGTAAAATTGTAGGTCCTCTCCGCCACCACGGAGAACATGCACAATACACAATTACGAACACAGTTAGGTAGACCAGCCATGAGTGGATCTCCTAAGGTCTTTGTTGGTCTGAAACATTATAACATTATAACAAAAACGGAAAAAGAAGAAAATAGAGGAGGAGCTTTCCAGTAGCACAGGTGAGATGTGCCACTTGTATATTCTTATGATTACAGTTCAGGCCAGTGGCGGATTTAAGGTGCGCGGGGCCCTAGGCCGGTTGGAGTGCGGGGCCCCAAACTACGCAAAGCTAGCTTAATTAACTGAAATGAAGATTTACACCCCCATCCCCCAGTGGTGACCTTACGGGGCCCTCAAATCAATGGGCGAGCGAAGCGTTAAAATAAATTTACTTTTTAAACAATATTCAATTTATTGATAACACTAGGCAACAAAGATTTTGTTACAGAAGACCAAATAGGTGCTCCTAGCTAATTTCGGTATGCTGATTTCAAATCTATAATTAGATTTTTTCTATCACGTCTAGATTTTGTGTAAAATGCAAATCACTTTTAGTAAAATTTTCTACCACGTCCAGATTTTGGTTTTAATCGGCTTAATGCCAGTAATATGAAACTTGCTTTTCAAGGTTAAAGCAATTTTTTTTGCCAACTATATACAAATTCGAACAATTTTGATAAATAAAATTTATCCCGAGTTGGCAACACTGAGTCAAGAGCATAGTAACGGGCAATGGCCCAACGGTCAGTCGCTACGTGACAGTCAAGCAGAACGGTTGTTGAAGCTCTCTGCTGATGAGCAAGTGACAGGTTGTGGTGACTTGTGTGTTTTTATAGCATTTGTTTTGTACTACGGTGTGTATTTCTTTTTATTTTGCACATCGTAATAATTACTTTCTACGTTTTTTCAGATATTGTATGGTAATTCAAAATGGCATCAAATAGACGTGCTTGTGTAAATCACCCAGACAACTTCTGCTTTGTCTGTGGACAATATACACCTAAGCCACAACGTAGAAACATAACAACAAAGATTAAACTTGCCTACAAGTGTTATTTTGACTGTAAGTTAGGAGACCAACAGAGGGACTGGGCACCACATATTTGCTGTGCACAGTGCAATGCAATGTTAATAGCTTGGATGAATGGTAAAAGAAAAGCTATGCCGTTCTCAGTCCCCATGGTTTGGCGTGAGCCGAAAAATCACTTCAATGATTGTTATTTTTGTTTGACAAAGATTGCTGGTTTCACAAAGAAAAACAAATCAAAGATCACGTACCCAAACTGCGAATCAGCAATGAAACCAGTACCACATGATGAAACAAATCCACCACCAGTTCCACCAGCAACGATAACAGACAGCAGTTCATCTGAAGATTCTGCTAGTGATATAGAAACAGGGAAAGATGGCATATATGTTCCAGATGCAAATATTTCCCCACATTTGTTAAGTCAAGCGGAGTTAAATGACTTAGTGCGCGATTTGGAATTACCAAAAGAAAAGGCAGAGTTGCTTGGTTCAAGACTTCAAGAATTTAATCTTCTCCAACCAAACACCAAAGTTTCCCATTTCCGCCATCGCCATTTGCAGTTTTCATCATTTTACTTACAGGAAGAAAACGTTTGTTTCTGCCATGATATCAGTGGTCTGATGCAAGGGATTGGCTGTCGCTATGATCCAAAAGAATGGAGACTGTTCATTGACTCTAGTAAAGCTAGCCTTAAAGCTGTATTACTGCACAACGGCAATGAAAAACCTTCAATACCTGTAGCACATGCCACTGGCCTTAATGAGACTTATGAATCGATGAAACTGCTGCTAAGACTCATCAAATATAAGGACCACACATGGAATATTTGTGGCGACCTTAAAGTTGTATCATTACTTCTTGGGTTACAGTTGGGCTACACAAAGCATATGTGCTTTTTGTGTCTATGGAACAGCAGAGATGACAAGAACCACTACAAAAAACATGATTGGCCATCTAGAACTGAACATGTTGTTGGTAAATACAATGTGAAACACCCAGCACTTATTGACCCTCAGAAAGTACATCTTCCACCACTTCACATTAAACTTGGCCTTATGAAAAATTTCGTGAAGGGTATGGATCATCAAGGTAGTGGTTTCCAATATTTAAAGGATAAATTCAAAGGAATATTGACAGATGCTAAGCTAGAAGCTGGAGTTTTCACTGGACCACAGATCCGCAGTGTCATCCACGACTCATCGTTTCCATCTAACCTAAATGAGAATGAACTAGGAGCATGGACATCTTTCGTTGAAGTTGTCAAAAATTTTCTTGGAAACCACAAAGCTGAAAACCACCGTAAACTCGTAGAAAACATGCTTAAATCTTATGAAATAATGGGATGCAGAATGTCTTTGAAAATTCATTTTTTACATTCTCATCTTGACTTCTTCCCGGCCAACCTTGGGGCTGTAAGTGACGAGCATGGTGAGCGCTTCCACCAACAGATCTCAGTTATGGAAAACAGATACCAAGGTAATTTCAACCCAAATATGATGGGAGATTATTGTTGGTTCCTGCAGAAGGAGAGCTCGTCATCCTACAAGCGACAAAGGAAGAGGACACACCAAAGTTTCACTTAAGAACAGGAATTTGCCTTTCAGTAGTAACAACAAAATACTAACGCGCTTTGGGTGGATGGTTGGGCGCAGGGGTGGTAACTCCGCCAGCGGAATTCCGCTGTCTGTCTTAAGCCAGAATAAAGGAGGAAAGACATCCCTGTTCACTAATTATTTAAGTATGCTTAACATAAAACGTGGCACGGAAAAGTAGCTTAGACGGCTTTCGTAATAGAAGCGGGTGAGAAAAAAAATGAAAAATAGGGGTTTTCGGTTACACAAAATCTGGACGTGATAGAGAAATTTTGATATCAGATCTGAAATCAGCATCAGCGCTTTAGTAGGAATCAGTAGTTCACGTGTCTGTAACAAAAAAAAAGTTGAAATTTGTTGCCTAGTGTAATTAATTAGCCAAATGACCATTTCATAGTTGAACATTACACATTTGTTTTTTTGAAGCTTAACAATAAAAAATAACTATAATAATACACCATTAACAAAAAATAACTATAATAATACACCATTAACTAAAGAGAATACCACTTGACTGACATGCAAATGATGCAATGAGTGGGTTTTGTTTATTGCAGGCAATTTGTACGGTACACTTAACTATTTCTCAGTCAAAAAAGATTTTTTTCTAGCCTTCTTACTTGCAAACTGTTTGATGACATCAGTAAAATCAAGCACCCTTAATTTCTCATGCTCAATGCTCAACAGGGTGAGTGAAGACAAACGGTCCTGCCCCATGGTGTTTCTTAGATAATTCTTGACTAGTTTCATCTTGGAGAATGATCGCTCCCCAGTGCAGTTTGTGACAAACATGCAGAGATAGAGTCGTAATACAATTTCAACATTAGCAAATGTTTCTACCATGTCATGTCTGTGAATTATCTCATACATTTCTAGTTCAGGACTTTTTGCAGCCTTTGCACCACCTGATGAAGGAGCACTTTCAGGTGAATCTCTTGGAATGGATTTCATAAGGTGTGCAAACTGCAAAAGCTCCGACTCCAATCCAGCCTCCAAGTCCTTAGGATATGAAGACACAAGCTTTTCAGCAGATGCTTTAAGCTCAGTGTTCGTTTTGTTTGAGATTTCTGATAAAAACCCAAATTTCTCTCGAAGGTCGCTGTAAGCAGCAATGCGTTGTTGTAGGGCAGCACAGAGCTTGTCAATGATGGGCAAGAATGCAGTCACTCTAAACTTGTCTCCCTGTCAGCATAACATCCTCCGCGGAGTCTAGTTCATCGTGGTGACGCTTGCGCTTCCTAATACGCTGCGTGTCGGCGTAGTATGCATCATTACTCGTCACATCACAGGGATCACACTTAGCCATAGCTTTTGCTTCAAAGTCATCGAACTGGGATCTCAGGTCTTTAGCAAATTGTAAAAGAGACTCTAGCAGTGTGACAGCTGTGTTGAGGGAGAGCCCAGATTTTTGCAGCTGGATACTGCTACTCTGAAACCTTTCCAATACTGTATCCCAAACTTCAAGAAGAATCACTGTTTCAAGTTTTTTCAAACCTTTGAGAAGACCACTTGCTTCAGCTCTTGTTTCAGCTGGCTGATTCTGATCTGAGAATAACTCTTCCAGAACAATGATGTTTTCTTTGTGTGCTCTACTGAGAGCAGCTACAGCATCTGCTCGTGCTGACCAACGAGTGTCTGAAAGTATTTTATCAACTTTCAACTTCTTATCTTTATTAGTCTCTAGTACCTCACGGTGTCTCCTCCAACGATAAGTAGATGCAACAAGAAAGGAGTACATATTTTGTACCAGAGCAAACAATGACACTGCAGCAGGACAGCTTTCTGCAGCACACTTAGCCACCAAGTTTAAGGAATGAGCCATACATGGTATGTACTCAGCTTCACTACACTCATTCTTGATTATCTGTTGGGTCCCCAGATATTTACCAGACATGTTGCTGGCATTGTCATAGGACTGTCCTCGGCAGTCGATAACTGGAATGTTCTTCTCTTTAAGAAAATCAAGAACAGTTGTAGCAATATCTCTGCCAGTGTGGCTTAGCATGGGAATAAACTGCAAAAACCTTTCAACTGGACCTGTAGTAGGCAGTACATAGCGGATTGTAAAAGTAAGTTGATCCATGTGTGAAATATCAGGTGTGGAGTCAACAGAAATTGAGAAGTACTTTGCTGTTTTTACTTCATCTGTTATTGAGGACATAACCTTTTCTGCCATTATTCCAATGACTTCCTCAGAAATGACATGGGACAAGTAGGAAGTATGACCACTACCTTTGTTTGCGTGTTTCTTGATATGTGCTGCCAAGAAACTGTCGTATGTGCTCAGCAGCTCTAGAATCCCAAGATAGTTTCCATTGTGTACTGATCCAATTACTTCATCTTTACCTCGAATGGCTAGCCCGCGTTCGCAAAGTAGCTTTAAAACATCTACACACCTCCTCAATACTGCTTGCCAGTACTCGCATTCACTTTCATATTGTTGTACTAGATTAGAGTCAATACGGGCACCCGCAGTCTTTCGATATATCATTTCGACCATACTTTTCCTGTGCTGATCTGACCTACTGTGAGATTCTATGACATACCTAGCGTTCTTCCAACCATTGAAGCCAGTTGTGAATGAGCTTTCCACCTTTGACATAAGCTTGCAAGCAAAACAATACACTTTACCAGTTGTTTTAGAGTAACAGAGCCATTTAAGATTAATTTCTTGGCCAGATAATGAATGAGTTCGAGTGAATAATGTCTTTGTACAATGACGGGTTCTGTTTAGCTCTTTCACAGCTGACTCTTTGAAGTCACCATCACAGTGTCGACATTCTGCGCTTCCCTTTTTCAACCAATAGTCACACACATTTTCAGTAATTATTTTAGGCCATAATCCAAGATCCGTTTCAAATCCTTGTTCAGTACCGGTATTCATAACTTTCACTTCCTCTTGTGTCTCCTCACTGTCACTGTGTTCAGGTTCAATTGCGCTAACTACACTAGGTTCAGTACTAGTTGTGGCTTCTCCAGTTGTTTCAGGCGTAATTGGTGTCTCTACTGATTCAGATTCAGTTTGACCGGATTCAGTTTGAGTTTGTGATTTTGCAGATTCAGATACTGTTGGATATGTCAACCATTGAGTTATTTTTGGTAGTTTTTTTACTCTTTGGTTTACGTCTGCCTTTTCTTGTCGTTTAACAGAGCCAGCTTTATACTTCCTCCCTTGATCACGATCACGACTTGTTGATTTCTCCATTGTGCCTCAGTGCAGCCTCACTGCCTTATCCTGAAACATAAAAACATAAAAACAAACTATTTACACTTGACCCTCGGTTTAGTATTAATTAATACAGTTTAATTAATTAATTAAATACAGACACTAAACAGTTGTTCGGGTGAAAAAGTCGCTTTATGGGAAAAGTCGCCAGCCCCCACCAGTGGCGACTTTTTCCTTAAATATGTATAAAATGTATTTATTATGAAATCTAAGCTAAACTGACCTAACCTAGCCTAAGTACGTTTCATATAAAAAAATTAATTACATTAATTTAACATTTTTCAACTTATTTATGTTATTATAAAGCTGACTAAAACTCCCCCATCCCCATTTATTGACTGGCGACTTTTTCGAGATACGACTTTTACCATTACTTACCACTAAACACACTCACATGTGCACTCCACAGCGGCCTGAATAGAACTAAACTCCCGCCAGCAAAGAGAGTGATACCATAATTATCACTAATCATTAATCAATTGTATTATTTATAGTGGAATCCAACATTATAATTATATGTGAGGGCGCGGGGCCCTCACAGGCGCGGGGCCGTAGGCCATGGCCTACTCGGCCCCCCCCCCTAAATCCGCCACTGGTTCAGGCAACTAGGTTAGGTAGACCATCAAGCTAGACAAGTGCTCAGGAATCGTATAGAGTAAGCTAGTCTCTGTAATATTTATAATATTTCGAAATGTGAAATTTAGTGGATCACATCACCTAAAATTCTGTTCACACAGATCAATTAATTATCAAACAAGATAAGAAAGAGTATTTTAGCAAAAATTAACAGAATATGTAATGTTATGTTAATCATGTGAGCAAACTTCTGCAGTCTCCTACAATGCAGTTTGATGTGGCAGTCAACCTCCTCACAAAAACAAAAGACTCACTCACCAGCTACAGAAACACAGGTTTTGTTGCAGCACAAGTCATAGCTAGGGACATATGTGAGGAAACGAATGTGGAGGCTGTGCTGAAGGAGAAGAGGCTCAGATCCACAAAAAAGCACTTTGCTTACGAAGCTCCTGACGAACCATTTACAGAAGTCTTAAAGAGGCTGGGAGTCAAATTTTTCAATGTGGTGGTGGATTGTGCCATCGGGTCAATAAATGAGAGATTCAAAACATTAGATGATGTGAGGGACATATTTGGGGTTCTCCTAAACTTCATCACAATGAACAAGGAAGACTTGTCCTGCAAGTGTGAAAAGCTCTCTAAGATACTGAGCTCTGGAGCTGACTCTGACATTGATGGAAGAGAACTGGCCCTCGAAATTAAGAACTTGCCGACTTTACCTTCACACAACATGACTGCATTGGAGCTTCTCTCCTTCATTCATCAGAAGCAACTGGAGGAACTATACCCCAATCTCTGGGTTGCACCAAGAATTGCCTGCACTCTACCTGTGACAGTAGAGTCAGCCGAGAGGAGCTTCTCTAAGATGAAGCTAATCAAGAACTACCTCAGATCATCAATGGGGCAGGATCGCCTCAGTGGCCTTGGCATCATAAGCATCAACCAGGACGTTGGCAGGGAGATTTCATATGATGATGTTATTGATGATTTCGCCCAGAAGAAATCTAGGAGGCAAAAATTTTGAAGATACAAACTGTTCTGTATAACTGTTAGCTATTACACGATTGTATCGTATAGATAGTAATTGTTTGGTAGTGATAATTGCATTTTTTTTTATACATAGTTCTGTCATTTATTCTAAATAATGTATAAGCTAATTTTCAGGAATTTCATGAAGAGTATTTTTTCTGTTTGTCTTCTGAAAGTACATATTTGTTGTTTTGGACATAAATATTTCATTAAAATTGTTTCATAATTGTTTTTTATTAACAGCCATTTTTTGTATGTGTGTGCTGAGGTGATGTAGTAAGGCGTGAGTTGGTGGATGGAGGGGTGGGGCCTCAAATGGGTATATTGCTTAGGGTCCCCTAATGGCTAGAAACGGCCCTGCTCATTTGAATATAATAAATCACAATGTCGTTCCTGCTAGAGGTGTTGAACTACTTACGGAAGGCTACTTAGTATGTTGACTATCTATACTGGCAGTGATGTTTGCGAGCTGCTTGTACTTCAATAGATGCTTGGGCGGAAAATGCTTTGTGAAGATGGTGACGTCTTTACTTGCTATCTAAGATTTAATATGTAAACCACCTGTGTCTTGAGGGTTGACTGAAATAATATATATACACCTCGTATATACGAGGTTATTCTCATTATTGAGAGCAGTTCTTTTAATTTAAGGAAAATAAATCGATTTTTCTTCTGGACGATCAGAATCCATCAAAGTTTCTTTCACGGAGAGAGGGTGACATGGTCAAATACGGTGAAGTGTAACGTGATTATTCACTAGAACTACACATCTACGTAAAATTACTACTAATACTACTACTAGTACTGTTACTGCATGTTATTACCAAATTAGTACCTGTGTTACTAGCCTATTAATGAATGTATATTTTTTTAGTTCATTTTGGTGACACTCTTCAGATTTACTGAACCATTTAAATGGAAAATATGTAAATATACAAAACCACAATAGCAAAATTGATCCTAACTTAACAGGAGAACTGTAGATTACTTTGGTAATTAAAATTTTGCTACATTCGATTAAACTTGACAATATTTTTGTGCATATTGCTACATCACTGAGATCAATATTATACCGTTAATGATAATATTAAACATTTAATTTACATTATCACTTAATATTCTTCAGGTCGAGAGGCGGGGCCACCAGCTTCACTTTCGTGTGAAGAGAGACGGAACATCAACGAGGTTAACGAGGTATATTTTTTTTTGCGCAAATGTCTAAATTTTAATTATGTTTTAAATATCTTAATTATGATGAGTGTCATCATTATACTGTAATGATAGAGAGCAATGGTTGAATAGACATGCTGTATGATGGAGTATGTGAATAAATGATTGGTTGGTTCTCTGAATCTGTTAAATTGTTTAAAGTTTTATTGAGGATGACTCTTTATTTAGAGGTGGGGTTTAAAGGATGGAGGAATAGTTGGTTGGTTGATGGAATTGTTTAACCATCTTCTCACCATCTAAGATCATATGACGGAGGAGACCTACAGCTTTACGTGGGATCCGAACCAAGGGTTGCTACGTAATCTGAACACAGAGGACGGCCCCCATCCAACTATTGGCCAGACCTAATATCGTTCAACTTGCCTGATTCTTCTGGAAGCGGGGTTACGGCACTGGCCATGACGTACCCAGAGGAATGAACAGAGATTCTAAGTTTTCAAGTTCTGCTTCAAACAAGTTTTGAAGTGCTGTGAAATTATATATAATTTAAAGTACTTTGACATTATATATAATTTAAAGGGATCACCTGAAGATCAGGGCCCCCCAGCCTTCTCTAGTTAGCTTTATAAGGCTAACTAACGAAAATATCACGACCAAACCTAACCACTCGTTAGATCAACTGTACGCCCTTGACGATTGGTTAGGTTAGGTCGTGATATTTTCGTTAGTTAGCCTTATAAAACTAACTAAAGAAGGCTGGGGGCCCTGATCTTCAGGTGATCCATTTAAACTACTTTCAAATTACATATAATTTAAAGTACTTTGAAATTATATATAATTTAAAGTACTTTGAAATTATATGTAATTTAATAAAGTACTTTGAAATTATATATAATTTAATGTACTTTGAAATTATATATAATTACACTTGTTACATATGACTCAGAATTATGAATTAGAAAGAGGATGGCTGGTTCTGAGAAACATCACTTGTGTCTGACGAACCCTTTATTTTAGATGTAGGGTTCTTTGTCGTACATAGTTGGCCTTGCAATCGGTACAAACACACATACATACATACACACACACACACACACACACACACACACACACACATATATATATATATATATATATATATATACAGTGTGTGTGTGTGTATATATACATGTGTGTGTGTGTGTATAGATGGGCACCGGAAACCTTAATTTAGGCCTTTCTTCTTCAGGTCGTAACAAAATTTGGGATCAGTGAAAGAAAGCCACCCCCAGCCTTCTTTAGTTAGCTTTATGAGGCTAACTAACGAAAATATCACGACCTAATCTAACCAATCGTTGGGTCAACTGTACGCCCTTGACGATTGGTTAGGTTAGGTCGTTATATTTTTGTTAGTTAGTCTTATAAAGCTAACTAAAGAAGGCTTGGGGGTGGCTTTCTTTCACTGATCCAAAATTTGTACTTACATATGATTAAAACACACACACACACACAAAACGCGCAGTCACATGTACGAACACTAACTCATAATAACATCACTGCTTAGTCTTGACATTTAAATGAAATTGACCATGTAAGATTATGACATACTCAAATAAAGGTACATAAATTGGGTGAAGAGAAAATAAACTCATTAATTTATAAAATTTATAAAAATTGTTTGTTACATTCATTTTGGTGTCCTCGGAAGGAATCGCTATTTTTGTACCGTCAAGAAACTGGACACTTTCTTTGACATTGACTGATACTCGTATATTACATTAAAATAGGTTAACTATAATTGAAAAGATTCCATGTTTACGCATTTTACCTTAAAAGACCAAAAGTAATTTCGTTCAAATATGCAAATTTATGGGAAATCGACTCAATACGATATAAAAACCTTCAAAGCATGAACTGTTTTTTTTTTTTGTTTTTTATTAATAGATTAAAAAAAATAGATATCTAAAAATTAAAAATAGATATTTAAAAATAAAGGTAATTTTAAATTTTTTTTGTTATAATATTTCATAGTTCAATTCAATAGTTAAAAATTTAACTTTAATGATTTTGTTATGAAAGTATCTTTTAAAGGTAAATAATTCTTTATTTTCGCTATTACTAACAACTAGTTTCTAAATTCCATAGTTAGAAAAGTGTGATACAAATCGAATAATTATATTACATATAAAATACAGATTCCTTAACGAGGAAACTACAAATACGAACGAATTAGTGCTATATTAAGGTTGAAAGTATGCAATAAATTGACGTACGAGTTACAGATATATATATATACAGGGTGTTTCAGGAGGAAAGGTCAATACTTCGGGAGGTAATAGTATCGGTCATTGTGAGAAAAAAAGTTCATATGAACATGTCTAATTCTGAATGGTCACGGAGATAGAGCTGTTTGAATCTACAAATACAAAAGCATTGTTAATGGTAATCAAGAAAGAGAAACCAATTACTGTTTCTAACATTTAATGTTTAAACATTGACATTTTGAATGGTATCAGATACAGATGAAAATTCAAGTTTACAAAAGAAAGGTGGATACACGAGACGAATTGCTCGCGCGCATTTTGGATGCTGCTGCACGCATAAAGGAACGTCAAGATCAACTCAGACGAACAACACGCGATCTTCGCACACGAGTTGCAACGTGCATTGAGGTTGACGGTGGGATTTTCGAAAACGTATTGTAAACTGTAACAAATTTGTCATTTCTGTATCTGATACCATTCAAAATGCCAATGTTTAAACATTAAATGTTAGAAACAGTAATTGGTTTCTCTTTCTTGATTACCATTAACAATGCTTTTGTATTTGTAGATTCAAACAGCTCTATCTCCGTAACCATTCAGAATTAGACATGTTCATATGACCTTTTTTTCTCACAATGACCGATACTATCACCACCCGAAGTATTGACCTTTCCTCCTGAAACACCCTGTATATATATATATATATATATATATATAATATATATATATAACGGGTGTGCCATTAAAAAAGGGTACATTTTATAAAGGCTATAAAATCAACATTTGTCATTTAATTTTAATAAAATTTCTACACAATAAAACATATGTAAGTTTATCTACAGTATATGCAAACAATTTTTCAGACTAAAATCAAATAATTCAAATTCTATCAACATTTAACGAGAAAGTATGATTTTTCTACTTAACATGCAAAAATTATTAAACCTTTTTAATATTTTTTTTTTATAAAAATAATTTTTAACGTAAAATTTACCTGAAATTATTGAAAAAATTGTTCGAAATGCTTTCCTTCCATTTCAATAACTTTTTTATTTTTGGCCGGAATTCATCTATGGCTCGATTTACTTGTTCCTGTGGAAGCTCTCCCCATTTTTGAATGATGATCTCGCGTAAATGAGCGACATCTTTTATCCTAGTCCTGTAGACTCGCTCTGCTAAGTTCTCCCATATTCCGGCCAAGAATAAAAAAAGTTATTGAAATGAAAGGAAAGCATTTCGAACAATTTTTTTTAATAATTTCAGGTAAATTTTACGTTAAAAATTATTTTCATAAAAGATATTAAAAAGGTTTAATAATTTTTGCGTGTTAAGTAGAAAAATCATACTCTTTCGTTAAATGTTGATAGAATTTGAATTATTGATATTTTAGTCTGAAAACTTGTTTGCTTATAGATAAATACATATGTTTTATTGTGTAGAAGTTTTATTAAAATTAAGTGACAAATGTTGATTTTATAGCCTTTTTAAAATGTACCCCCCTTTTTTAATGGCACACCCGTTATATATATATATATATATATGTGTGTGTGTGTGTGTGTTGTGTGCATGTATGTACGTATGTTGTATGTATGTATAAGGTTAAATTAAGTTTTTTATTCAGTTAAATGTCTTCACCATAAAGGAAATTATTCATTACTACATAATGAGAAATTTGGTCCTCCAAGATCGTGAAAATCAGGGTTTAAGAAAAGACCTTCTACACCCATACTCCCCCCCGCCCATATATATATATATATATATATATATATAGAGAGAGAGAGAGAGAGAGAGAGAGAGAGAGAGAGAGAGAGAGAGAGAAAATCTTAATTTTCACTAAAAAAAAGTGTTGATAAACCTTGGATAAGCAATACAGGTTATTTTTATATAAACAAAAAATGTACACAATTTACACAAAACTTAATAACAATGATTAGCTATGATTGTTACTGTCAAACGGGTATTAAAGTTAATAATGAATAATTAGTTACCCACAAAAGAAAAATAATTAAACTTTAAGTGTAGTATTGCCCAAAAACAAAAAAAAACAAAAAAATCGTTCATCAAAAATAAGTTAAGTTTAAAATTTATTGGGAAAACCCCAAATAATTTATTTAAAATATAAAAAAAATCCAGAGATGCAAAGTGAAAGTCGAAAATTTTGTTTTTGTTTTTTATACTTGCTATAAATGGATTCAGTGTGAAAATTATATGTATGTATTGTATATACAGGGTTGACAAAAGTAGACCACGATAATTGTCCTCAAGAACAAATGGGAAAGCTCATTAATGGAATGCCAGAACGTGTGTGTGTGTGTGTCGACTTTACATTATGGAAAGGGGAAAGCAATTACGCGATTTTAAATATATTGGTTTAATAAATCTTTTATTATTTATTGGTTTTTATTATTAAATCAAAAACTTTGGGAAAACCGAATATGTCTACTTTTTTTTATGTTGGAAGGAGGGCCAAGGGCGAGTGCCCTCAAAAGTGATCCCTCCATAGAAGAAGGAGAAAGTCAAAAACAAGGTCTTCAAGGCTCAACGATTTCATTCTTTTTTTTTTAATATATAAATTTTGAAAAGATTGTGTAGTGTGTAAGATGCATGTATGTGTAGTGGAAAATAGAGGGAGAACTGTGTGTGTTTGAGAGCATGCTGGACTGTTCACAAGGTAGATGAGACACGATAAAAGCTCAGCTAAGGAGAACAGTGACAGGAGAAACGAGAGTTCCAGTACTCCCTGTCTTCTGCCTAACGTAACTCCTACCCTCTCCTTCATGGAATACGTTCCTGATCGATTGGTGTCTGCAATTTCAACCTTTATACTTTTTACTTTATACAATCTCCTTACTTTACTTTTGGCAACTCTCTGCATATATATATATATATATATATATATATATATATATATATATATATATATATATGTATATAGAGGAATAAGAGAACGAGAAGGTGGTACATGTTTATTAATTTATGCAGTCATATGACTGCATAAATATATTGTATACAAATTGTATACAAATTTTTGTATAAAATTTTATACAATAATTTATGCAGTCATATGACTGTATAAATATATTGTATAAAATTTTTTACTCATCATATTTGTCCACTTTTTTTACTTTTCATTTTTTAGCACTTATGATGGAAACTGAATTTCCGAAACGTCTGATTGAAAAACACGTACCACCTTCTCGCCCTCCTATTCCTCACTAAGTTGTGGTTCCCCAAGAACAAACCCTTCAATCAAGGTGTGTGTGTGTGTGTGTGGGTGTGAGTGTGGGTGTGTGTGTGGGTGTGGGTGTCAGAGAAAGAGTAGAATATGAAGATAGTAAAGTACGTGTATGTGAATATAATTAACTGTAAAATCCATATAATTTTACCAATTTATTAATGAGAAAATTTGCACATAAATATTAAGAAGTTATAAGATAAATAGTAGAACGCAAGAAGCAATTTTCGTCATCTTTCAAATACTGTAAGAATGAAGTGGAATGAAGTCAATGAAGCTGAAACTAAAGCCTTATAATTTACGGTCAGATCGACCATATTTAGTAGTTAATACTATCCATTTTGTATCTTAAACCCTCACAATCATGTTATAATGACCTGGGTTAACCTGACCTTCACCCGTAATAATACAGCTGAATCCTGTAATAAAATGGAGTGACAAACTTCAGTGCTAATACAAATGTTTCAAGTATGTTGAAGAATATGAATGTTTTACAGTTTCAAGGATAGTGTTAAGTTTAATATATGTATGCAGACAAATCTTAGTGTACGCAGGCAAATCTTTCCTAATTCTTATTTAGAGATACGTTGTTCCAAGTTTAAAAGCAGTTTGTTCACTTAGTAAATTCAGCCATGACACTTCCTGCATTGAAGGGTATTTGGGATACCTAACTTACTTGCTGACATTGTTATATGGATAGGTTAGGGTATTTTCTCTTTTTAATCTCCGATTCATAGCTATGCTGATCTCTTTCAGTCAGGTTCAACTGCTAATAGTGGTCACTATAGCTGGTACAGATAGAATGTGACCTCTACTTCTTAATTTATATACATACATAAACTTTTCCTTAAGGCCAGACGGCCAGACTTGAATAACTTATAAACCCGAAAGAGAAAGTAGGGGGTGCTCCTTTAGTATGCTGTCTACAAATTCTGCCGCGCTCTACTTTTTTCAAAGTGCAGTCTACAGGTTTTTTTTCGTTAAATTTGTGCCTGCTCACGCATTCTGCCGCTCTTTTTTTTTCGCTAAATGACTCACTCACATGACTTAGACCCTATTTGACCTTGAAATTCAAAATGATTGTTTAACATCAGTAGTTTGAGAAATTTGAAGCAGTAAAGTTGTAAACAATTCAATTACCGGTGCTACTATAGTATGCGGTCTACCTACGATTGGTTAGGTTTAGTCAAGATATTTTCGTTAAAACTAACGAAAATATCATGACTAAACCTAACCAATCGTCAAGGGCGACTGACATTGGGATGTAAACAAGCAATTAGTAAACAAGCTAAGAAGGTATACTTACATTTAAACTTTGTGTTTTTAACTTTTCAATAAATTTTTTTCCTTACATTTAAACTTTTTATGTTTTTAACTTTTCAATAAATTTTTTTCAAGTAAGATGTCATTTCAACCTTCTTTAACTACATTTAAAAAACAAATTGGTGTAGACCGCATACTAAAGTGTGAATTTGTCTGTAGACCGCATACTAAAGGAGCACCAAGTAGGAAATAGCAAAAGAAGAACGTGATTCAAAGTTATCCTAAAAGTTCAACAAAACTCTGTTTCCCATTTGCAGACTAAATTTGGCAACACATTTGAATTCTGCAAACCGGTTGTCTGATGATGTAGCGTTCTATTATATTTCAACGAACAGCAAATGAATTAAACATTCAATAAAGTTAACTGCATCATTACTCCTAAAAACTAAACTCCAGCTCCAAACTCCTCTAAATCATTTCCTTCATCTCGCAAGAACAATCTGCAATTCTGGACATCGAGTTTGAAACCCATTCCATTGTTTGCAACTATAGATTGAAATAAAATGTAGTTCTCGCAAACTACAGAGAAAGAGTGGGTGGGTGACAAATTACTGTGCAAACTATTCGTTACAAACTACTGTGCAAATTACTGTGCAAACTACTCATTACAGACAAAAACAGATTTTGTAATTAGTCTTCCAAGTCACTTGTATTAACGTGAAAGACAAGTTACTTTTCGGTTTTAGTCATTTCTAAAGTTAATTTAACACAGTTCATTTAACGTAGATTTCGATGAGAACAAAATTAATGGTGGTTTACATCTGTTTCACAAAACAAGTACTCAATCAATGTGTGTGTGTGTGTGTGTGTGTGTATGTGTGTGTGTGTGTGTGTGTGTGTGTGTGTTTGTATCAAGAGGTACATACACATGTATGAAAGTATAATTATTAATATATATATATATATATACTGTATATACTGTATATAGATAGATAGATAGATAGATAGATAGATAACTAGATATAACTTACGCAATTTTTACATAAAAAAAAATGAAAAGTATGATTAAAATTTAAGTCAAGGTAAAACCCTTTTTTTTAAGAATTTTTGTACACACTGTTCTGGATTTTTATTTTCTTTCATTGTAAATTGGTTTCTTAATTCCTTTTTATACATAAACATTTTATTTCACACGTTCGAGATTTACAATAAAGAATAAACAGAAGAGAAAGGAAATAGACGATAGAGTAGAAACAGAGGGAGAAATATGTGGACAAGGAAAGAAATTTTATATAGGGCCTATATATATATATATACATTATAACTGCAAACACGCAGTATAATTAACGTAAAGAACGACGCTTTGTATAGGAGAATATTCCGCGCAAGATGAGAGCGAAAGAACGAAACAAATGAAAAAAATGAGGTAACCACCCGGAATCGAACCCAGGATCTTCCGATTGCCGGTCAGATATGATAACCATTACATATATATATATATATACAGTGTGTGTGTGTGTGTGATATGTATATATATATGTGTGTGTGTGTATATATATATATATATATATATATGAGAAAAAAAAGGTAGAAAGGTAACAATTTGTGCCAGTTCATCGAGGGAGATCCAGTTTTTCCTAATTTATCCTTTCTTTTTGTTACAAACCTAGTAGCCTTTCTTCGCTCTGACCTAATTACTTCAACACCTTCTTTTTATAACATGATATATACGAGTATATATATATATATATGAAGTAACGATATACCAAAAATAGTCGCAGTTTAATAATGCGTTTGCCGATTAAAATAACAGAGACGAAATTACAAAATATTTAGTAAAAAATCATTGGAGTCTAATGATAATAATCATGTGTTTTATTACAAGTTAACACGAATAACCAGATTTAATGAGTGTGTGGTCAGATGGCCATAAATATACGAGTTGATATTGCAGTTTGCAATGAAAAAGGTCTTACGTGTTTAATAAATATTTCTAACATAAGTAACCCTATTTTACTCTTAAGTGATAAATTATTAGGTACATTATATATAACGCAAAATACTACAGGGTGTTCAAAAAGAAACGCAACCTAAAATAAAAATGAAAACGGTTAGGTTTACGATGATATATATATATATATATATATATATGACTTGACTTAAGTCCCGTCCGGAGTTCTCCGGGTTGGGTCCCACATTCGATGTCTCCATCCTCTCCACGTCCCTCTGTCCGACGCCATGTGAGTCAGCTGCTGCACGGTCCACTCCTCGTTTGCTCTGCGGAAACGTCTAAGCCACGTTTCCCTCGGCCGTACCGTCGGTCGGGTGCCCTCAACTCCTCCATGCAGCACCATCTTCGGCCATCCCTCCCGGTCCATCCTTTGTACATGCCCAAACCACCTCCTCTGTGCATCTCTTACCCGGTCTAATATCGAGTCTCTGACATTATTCATTTCTCTCACTCTTTCGTTCGTTACCCTGTCCTCCCACCGCCCATTACATATCCTTCTTAAACATTTCATTTCAAATGCCAGCGGTTTCTTTTCCTCTGTCTTCTTCAACGTCCAACACTCTGCACCGTATAATACCGTAGGAATGACTATTGCTCTTAATAGTCTGATTTTCAGACTTAATGAGATGTTCCTGTCTTTCCGGCTTTGTTAGTCTTTCAAATGATCTTCGTCCCAATGATATTCTCTCTTGAACTGTCCTCTCTGTGCCTTCGTATGTAGTAAAATGTACTCCCAAGTACTTAAACTCATCCAACTGTTCTATTGTTTCTCCACCCAGCCGTATGTCTGAAACTTCTCTCAGGTGTCCAATCTTCATACATTTTGTCTTCTCTCTGTTAACCACTAGCTTGTATTTGGCACATTGTTCTTCTGTCAATGAGACCATTCTCTGGAGATCTTCTTTCGATTCTGCTAGTAGAACTATATCATCCGCATATCTCAAGTTTGTTATTTCCACCCCACCGATCTTAACACCCGTATGGCAATTTTCCAGTGCCATTGCCATTACCCATTCTATAAACATGTTGAAGAGGTGGGGGGACATCGGGCACCCTTGTATCATTCCGCCCGTTGTTCTGAATCGCTCCGTTAAGATCTGGTCTTTCCTTACTCTTGCTGTTGTGTGTTCGTATAAACTGTTGATCGTGTCAATTATGCTTTGTTCTATTCCCCAACATTCCAACACTTTCATCATACCTTTTCTCCATACCGAATCGAAAGCCTGCTTAAAATCAATAAACACACAGAACACATCTCTTCCTTTTTCCCACATATATATACATATATATATATATCGTAAAGAACGACGCTTGTATAGGAGAACATTCCGCGCAAGATGAGAAGAGAGAACGAACAAATGAAAAAATGAGGTAACCACCCGGGAATCGAACCCGGGATCTTCCGATTGCCGGTCAGATAGTGTAGTGGTTATCACATCTGACCGGCAATCGGAAAATCCCGGGTTCGATTCCCTGGTGGTTACCTCATTTTTTCATTTGTTCGTTCTCTCTTCTCATCTTGCGCGGGATGTTCTCCTATACAAGCGTCGTTCTTTACGTTATTTATACTGCGTGTTCTTTGCAGTTGAAATGTATATATAGATACGGCATGCGGGAGGTGCCCCTTGTGGGCATTGGTTTCTGCGCGTATGTAGAGGAATTACGACTTCTGATCGACTGAGGACCATTGTGTAGTGGTTATCATATCTGACCGGCAATCGAAGATCCCGGGTTCGATTCCCGGGTGGTTACCTCATTTTTTTCATTTGTTCGTTCTCTCTTCTCATCTTGCGCGGAATGTTCTCCTATACAAGCGTCGTTCTTTACGTTATTTATACTGCGTGTTCTTTGCAGTTGAAATATATATATATATATATATATATATATATATATATGCATTCTTCAATGGGTTGCATTTCTTTTTGAACACCCTGTATTAGAATAATTATGACACTATTACTACAAGAATAGAGAATACCTTATTTTTTTGTATTGAAACATGGCGAATCATTCATTCTTGTGTGAGTTTCCATCCGCTATTAAATAATTAAGCGTTTAATAAATGTATATGTAATGAATAAGTAAATTTCATCAATAATTACTAGTTTCCTCCTCTTTTGATGCACTGTATTCGAATCACTTTCATGTTGTGGAATTTTTTGATGAACTTTGTCGAAGGTTGATGGAAAGTCTGAATGCGAGTGTTGTAATAAACTTAATTGTACACAAGCAAATTCATTCTTTTCTATATATATATATATATATATATATATATATATATATATTGTTGCAGTAAAAGCATGTTCAAAAAAAAATATATATATAGAGAGAGGGGCAACAAGCTTGACCTTCGTTAAATGAGGAATCATTGCACGGAACATTTGAAAGGTTGAAAAGTATACGAGTATGAGCAATGAGCATATGGTACATAGCCTACATTATCATTCAATTCGGGAAAAAAAAAAAAAAAAATATTACATTAAAATCAATAAAAACAATCGCGTTAATCTTCATAACAGTAAAATAAAAACCGGTTTTCCTCAACAACTTTTTTTTTGAGTTGTTGGACGATGGCGAAGTAAAAGAAAAAATATATGAACTAATTACATAAATTTCTCCGAAGGAATTCCACACGGTGCGAAAACCGGTTTTTGTATTCCGGTTTTATATAAGGTGTAAACCTGTTATAAAATGTAACAGTAAACTAGTTATTTATTTCTTTTTTTTATCATACATAGCGAACAGTATTTATATTCGAAAGAATGAAAATTTAAGTTCACATCTAAAGAGCTTTTTGCTGGCGAATGATCTCATTGACTTCTTAATATATTGTTCATAAAAGGCATTCTAAAACATTCTCAGAGGCATGTTCTTTCTCGTTCAGACCCAATATTTACACGCACACACCACACACACACACACACACACACACATATATATATACACTCATGCGGTTATTCGTGATTCACTCAACCGTGAATCGAGTTAACCGTAATTTACTAATTGTAACCATTGTACACTTATCTGTGATCATGACAACGAGTTAACCGCGATTTGGTGCGGTTTACCTTCCGCCAGCCCACTGCAACGCACCTCAGTCAGTGTGGCCCCGCGCTTCATAGAGTAGGCATGTGCGCTTGCTGCTTCGCATATCTTCACGTCTTGTGGTGAGTACAAATACTTAATTGTATATTATATTGTAATAGAATAATACTGTGTGTGGTGGCGCGCGAGGTGGAAGGCCAGTCACTGGTAACGGGCAGCAGCAGCTGCACCACCCACCCACCGACGAAGTATACTGAGTTAACCGTGAAAACGTGTTTTTCATGATCATGGACCGCCCCTCAGTCACGGATAACTAAATAAGTTATATATATATTACAGAGGTCAGGCTTGTTGCAGCTTCCTCTCGAGTTGGCCAAGTGAAATAGATAGTTGGTTTCTTATGTTTGCCACTTCACATCGTCGCCAGATACTCTGGGTTCATCTGGTACTGTTCTGAACCAGGTGTCTAGTCTTCTCGTAAAGATTTCCATCACTACACCAGTCGTGTTCCGTAGTTTCTTTGGCATCTGGTTGAAAAGTTTTGGTTCTCTCACAACAAAGCTATTTCCCTTCAGTATTAAGAATGTTCCCTGTCTAGCTTTTAGTTTGGGAACACGACACATTCTTCTTTTCGAAACTACGTCCCACTGTTGTGTAATTGGTTGTAGGCAGTATTCGAAATACGAGGGGCGGGAGGGGTCAGGGGTGTTTGACCATTTCGGATGTGTCTTAGTATTAAATGAGGGTCATAAAATCCGGGGATAGGCTGCATGGAAATAAAAAAAATGAAAATTTAGGTCTGAGGCAGAAATTAGACTCAACGGATTATGGGTCCGAAGTCCTCGAAGGGGCTGACGACATAAATGAAAAATTTACTAAGTTCTCAAACATACTATACGATTCACTCAACGAACTTTGTCCTGTGACTACTATAAACACGACCCAAAAGGTAAAATAAACCATGGTTACGTTAAAGCTATACGGCAGAAACATTTAATCTATAAACACGTCGCCAAAGGCACAATATACCGAGAAATTTACACCAATTACAGATACCAACTACGAGTAAATACCTTAATCAAAAAAGCAAAATCAACCAGAGTATTACAACAATAAATTTGAGAAATACAAAGGCGATTCTGAGAAACAATGGAAACTTATCAATGAAACTTTACATAGGGAGAGAGAACAAAGTTGTTTTCTCACAAATATAATAAATAATAGCGCTTATAACGAACCATTAGATATAGCCAATCATCTAAATAAGTACTATATTACCGTATTAAAAAATACAGTTGATCTTATAGCGCCCTCGACACGCAGCTACAAAGAATATGTTGATAAATCCCTGGTTCATATTTTCTACTTCTCTTCTATCTCTCCTAGAGGTGTCAAAACGGTTATTTCCACCCTTAAAAACAAATCATGTCATTTCGATTCTATTCCAAATGCTGTCTTTAAATACTGCTCAGATACTTTATCTCTCCCTTTATCAATATTATTCAACTATTCTCTCCGTCATGGTATTTTCTCTGACGTACTTAAAAAGGAAAGAGTTTGTCCAATATTCAAATCAGGAGACAAATCACTACCTTCGAATTACCGACCTATATCCTTCTTACCTACATTAGGAAAAATATTTGAAAAACTTGTGTACACGCAGCTCTCGAAATATTTCGAGGAAAATAGCCTCATATCGAAGTATCAATTTGGTTTTAAGGAGGGCCATAAAACAAGCGACGCGATTTCAGCCGTATTAGACGTGCTATATGAAAACCTTAATAATAAAGAGTTCTGTCTCCTTGCTTATAGACCCATCAAAAGTCTTTGATACAATCTCCCACAACATAGTTATAAATTATTTCATTATGCATAAATAACATTGCTCTAAATTGGTTTAAATCATACCTATACAACAGAAGCCAATACACCAAACATCACCACCAAACTAAAAATCACACATGGAGTTCCACAAAGAAGTATTTCGGGCCCCTACTATTTGACTTCCAATATGCGGATGATACCCCCTGATATACTCAGACAGCGATCTCACATCCCTTAATGAAATAGTAATTACAGATATCGCAAGAGTATGCAACTGGCTGAAAGCCAATAAATTATCCTTAAATAAAACAAAACAAACTTTCTGCTAATCACGAAAAAGAAATTAATACCAGGCTTCAATATTACTGTCGACTTGCACTTGAAATCGTGTCACTGAAGGGAATTATTATGAGTTGTACTTCATAAAAAAACTATCCTTTCGTCAACATATTGAAAATATAGATCATAAGCTATCGAAATTCTCGTTTATATTAACAAACTTACATTTCCTTCCCACATTTCATTACATTTCCTTCCTTGCTTAAAATACAGTACTTCTCTCCCGTTTATCCACATCTCACATACAATATTACCGCATATGGGAGTGTATGTGACTGCATCATCAACCCTTTAAATATAAGCCAGAAGATAGTTATTAAAAAATAAACAAACGTGATTATTATGCTCATACATCAGGAATCTTCAAGCAACTGCGTATTTTAAAATTTAAAGTCATATCCGAAATACAGATGTACTCCCAAATGTTCAAAGTTACAAACAATCTGCTCCGACCATATTAATCGAGACTATAATGAACAATCAGATACGTCACGAACATCAAACAAGGTACAGAATACGTAGCGTGAACATATCTCAAAAGCAAATTATTATAGGCTACTCTTCAGTGTAGTAGAAATTCTTACACCTATTTAGCGGTGGAATAATGGAACAATCTAGCGAATGAATTAAAAACAATCAATGTTCTCTCATCTTTTATAAAGCGATTAAAACTTAACAAATTCCAAAGATACTAAAGGCACTCCTTTCTTTGCTAAAATTCTCATTATCCTTCTTCTAAAAATCTATCCTATTACTTTTCAGCTCACCTCACATTTCATTATTCTTTGTACTAAATGTCTAATTAAAGTATATGTCCTAGACTCTAAGTTCCTTACAGTTTTATACTGGTTTCCTTATTCTTTGTATTTAGCTCCTAATATAAGCATATGTCCTAGTCTGTAAGTTCCTTCAGTATTTAAGTCTGTTATAAAAATCTATAAAAATCTTGTAATCATGTCTATTATATAATTATACCTAATTAGTACACCTCGGCCTATAAAGTGTGCATGCTTGCTAAAGGCAGTTTACAACTGTATACATCATCTGTATTTAATAACGAAATTATACTCATCTATGAAAACTGTATATGTGTGTGTATATATATATATATATATATATATGTAAATAAATAAAATAAATAAAATAAATAAATACATTTCGTACATAAATTTGTAGTTTTGAGGCAAAGATTTTCTTAGTAATTTCGAAAGTTTAAATTGAAAATAAAATAGGAAAACGAGAATGAATTTTGAGTTTTACTTAAAATCTTAAATTAGGATTTCAATATTAGCGCAGAATTATATATTTTGAAGTCACAACACAAAGCTAAAACGCGAAAGAAATATATTAGGTACTTCATCTAAAAGGATTTAGTTATAGGAATTACGGAGTAATATGGACGCTTGTCAGTAATAATTTTATTAAAAATAAAAATATTTCAAACTGCTTAAAAGCTACATAAATCTTGGATCATAAATTTATAAACTTTGGTATAATCGCATTTTGCCCGGATGAGAGACGAAGTTATCTCACTTTTACGTCTGATGTTACACTGATGAAAGAAGAAATCATCTTTCTCCTGCATTGAAGGTTACGTGGCTAAGAAAAGAAATTATCTTTCTCCTGCTTCTGATGTTACACGGATGATAAAAGAAATTATCTTTCTCCTGCATCAGAAGTTCCACGGATGAGAGAAGAAATTATCTTTCTCCCGCATCAGAGGTTACACAGATGAGAGAAGAAACTATATCTCTCCTACATTAGAGGTTCCACGGATGAGAAAAGAAATTATCTTTTTCCTGCTTCTGATGTTACACAGATGAAACAAGAAACTGTATCTCTCCCGCATCAGAGGTTAAACAGATAAGAGAAGGAACTATATCTCTCCCGTATGCATATTAAACTGTATTAGACGTTTAACTCATTTTATGTCACATTTAGCAACGTTTCAAACGTACAATTCATGCACATTCATTAGCAGATTAGTTGTACGTTTCAGATGATATGCAAAACCAAATTGATAATAAATGTGTATTGAATTATACATTTTAAATTCTTCTTAAACGGGATATAAGATACCTAATCAAAATCTCATATAGGGTTCAGAGTAAAGTGTGAATGAGAGATAAAATTCCCTTGGTTTGGTTTTTGGTTGGTTTGCTCATTGTATCAGTTACTCGGAGACACTAGCACCCTCTTTCGGTCGTTAAAGTTTGCCCGAATGAGAGCAGAATTTACCTCTCACCAACACTAAAGTTTTCTCAAATGAGAATAGAAATTATCTGCCTCATGGATACAAAAGAAGATCCGATATATAGCTTGGAGTGAAATTTTTGTAGAACTTTGATAAACACAGAAAAAGTATTTATCATTTTAACCATTTCCGTACGAGTGAGACTGTAATGTCCTATTGGAAATAATAACATACTGTATATCGTACTAAAATGAAATTTTTCTACACGTTTCTACTTGTTTATTTAGGTTTAGTTTAGTTGTCGGAAAAGAAACCCGAAGTAGATATAATGGAAGTGACGAGTGACTAAAAAATTTGGTTTTGAATAATAACAAATCTCATACTTTTTGGTTTGAAAGAAAAAAAAAGAAAACACTTTTGAAAAAAAGGGTTAATATTGTAGAATGAAGTAACTCGTGAAAAGTAAAATTTTTTTAAATAATTTCCTTGAAATTTAAGCAGGCATTTTTGAGATAAATCTCAAATGACGAATATGATTTTTAAATAACGAGACTTATCACTTTAAAATCTATGAATGTCACTGCTGAGGGCATTTAACTGACCTTTCAATAAAAGAAACATAGTGGTTTGCTTATCAGAAAACCTAAATTTTCATATGTTATTTTAGTCCTCGATGTCTCTGTTTCAGTAATATATATATATATATATATATCACGAGAACAAGCACAAGATTGCTTAATTGCTCAAGACAAATAATGTCGCGTTTAAGAATTGACAGAAAAAGTGGTTGATTGACTCCTTTAGTGTCCTTCAAACTCGAAGGGTCATTGAGACGGAAAGTAGAGAATTCTGGAAATAATCGAAATAAAGTCAAGAACACATCATTAAATGATTTTTTATTCAGAGAGAGAGAGAGAGAGAGAGAGAGAGAGAGAGAGAGATTGTATATTAATCCACTAACTTTTCATCATTATCTGTTGTAATATAAAATATCTGAGTTGCATTTTATATTCTTAATAATGAACATTAAAGGTAAATGCTTTTGCCAATCTATAGTAAAAATATATGGTCGGATCAGCGGATCCTGTGACATGTGCAGATACAAATGTGTAGGGTCCCAGCTTCCTTTTAGAAATAAAAGATTTACTGACACTGATTCTTTTTAAATGAACGAGAAATTAAATATTGGCACTCAACGTTTTATTATATTTCTTTTTCTACTAATAAAAGCAAGTTGTGTGCGATTCTGTTCGTCTGTCTGTCTGTCTGTCCGTGAACTTTTGGGTCTCTAAAAAAAGCTCAATCTTTAATATATTTTTTTTCTACTAGAAAAAACGCAGTCATGAAAATCTTGAGTTTCACATTGTGTCAAGATTCGTGAAGCTTAAGATTTGTATGACTATTGTTTTATTGACCAAATAAATGAACCCCCAGTAATTGGGGGACCTTCAAGAAAAGAACGCAGCCATGAAAATCTTGAGTTTCACATTGTGTCAAGATTCACAAATCTTGACACAATGTGAAGTTCAAGATTTTCATAACTGTGTTCTTTTCTAGCAGGTCCCCCAATTACTTATGCATAAAAGCATACTACAGCATAAAATAAAATTATCTACGTAAGACCTGGCATCAAAAAGCTGCGAGGAGATCTCAAGATACAGCAGTTCTTTCATCTTTTAGGCTTCGTGAAAATCGTGAAGAAAGCTTACTAAGAAAAGACAATGATGAAAAACACCACACCGCGAGACGTCTAATTGAAACTTCTGATGAAGCGGAAATTAGGCGACAAAAAATAAAATTTTAAATTCATCTATTAGAATGAAAGAAACTGTTGAAAGAAAAGAAACTAGAAGAGCAGGCGATAGAGAGGCTAGAATAGCTATGAGAATGGAAGAGACTGATGAGGAGAGAGCTTTGAGGAGAGTAAAAGAGAGAGAGGCTAGAATAGCTGTGAGAATGGAAGAGACTGATAAAGAGAGAGCTTTGAGGAGAGTAAAAGATAGAGAGGCTAGAATAGTTGTGAGAATGGAAGAGATTGATGAAGAGAGAGCTTTGAGGAGAGAAAAAGATTGAGAGGCTAGAATAGTTGTGAGAATGGAAGAGACTGATGAAGAGAGAGCTTTGAGGAGAGAAAAAGATAGAGAAGCTAAAAAGGCTGTGTGAATGGAAGAGACTGTTGAAGAAGGAGCTGAGAGGGGAGAAAAACATAAAAATAGTCATTTAGTGATCAGCCCACCCCAAGCAAGTGCTGGGCATGACAGCTAGTCTACTATATAAAATCAAGTTGTGTGTGATTCTGTCTGTCTGTCTGTCTGTCCGTCTGTCTGTTCGTTTGTTAACTTTTGAGTATCTTAAAAGAGCTGAATTTTTTTTAAAATAGGATAATATTAGAGGAAAAAGAAGTTGAGGGAATGATTATTATAATTACCATTATTATTATTATTATTATTACGGGCGGCAATGTGATGCTTAAGATTTTCATGACCGTTCTTGTCTATAGTTTTATTGACCAAATAATTGAACCGACAGTAATTGGGGGCGCTGAAGTCCCCCAATTACTGGGCGTTCAATTATTTGGTAATAAAACTATAGTCATGAAAATCTTAAGTTTCACAAATCTTGACACAATGTGAAACTCAAGATTTTCATGGCTGCGTTCTTTTCTATAGTTTTATTGCAGTGCTGGGGCCTTTGGACCCAGTAATTGGCCGGGTTGGCGCTGGTCACATATATTTTTGTTCATTACTCATCACCCCCATCCACTATATGAAATTTGGTCGAAATCGGTTCAGAAACGTAGAAGTTTTTTCTGCGGACAGACGGACAGCGCTAAGTATATGTATAAACTTTTTAATCTAAAGAGTGATACGACAAAAAATAAAAAACGATTTGAATAATTAAAATTTAATACAATCAGCCCACCCCAAGCAAGTGCTGGGCATAACAGCTAGTCTACTATTTACAGTAAAAGCAAGTTGTGTGTCTTTCTGTCCGTCTGTCTGTCTGTCTGTCCGTTTGTTGTTAACTTTTTGGGGTCTCTCTAAAAAAGAGCTGAATTTTAGCTAAACAGGGCCCTACGGGCGCGGTGCTGCCAATAATTAGAGGGGTGGGGGCTGGGCCCAGTAATTAGGGTGGGTGGGTGAGGGGCTCAGTAACTGGAGGACCGCAGGGTCTCCAATTACTGTCTGCTCAATTGTTTTTGGTCAATAAACTATAGAAAAGAACGCAGCCATGAAAATCTTGACCTATACGTATACTGTTGGTTCAATTATTTGGTCAATGAAACTATAGAAAAGAATGCAGCCATGAAAATCTTGAACTTCACATTGTGTCAAGAATTGTGAAGCTTAGGAGTTTCATAACTATAGTTTTATTGACCAAATAATTGAACCCCCAGTAATTGGGGGACCTACACAATGTGAAGCTCAAGATTTTCATGGCTGCGTTCTTTCCTATAGTTTTATTGACCAAATAAGTGAACCCCCAGTAATTGGGGTTCTGCGAGTCCCCCAATTACTGGGGGAGTTCAATTATTTGGTTTTTGATTGGCCCTGTCAAAGTCCAGATCTCAATTCAATCGAAAATTTATGGTTTGATTTGAAAAAAGCTGTCCGCAAGATAAACCCTTCGAATCTGAATGAACTGCAACAATTTTCTTTAGAAGAATGGGTTAAAATATCTACTGAGAGATGTCGAAAAGTTGTAGAAAAATATCCAAAACGAATTATTAAGTCATTCAAGTAAAAGGTGGACACACAAAGTATAAAACTTTTGCATTTTAACTTTTTTTATTTCCTCAAATTCTTTGATGTTTTACATTATATGTCGGAGTTGAAGTAATTTTTTATTCCCTAAATTTTTCCAAATAAACGGTAAACTTTTCATAACTATCCTATGCATGGTACAAAAGATAAGGACAAATATAACTGAAATATTTCTCTGTACGAATACTTATGAGCGCCACTGTATGTGTACACACACACACACACACACACACACCACACACACACACTCATCTTGCGCGGAATATTCTTCTATACAAGCGTCGTTCTTTACGTTAATTATACTGCGTGTTCTTTGCAGTTGAAATGTGTATATGTATATATATATATGAATAGAAACGACATAATATTAAGGAACGTTTCTGCACACGCGGAAGAGAAATAACGAATAAATGAAAAATGAGGCGAACCGCGTGTGCAGAAACGTTCCTTAATATTATGTCGTTTCCATTCATTTATATACTGCGTGGTCATTGCAGTTAAATGCATATATATATATATATATATATATATATATATATATATATATATATATATATATGTGTGTGTGTGTGTGTGTGTGTGTGTGTGTGTGTGTCTGTGTGTACGTACATACAATTCCTTATTTCGTTTATGAGAAAAGTAATTGCTTTCTCATGTAAATTAAATTCTAATTTATAATTTACCGAAAGGCCACTTTGAGTTGAGGCCAGTTTTTATTAATTATATTTATTTATTTTTCTTTAATTTGAATAAAAAATGTTGAACAACAAGCGTATAAATAATATAGAAAGTTGATTGCGAAGGCGCTAAAGAACCAATACCATTCAAAGATTTCTTAATTTTTATTGTACATTCGAACAAGTTTGTGGCGACTCTTTTTTGAGGGTGGATTTGCTAAGAAATAAGTCAAGGAAATATGTTTGAGTTGGAGAGAGAGAGAGAGAGAGAGAGAGAGAGAGAGAGTATATATATATATACAGGGTGTCCCGTAAGTCTGGACCCATAGGGAAAAATAATGAAATTACAAAATAGTCCAAAAATTTATTACATAATCTGTTCAAAGTGTCCGCCGTTGTGTCGCACACATAGTTGAAGACGCAATCTCCACTGCGACAGCACTTTCTGAATCACAGTCGCAGAAATTTCTTGACACGCCTCCACAATGCGTGCTTTAAGGTGGAAAATGTTCTGAAGTTTGACCTCGTACACTTTGGCTTTCAAGTGGCCCCACAAATAAAACTCCAGCGGAGTAAGATCATAATAAAAAATAATAAAAATAATAATAAAAAAAATATATATATATATATATTATAAATAAATTTTTGGACTATTTTGTAATTTTATTATTTTTCCCTATGGGTCCAGACTTACGGGACACCCTGTATATATATATATAAATTTTTTAAATTTTCAACAAAGGTCACGATAATATATAAAAATTCAATTATATTATCACGTGAGAATCTTCAATTATTGATCTTCATTTGGGATTACAGTACACGACACTTTATCATACGACACTTGCTACACACTACACGACACTTACTACGTCCTTGTTTAAAATTACGAAACAATTACTCATTATTCACGTTACTATGTAACTTATTCCCAATCATTTTTACCCTTGTTGTCCTTGTATTATATCCTTGTTTTCATATTAGGAAAAACTGCACTAACATTAGACAAATGGACCAAAGATTGATTTTACGAATAAAGAAAATTAGTTGTAATTCTGCATCTGGATTATCCTAACGTCATTTGGTGAATTTTTCTTACACTATTTTAAAGTTTTACAGTTTTACTAATGAAATTAAACTTTGTTGGTGTTTTGTGTTAAGTGTTACAGTTATATATATATATATATATATATATATATATATATATATATATATATATATACCTTACCTTACAACCTTACAAAGGTTCCGCGCGATGACTTCTCATTTCGCGAAGGTCAAGCTTGTCGCCCCTCCTCTCGAGTTGGCCTGGTGAAGTAGTGAGTTGGATTCTTGCGCTCTCCACCTCACATAGCCAGGTACGCCCGGCTCATCGGGGATTGTTCTGAGCCAGGCGTCTAGTCTTCTTTTGAAGATTTCCACTGCAACTCCCTTTGTGTTTCTTAGGTCTTTGGGCAACTGATTAAACAGTTTTGGTCCTCTCACTACAAAACTATTTCCTTTCAGGGTTAAGGATGTTCCCTGTCTCGCCTTCAATTTGGGAATACGATACAGTCTACTGCTTCTACTTTCCACCGTTGTTTGGGGAGTTATGGGATTCAGTGTAAGATTAGGGACTAGTTTCTCCATTATTTTCCAAGTGTAAATAATGGTGTATCTCTCTCTTCTCCTTTCCAGTGAATATAGGTCTAGTTCTCGTAACCTTTCCCAGTAATTTAGTTCTTTGCACCCATTGATATATATATATATATATATATATATATAATATATAATGTTTCGTCAAAATAACAAGTGTTCAAAAAGTAAATACCTTGAAATACCTTTGAATAGATCAATGAAATAATATATAATTTTTGGAATTCTTAGCATTTTATTCTCATCTAATTTTATCTGAGATAAATTGGTCAAATTTTTTTTAGATAAACTTTTATAATTAAAATTTATTTTAATGACTAAGTAATCACATTTGTAAAAAAATTGGATGGATTATTTTATGGTTGGTGTAAAACAATTTTACAGTTTTCCCTTATCACTGTAATGCTGTTAATACAAGATTCCATTCATTCAGGACTAAGGTGGGTATTGCTTCATATGCCTCATATACCAGATAAAATGCCCACTCCTGCAGAGATTACACACATCGAAATGATATATATATATATATATATATATATGCGCCTCGGCTCGGTGGTGTAGTGGATAGCGTCGTTGACTGCGAATCCATCGGCCCCGAGATCGAGACCAGGTGACGGCAGCCGGCGCGCAGCAAAACCCAGCTGTTCATCCTTCCACACAATAAAGAAAGTGGTTGGTAGATAAATGAGTACCCTGGGTGACCTAGTGGTTAAGACGCTGGGCTGCTGGCGGGGCGTCGTTCGGATTCCACGTTAAACTGTAGGTCTAAGGTGGAGTGAAAAGCTTGACCTTCGTCAGAATGAACAATTCGGGCGGAAGCTAACCAAAGGTTACCAAAGGTATATATACACACACACACACAAGCTGTTCCAAAAATGTGTCCCTATTTTTAAATAAGTGTTCTAATCTCAAATATAGGAAACTAAACAAAAAGACAAACGCAATAGGTACGTAAAGCATAGGAATTTATTAACCTTAATTAAACAACATATTCAGTGTAATCACCATTTTTTTTCTAACACAATATTCAACATTACGCAAATATTTGACATAATTTTTGGAAATAGCTCAGCTGAGATGTTGTGGATTATCGTATAGATTTTGGTCTTTAGGTCTTCAGCTGTCTTAGGCTTGGTAGAATAGATCCTGCCTTTTATGTAACCTAACAAAATAAAGTCGGAGGGGGCGGGGGTTGAGGTTAGGTGAATATGGGTGTCATTCTAATGGCTTATGAAGGGAGGAGATTGGTCGGCCACAAAAATGCTTCCTCAAAAAGTTGCGAGTTTCATAAGCAGTGTGTGGAGGACAGTGGAGGTGCTCCAGCCTGCTGGAACCATTGTCAATCTGGGATAATACATTCTATAACCTTCTATGACCTTATCAGATTATAATCTATTGGTAGCGTCTTTTCCCAATTTCGTAGAAATTTCAAGTTATTGCTTTAAGTATGAAATGGAGAAAGAACGGTTTTAATATACAATAATTATTAGTTATTAAGCAATGAAAGATTAGAAATGTATAAGTATATGCATATAAGTAAGTGCGGAATAAAAACTCCAATCTGTAACCTTTCTGAAGAAGAAACCCCATTAATAAAATATACATCTATTATAAAATAACGGGCAAATAAAAATAGGGACATTTTGGGAGACATCATACATATATATATATATATATATATATATATATATATATATATATATGATGAAAAGAACCACGAAGGAAAAGAAACACAGAATGGTGCTCAAGCGCTTTCGTCTAATGACATCCTCAGGAACACTGAAGTAAATAAAGAGTTCGAGACTATGTATACGTCACAAAATTATATATATATATATATAATAATAATAAATATAGAAATAAAAATTGTGGGAGGAGCATACAAATTTGTAAGGAAAAGCTACCAATTTTAGCACTTTGCCCTTCTTGTCTAAATCCGTTCTGAACGAATTCAAAACAACAGGATCAAGTGGAAAAATACCCTGGCTCATGTTAAAATTATTTGTAGGTGGAATAATAGCAGACTTAAGAATACTTCTATTAACAGTGTTGCTAAAGTGAAACAAAACTGAAGCATTATTCCAATCAATACAGTGGGATAACTCTGATAAATGGACAAAAAGGGCGCTGGACGACTGTCCCGTTCTAACGGAATATTGATGCTGTTCTACACGCGTGTGCAAATCCTTTCCCGTCTGACCAATGTAAGGTTTTAAGTTTAGTATCTATCGCAAAAAACAAACAATTTGTACTACGTACACTTTTACTCCGGACATGACACTCCCATTAAGAAGGCCATATTTTCTTCACTGTTTCTCCGCGCTCTTAGGATCGCCAGTCCGGAATACATGGATGCCGAATTAGAAAAAATCAACGGTATTGGAAGTGATCAGTGCTACCCACCTGCGTTTATAGAATCTTGTCTTAACAAGGCAAAACGAACTTTCTATCGCGTGAATAATAACACTCGCACTTTGTCAAAGAATATTTTAGTACGGTACTTCCATTTTTCCCTGGCTTTTTAGGTATTGCTAATGTACTTAAACTTTTGAATATTAATGAAGTATTTTCATATAACAATATTGTGAAAAATATCATAATTAAAAATAGCCCTACCAATAATTCAGGCATTATCTATAAAATTGGTTGTAAACAATGTGATTCCTTTTGCATTGGTCAGACGGGAAAGGATTTGCACACGCGTGTAGAACAGCATCAATATTCCGTTAGAACGGGACAGTCGTCCAGTGCCCTTTTTGTCCATTTATCAGAGTTATCCCACTGTACTGATTGGAATAATGCTTCAGTTTTGTTTCACTCTAGCAACATTGTTGGTAGAAATATTCTTGAGTCTGCTATTATTCAACTTACAAATAATTTTAACATGAGCCAGGGTATTTTTCCACTTGATCCTGTTGTTTTGAATTCGTTCAGAACGGATTTAGACAAGAAGGGCAAAGTGCTAAAATTGGTAGTTTTTCCTTACAAATTTGTATGCTCCTCCCACAATTTTTATTTCTATATTTATTATATATATATATATTTTGTGACCTATATACTGTATAGTCTCGAACTCTTTGTTTACTTCAGTGTTCCTGAGGATGTCAGTAGACGAAAGCGCTTGAGCACCATTCTGCGTTTCCTTTCCTTCGTGGTTCTTTTCATCATAAATATTTTTCACGTGTTACTTTCGTGAAATAATTTTAATATATATATATATATATACACGGTGAACCAAAAGTAGGTGGACAGTAGGTTGAATACGGTTTGTGTTATTTATATTATAACTATGGTGTTCATTATAACTATGGTGTTTGTGTTTTATTATATTAAATATTATAACTAAATTTATTTAAATTTTATTTTGTATTATAGTATACAAAAAAATTAAATATGTTCTCAAAATAAACGTTATCATTTACTGTCCACCTACATTTGGTTCACCCTATATATATATATATATATATATATATATATATATATATATATATATATATATATATATATATATATATAAATAACTTCAAAGAAAGTAAATTGGGAAAACGTAAATAAAGATTTAAAGGAGGTAAATTGGGAATTGCTACTTCCAAACCTATAATACTGAAACATATTCCAGAGAGACAGGAAAGAAAACGTAGCAAGCTCGAGAGGAAAATCAGCACACACTATTCAGGCAACGAAGACAAACCGTAAAACAGCTCACAGATGCAGAACTGATGCAAAGAGACTCAAACTAGAGAGAAAACTTGGCGAAATAGAAATGGACCTAAAGCAAACATTCATAGATAAGACAAACGAGGAGGAAAACAAGGTAGCAGAAAACATAAAAAATAACCCAAAATACTTCTACACATGTGCGAAAAGGAAAATGCAGTGTAAGGAGAGTATTGGTCCGTTGATAGACGGGGAGGCCGAATACACAAATGACCCGAAAGAAATAAGCGAACTGCGTAGGGAACAATTTAACTCTGTGATTAGCACCCCTAAGTCCGAGATGGAAGTGGAAAACGCAGGCGAATTTTTCGACATAGATACAAATCAACCAAGAACAAATTCCGGCACAAACCTATTAATGAACTTCGAGTTCACGGAAGTCGATGTAATTACTGCCTTATCACAGATGCGAGACAATTCAGCGCCAGGGCCAGGCACATGGAGTGCCTCGTTTCTGAGAAATACAAAGAGAGTACTGCCAAACCGCTATACTTACTATGGAGGAAATCACTCGACACAAGACAAATTCCACTCCCCTTAAAGAACGTAAACATTTCCCCCCTATTCAAAGGTGGTAACAGAGCAATGCCCAAGAATTATCGGCCAGTGGCTCTCACCTCACACCTTATAAAGTGTTTTGAACGTATATTAGCGGCTAATCTACCAACTACCAACAAGAAAAAGACTTGTACAACCCAAATCAACATGGCTTCAGGGCTGGAAGATCATGCCTATCACAGCTACTAGACCACCAGGAAAACATATTGGAAACATTGTGTCGAGGACAAAACATAGATGTAATATATACGGACTTTGCTAAAGCCTTCGATAAATGTGACCATGGAAACATAGCACACAAATTTAAGAATACAGGAATTACTGGAAAGCTAGGAAAGTGGATATTTCATTTCTTGACGCAAAGAACACAAAGAGTGGTGGTAAACGGAGTTAAAGCGGAAGTCTCGGAAGTCGTGAGCTCTGTCCCCACACGGGACAGTATTAGCTCCCTTGCTGTTCATAATAATGATTGCAGATATTGATGCAGATATTAAGGACAGTACTGTATCATTCTTCGCAGATGACACAAAGATATGCAAGGAAATATTGAACGAAGGTGACATACGAAAATTACAAAACGACATTGAAACAGTATTCCAATGGGCAGAAGACAACAATATGAAGTTCAACGAAGAAAAATTTCAACTTCTAAGATATGGTAATAACAAGAAGCTACAGAAAAAAGGGTACAAAACTCCGCAAGCCAAACGGATAACGCCAAATCCACAAGTCAGGGATCTTGGAGTAATAATGTCGTCGGATGCAGAATTCAGAAAGCACTATAACATCAAAATTACAAGGGCTAGAAAAATAATGGGAATCATCTGGAGAAACTTCAGCAGCAGAAAAGCAAACATCATAATCAAATTATGGAAGAGTCTAGTCCTACCAATAATTGAATATTGCTCAGTACTCACAAGCCCATACAGAAAACGAGACATTGTGAACATTGAAGCTATACAAAGAACTTTTACGTCTAAGATAGAGGAAACGGAAGGTGAAGACTACTGGTCTCGACTACAATCCCTGGAACTCTACTCTTTCGAAAGAAGGCGCGAGCACTACACAATAATATACATAGGGAAAATACTTGAGGGCTCTGTCCCTAACCTTAGAAATGAAATAGAAACAAACTGGAATGAGAGAAGAGGCAGATTTTGTACGGTCCTAGCTGCGGTGGGACAAGGGGCCATGAAAAGGAGGATGGAAAATACCCTCATAATACGAGGCCCAAAGTTTTTCAATGTCCTACCGAAAAAAGTGAGGAATCTCCAGCACACCAACCTGAATAACTTCAAGAAATAGCTGGACAGATTCCTGTGCAAAGCCCTTGACCAGCCATGCGTGGCTGGCTACGAGGGCACGAGGAGATCAGACAGCAATTCCTTCCTTCACCAAATCCTGCAAATTAGGCGGGATGCTACAGAGGGGTCGACCGCATGTCAATCCTGACCCGTCGTTCAAACTCACCTAAAGTAACCTAAAGTAAATATAGATATATATATATATTGGTCATTATAACAAGTATCGAAGCTATGATATTTATTTTTAATTTTAGAAAAACAATGAATTTCTAAACAAAATTGATGGTGGTGTTTACAAAAAAAATTTTATAATTGCTAATTGACATAACAACTTGGAAATAAATCTTTTTGATAATAATTATTTTCAGTGTTCAAGTGTTCTCCAACCTTATCCGCTCCCCTATCTCCAAACCCCCTCTCACAAACCAGCAATAATTATTACTTTCCTTTTCATTTGAGATTTGTTAAAACATTTCCTTAATTAATTTAGCATCATTCGGTGGATCAGTCGCGATCAGATAGTCAAACAACTTAGAAGAGGTTCAAATGAATGCTGATGCTGCTTCTCAAAGAGTATGCTTAGCTGGGACAAAACAAACTTCACATTATATGAAAGAGGATTGCTTAAACTCAGTTTTAGGTATTAGAATTACGAGGGTCATTCAATATTGTAACAATTGTGATGTGATATCCAAGCTGTAAAGACAGCTTTCTTCCAGACCTTGAACATTCTTGAAAAATGGAAAAAAAAGCCATTTTGATGACAATAATTGACAAATGTCCCCTTCGCCCTTGTAGGAGTAGGTTTAACTCAGTAATAATTTTAGGCCAATTCTTATATGAAATTATATTGCGAAGCAGGGCAGATCCAGAAATTTATTTCGGGAGTGTCACCACTGCATAGAAATTGAGCGGCGAAGCCACGAAGAAAGCTATGAGTGCTCTGGTGATAAATAAACATGATATTGTTCCTCACAGGTGTCCAAGCTAGGGTCACGTTTCGGTGAATGTGACCTGGTGACCGGAAATATACATCTATTAGAAAGTCGGGTAGCTTAGAACACGTAAAAAAATTGTTTTTGAAGCCGTCAGGGGGATGTCACGTGCGCATGGTGACATTCCCCTGGATCCGCTACTGCGAATAAATCTCATACTTAATATTTCGACGTACTAAACTGGACGCCGAAGACGTAAGTTTCTATCGTACCTAAAACAATTCATTAGTTATAGATACTTCAGTTTGCCTTTCCAAATTTCAAGTTGTTTAATTAAGAGGGTAAAAAAAATATTATGAAAATTCACACTTTCAGTATTTTTCTGAGAGTAATGAAAAATCAGTGAATTTTCTTCCTCAGACATCCCTTGCAGTATAAAAAAAAAATTAATAAAATCCACTTTTTGCCTACTTTAATTACAGGATTTCTGATGCCCAAGGGCTACTTCAGGTTGGGTGAAACTGCGCGTTTCTCCATGTAAGTAAAAACAATGACAGACCCTTCAAACTCTTTAAAATATATATATTTATTTTTAAAAATTTAAAATTGAAAGCAGTTAAATTATAACCTGTCCTTGCGTTTTTCTATATTTCTGTTTTTCTAGTTCATCTGATTTTAAACATTTCCTCTCTTGACAAAGCACAAAAAAGTGGACAATTCTAATTATAGAGTTTACATTGCACATTGCAAACGTATGAGAAGTAAACGATTCAATCGTATCCATTTGACTTATATCTGTTTAAGGAGTCGTGACCAGCTGTGATAATTCATCCCTTCACCCTTCTTATAAATTCCTTTCTCAACTGAAAGTAGGTCAAACTAAGATAGAAAAAAAAATCATAATTATAATTATATCATCGTAAACAAATGTGATTGTAACGCAATGTTTACCTCACTTGTATGTAGAGAGGACTTGTAAAAGTCAATAAATAATAAGAAATTAATTGAATCAATATATTTAAAAGTGCATTCCTTCCCCAATTTGAATTTATTGATTCAATAAATAATAAATTTATTATTATTTATTGACTTTTGTAATCAAGTCAAAATATTTTTTGGAAAAAAACAAAACAACCGTAGATGTCTAATTACTTTTGTCAACCCTCTGTATAAAAATAAAATAGCCGATTATTTAAATGTACACACACACACACACACACACACACACACACACACACACACACACAAATTGCAAAATATAATTTTGTGTTGAGCAATTTATACGATTTATTATTTTCATCCAACGTATTTTTAAATTAAATAAGAAGTAAAAAATTTACTTATTCGCTGAAAATCACTTTTCAGTTTCATCTGATAAGGTTCAATCCGTTTGGAAAATTTCATGTATAATCAGAAATCAGAATTTACAGAAAAAAGACTGGATGGTTGAAGGATATTCCATATATGAAATAAACAGTAGTATCTAAGTCATGGTTATATAAAATAAACAGTAGTATCTGTGTCAAGGTTATGTTAGAGGAGGAGAGGTTAGAGGTTAGAGGTTAGAGAGGAGGAGTATGTGGGGCGCAGAGTGCTGGAGATGGAGTTGCCGGGACGGAGAAGAAGAGGAAGACCGAAGACGAGATGGAGGGACTGTGTGGTGGCGGACATCAGGGAGAAGGACTTGGAGGAGGACGTGGTATACGACAGAGGAGAGTGGAGAAGACGAACCAAAAACAGCGACCCCATGTAAAGATGGGATAATAAGCTGCGGAAGAAGAAGAAGAATCTGTGTCAAGGTTATGTGAAATAAACAGTAGTATCTGAGTCATGGTTATATGAAATAAAAAGTAGTCTTTAAGTCATAGTTATATGAAATAAACAGTAATGTTTAAGTCATGATTATATGAAATAAACAGTAGTATCTAAGTCATGGTTATATAAAATAAACAGTAGTATCTGTGTCAAGGTTATGTGAAATAAACAGTAGTATCTGAGTCATGGTTATATTAAGTAAACAGTAGTATCTGAGCCATGGTTATATGAAATAAACAGTAGTATCTGAGTCGTGGTTATATGAAATAAACAGTAGTATCTGAACCATGGTTATATGAAATAAACAGTAGTATCTGAGTCACGGTTATATGAAATAAACAGTCGTATCTGAATCATGGTTAGCACTATACTCAACCAACCCTGTATTTCACGTGAGATCAGCAATTTTAAGTTTCTTCACACGAAAAGGTAAATGAATAACTAAAGAAAATAAAATGAAATCGTGCCCAACATTTTGTTCACAAACACTTCACTAAGATAATTTAGAAAATCAAAAGCCTCGATTACAACATATGCAAACGTAAGATCAGTTCATCCGTTACACCTTTCAAACATTTATGAACGTATTGGTTCCCATTCTACATAGATAAGGTGATTGGATCGCTTTGTAAACCCCAGTAGTCTATGGCATGTATCAGATATTATGAAGTGTTTTCAGACTCAGAGAGTCATTATGGAAGGTTTCCGATAGTCATAATTTGTCAGACAAAATTGATTAGTTTTATGATAATTTAGTTCAGTGTGTTGAAATAAATTTCATGTATTCCGCTGTTTACTTTCATTTTTTTGCTGGTTGTTCTGAGTTCCTGTGTAGCTAAACTATTCAGCTGTGTAAATGCACTCCCCGAGATCCAAAAACCACCATGTTAAAAAAAAAAGCATTCATTCCACCTCCGGCAGAAGTAGCCAGTCTTCTAAGATAATGGTATTGTCACACTAATCTTCCCTGTGCCTACTGAATCTTGCGTACTAGTGAGACATTGGAGGCTGTTGCACCGATAACCTCTTCTAATGCTATTCAGATTGTCAAGTAATTTCTCTCTCTCTCTCTCTCTATATATATATATATATATATATATATTATATATGCAGAGAGAGAGAGAGAGATGGTGGTGGTGGTGGTCGGTGGTGTAGTGGTTAGCATCGCTCACTATGAATCCATCGGCCCGGGATCAAGACCTGGTGACGGCAGGCGGCGCGCAGCAAAACCCAGCTGTTCATTCTTGCACACAATAAAAAAAAATTGAGTGGTAGATAAATGGGTACCCTGGGTAGCCTAGTGGTTAAGACGCTGGGCTGCTGATCGGGAGATCGTGAAATCGAATCAGGGCGAGGACTTTGTAATTTCTTATCGTCCGCAGTGGGACGTGGTTCGGATTTCACGTTAAACTGTAGGTCTCAGGTAGAGTGACAAGCTTGACCTTCGTCAGAATGAACATTTCGGGCTGAAACAAAACCAAGGTTAACCAAAGTTATGTGTATATATACACATATAATATGTGAAAACCACAAGGTTATGATGCTACATGAAAATCCCCATCAAATAGTAAAGTTTATTTCGTACATTTCAAGGGTAGAGAGAAGATACAGGAGGCTGCACACAATAATAAAAAAAAGGAAAGAAACCTTGCTAGTTTCGGGAAGTGAAAGTATTAAACCTTGGAACACAAACATGAAGACTAAAGAAGTGGATAATGAAAGATTTAAAAAAAAAAAAAGGTGTCACATAAAGTATTCCAGATATATTCGATATACACCTAATTTTTTTTTTTAAATATAATATATTTATATATATAATATATTTAGGCTCATAAATGGTAGTATTCATTAATATAAAATAAAAGAAAATTAATAGCCTTAATTTATAGTTTGGATGAAATAAATTTTCAGAGAAATTCTCAGAAATTCTCAGAGAAATTTATTTGTAGTTTTGAATAATAAATCAATGTTATTTTTATGATTCGAAATTTTTTTAAATTAATTTAAGAAACTATTCATGAATTTGAGGTAAACTGAAGAAAACAGGTCAAAATAGCAAAACTATCTAATGACGCATAAATTATAAATAAATAATTTATTTTGAAGTCTGTAAATTAGTTAATTTTTCTTTCCGAGTCATTATATGTTTTGGTGAAATAGTAGGGTCGATAATGTTAATTAACTGTAATAGTTTTTTTTTATAATATGATATTTAATGCGTCACTGAATTCTTAAGTGACTTCGAAATGTTATTCTGAGGCCGTAAAAATGATTGCTTTTCGCATTTATGGCTCAATAGTACCCGACGACCTTTAAATTGATGGATCTCTCACGGTTGAGATCCAAAGCATAGCGATGTGTACAAATTTCGATTCACACTCTCAATTTCATCCAACCATTCGCTGCGAAAGAGTTTTTGCTCCATCAAATCGGGGGAAACAGTTACACCATCCAAACCGATTAAAAGGTCCAAGCACACCATATTAAAAATCAACTCAATCGCTTTTGTTTTATTATAATTGGGATGCCGAAAGCAAGGATTTATTCAGAAAGCGCAGAACTAATGTTAATAATTATATTAATGAGTGGTTACTTGAGTGATAACTCACAAGATCCTTCCACGCCAACTGGAAGTGAATGTCGTATGCATGATAGCCCCTAATTTCTCATGTATAATTTTCGACCCCAACACGAATTATTCTTCTTAAGAAGGATACCATATCTGAACTCAAATAATGAAGAATAAGTGGAAAGAACTAGGGAAAAAGCGACAATCAGAACATTGAGTAATTGGAGCAAATTTTGTGCGACATTATTGAAAATTTTATTCTGAAACACACACACACACACACACACACACACAACACACACACACATTCTCTTTCTCTCTGTACAGTATATATAATTATATGTTATATATATATATATAGATGCAGGTGTATAATCTTCATCCTTGTCATTCTGCCCCCAGCTTTGGTTTACAAACTTTAATTACAAAATATGTTTCATCTCAAAATTGATGATTGCTTTAAAACAAGTCTTGAAACACACTGGAATGTCCTTCAGTACATCCATGATACTAGGTAACAATCATTAAGTAATAGGTTAAAAACTTTCTCAGATGTTTGTGTACACACACACACACACACACACACCACACACACACACACACACACAGAAATCTATCTACCTAATCAATATATATATATATTGATTTTATGAAAAACTAAATACATAAATAAACTTTTCCTTCATAATTCCAAGAAGTTTATGTTGGTGCTTTCTGGCACCCTCGGGCACACCTGAACTTATTGGGAGAGCGAAGAAAGGTTGTAAGTTCAAGTGGAAGTTGGGTCACCTCGTGTATGAAATTATACATTGGGTAAACGTGTGCATAACGCGTAACTATGTGCGTATGTATGTGTGTATACCTGCGTACATAAAAATTCTGTAGTTTATAAAATGTTTATATTTATTTTGATATTTTAAATTTTCCAAATTACCTTATTAATTCTTCATAAATAATGATAGATTTTGCAATAATTACTTCGAATATATATATATATATATTATATATATATATATATATATATATATATATATAATATATATATATATATATATATAGTCATGCGGTTTGCTTCTACAAAGCTTCAATTTAATATTTAGGAGAAATCCAATGACAAGGAGGAATGTAAATGCCATGAAAAGTCTTCTTTAATGCGCAACGTTTCGAGCAATACGCTCATCATCAGGCTAGATAATAACAATATGAAATTAGAATCAATAAATAATGTGAACAAGACAAAGAATTTCTATAAAACCTATTCATTAAAAGCAAATTTTAAAAAGACTAAAAGAAGAGGGTTAAATTCAAAGTTATAAAAATTTACATATAAAATTACAAGAAATTTAAAAGCTATTTTTTAAATTACATATAGTAAATTTGAAATTAGTACACTGGAATAATTAACACTAATACAATGGAATAATTAACACTACGAACCTTTCAATGCTGGTTCCGAGGCACGAGTAATTTAAAACAAACCAAACAGGAAACAAGCTATGGGTTGGGCGGTTGGAGTTATAAGTTAGGGGAGGGGGATTATAAAAAATTGGGGAGGGGGGAGGGGAGTTGGGGAGGGGGGTTTATAAAAAATTTAGAGGGACAGCTGAGGAATCCACGTTTAGAGAAGGGGTCAATGTTTTAATATAGAGAGATTCCAAAATTCTAAGTGAGTTAGGACAAGAATTACAACCGAGAATTTTAAAATTATCTAAAGTGACATCAGTTTTACATTTATACTGTGTTCCCGAATACTGGAGGCTTCTTTTTTTTAAAATTTTACCTGTTCGGCAACTTATTCCCATATGCGAATAAAATCTAGTCCTGAGGGAGCGCACGGTGCTGCCAATGTAAGTACCAAGGAGACACCTTGGGCAGGTAAATAAATATACAACACCGCTACGCAACGAATCAGGAGTTCGATCCTTCGCTGAGAAAAAGCTACCTAAAGACATTTTGTTAATAAATATAATGCGAAAATCAGTATGATAAAAAAATTTTCTTAACAACTTTGTAAATTTAAGTTTAAATTCTTTATTCATGGGACCCATTTCAGGTACCAGGAAATATTTTATATCTTTAGGCACTGAAATACAGGAAAGTTGTAGATAAACTAATAAGATCTTTCTTAAATAATGTTTATAGCCCTCAACTTTCCTGTATTTCAGTGCCTAAAGATATAAAATATTTCCTGGTACCTGAAATGGGTCCCATGAATAAAGAATTTAAACTTAAATTTACAAAGTTGTTAAGAAAATTTTTTTATCATACTGATTTTCGCATTATATTTATTAACAAAATGTCTTTAGGTAGCTTTTTCTCAGCGAAGGATCGAACTCCTGATTCGTTGCGTAGCGGTGTTGTATATTTATTTACCTGCCCAAGGTGTCTCCTTGGTACTTACATTGGCAGCACCGTGCGCTCCCTCAGGACTAGATTTTATTCGCATATGGGAATAAGTTGCCGAACAGGTAAAATTTTAAATAAAAAAAGCCTCCAGTATTCGGGAACACAGTATAAAATGTAAAACTGATGTCACTTTAGATAATTTTAAAATTCTCGGTTGTAATTCTTGTCCTAACTCACTTAGAATTTTGGAATCTCTTTATATTAAAACATTGACCCCTTCTCTAAACGTGGATTCCTCAGCTGTCCCTCTAAATTTTTTATAAACCCCCCTCCCCAATTTTTTATAATCCCCCCTCCCCTAACTTATAACTCCAACCGCCCAACCCATAGCTTGTTTCCTGTTTTGTTTTGTTTTAAATTACTCGTGCCTCGGAACCAGCATTGAAAGGTTCGTAGTGTTAATTATTCCATTGTATTAGTGTTAATTATTCCAGTGTACTAATTTCAAATTTACTATATGTAATTTAAAAATAGCTTTTAAATTTCTTGTAATTTTATATGTAAATTTTTATAACTTTGAATTTAACCCTCTTCTTTTAGTCTTTTTAAAATTTGCTTTTAATGAATAGGTTTTATAGAAATTATTTTGTCTTGTTCACATTTATTTATTGATTCTAATTTCATATTGTTATTATCTAGCCTGATGATGAGCGTATTGCTCGAAACGTTGCGCATTAAAGAAGACTTTTCATGGCATTTACATTCCTCCTTGTCATTGGATTTCTCCTAAATATTAAATTGAAGCTTTGTAGAAGCAAACCGCATGACTATATATACTCAAGGTATGGACAAGATGGCCTTAGGGCTTATCGCCATGTTTGGAAGACTTCACGAAAGCTTCTCAAGTCAAAACTCGATTGTTATTTTCTTGAAATGTGTCGTACCTGCAGGGTTTTCCCGAAATTCGTTTACTTCAAACTTTATCGTGACAATCTATATGACTCTGAATTTTATCAATCTTCCCTGGAATATTTATTAAATAATGAAATTAATTATAAAATCAAAATTTCAGACTCGCATAATAAGTCGCTTGAGCATCATATAATTACCCTTAAAAATACCCTTTCGTTGTTGGATTATTTATTAATAATTTCTCTTGTACAACGTGAACTTGAAAAGTTTCATTCTACCATTTCTGAAACTCATGAACGTAAGTTAAAGGCCCTGGGCCTGAATTCACCTAATTTTTTCAATTCTGATAAAGTAATTTCGAATTTTTCTAGTTACACCCTATCCCCTCGGGAAAGGTTTTTACTCTCACTTGGCTTGCAATTTAAGCTTCCGTTATTTCAAATATATAAGCCTTCGTTTTTTCTTTACTTTGAAAAATTTTTTAATGGCTTGAAAAATGTTCCCCATGTCGGTGATTTCAATAATTTTAAATGTCAGTTTGCTAATTTAACTCATGAATTTTTTCACAAACTTAGAAACCTTAAATTTAAATCTTTCATATTTAAGAAGAGTGACTTGCAGGTTATTAAGAATTTGGCAAAGAACCAGGAGATTGTTGTGACTAGACCGGACAAGGGCAACGGAGTTGTTATTTTGAATAAATCTGATTACATAAATAAAACTAATGAAATCCTAAGTGATGTTAGCAAATTCAAACAAATTCTTGAACCCGTCAATAAAGTCATTTTAAGGTTGGAAGACCAAGTTAATAGATTTTTGTCACGATTAAAGTCTTTAAAGATAATAAAAAATGATACTTACTCTCAGTTGTTCGTATCTGGTTCTGATCTTGCTCAATTATACTGTTTGCCTAAAATCCATAAAGTTGGAACACCTCTCCGTCCTATTTTAGCTTCGTATAACTTACCTACCTTTCAATTGTCAAAATTTGTTGTTGGTCTCCTGTCACCTTTTGCGAAAAATGCTTATACTATAAATAACTCTTATGAATTTCAAAAAGATCTTCTTAGTAAGAATTTCGATTCAAAAAAGTTTTTTGTCAGTTTTGATGTAAAGTCGCTTTTCACGAATGTACCTGTATCAGAAACTATTGCCATTATTTTAGATAGGGTTTTTAGCTCTGATGATAGTTTTCATGGTTTTTCATGGTCTTATTTTAAGGAACTTTTAGAATTGGTTTTTAAGCAATGTTATTTTACTTTCAATAATAAGGTTTACCAACAAATTGATGGTGTTGGGATGGGATCACCCGTCGGACCTCTATCAGCTGATTTTTTTATGACTCATTTAGAAAGTGTAATTTTTAGACAATCTCCCACCCATTGTAAACCAATTTTCTATCGACGCTTCGTTGATGACTCGATAGCTGTTTTTGATAATGCTGTACAAGCGCAACAATTTTTTAACTTCTTAAATTCTCTGCACCCCAATATAACTTATACAATGGAAACTGAGAAAAATGGCTCCCTTCCCTTTTTAGATCTTTTAATTTCGAAAAAAGGTGATTCTATTACTACATCAGTTTACAGGAAACCCACTTTTACTGGTTTGGGCATGAATTTCTTTAGTTTTACTGATTTTAACTATAAGATGTCGTGTATTAAAACTCTCTTGTTCAGAGGATATAATTTGACCTCTAGTTTTACCTTACTAAACGATGAATTTAATAATTTAAGATCATATTTTACCAATAATAGTTTTCCTGTTCAATATGTAGATAAACTAATAAGATCTTTCTTAAATAATGTTTATAGCCCTCAACTTTCCTGTATTTCAGTGCCTAAAGATATAAAATATTTCCTGGTACCTGAAATGGGTCCCATGAATAAAGAATTTAAACTTAAATTTACAAAGTTGTTAAGAAAATTTTTTTATCATACTGATTTTCGCATTATATTTATTAACAAAATGTCTTTAGGTAGCTTTTTCTCAGCGAAGGATCGAACTCCTGATTCGTTGCGTAGCGGTGTTGTATATTTATTTACCTGCCCAAGGTGTCTCCTTGGTACTTACATTGGCAGCACCGTGCGCTCCCTCAGGACTAGATTTTATTCGCATATGGGAATAAGTTGCCGAACAGGTAAAATTTTAAATAAAAAAGAAGCCTCCAGTATTCGGGAACACAGTATAAAATGTAAAACTGATGTCACTTTAGATAATTTTAAAATTCTCGGTTGTAATTCTTGTCCTAACTCACTTAGAATTTTGGAATCTCTTTATATTAAAACATTGACCCCTTCTCTAAACGTGGATTCCTCAGCTGTCCCTCTAAATTTTTTATAAACCCCCCTCCCCAACTCCCCTCCCCCCCTCCCCTAACTTATAACTCCAACCGCCCAACCCATAGCTTGTTTCCTGTTTTGTTTTGTTTTAAATTACTCGTGCCTCGGAACCAGCATTGAAAGGTTCGTAGTGTTAATTATTCCATTGTATTAGTGTTAATTATTCCAGTGTACTAATTTCAAATTTACTATATGTAATTTAAAAATAGCTTTTTAAATTTCTTGTAATTTTATATGTAAATTTTTATAACTTTGAATTTAACCCTCTTCTTTTAGTCTTTTTAAAATTTGCTTTTAATGAATAGGTTTTATAGAAATTATTTTGTCTTGTTCACATTTATTTATTGATTCTAATTTCATATTGTTATTATCTAGCCTGATGATGAGCGTATTGCTCGAAACGTTGCGCATTAAAGAAGACTTTTCATGGCATTTACATTCCTCCTTGTCATTGGATTTCTCCTAAATATTATATATATATATATATATACTAGAGTCTCTTTAATAAATGCGTGTGAAGCAGTGTGTCACAATGTTTAAGTATTTTAAGGCAATACAGTTATTAAAGAGAATAATAACAATAATAATAATAATAATATATAATATATAATAATAATAATGATAATAATAATAATAATAATAATAATAATAATAGGAAAAATTATATTAAAATAATATTTTATATATGAAATAACCTTGGTTAATCTTGGCTTTGCTTCCGCCCGAATTGTTCATTCTGATGAAGGTCAACTTATCACTCCGCCTTAGACCGACAGCTTAACGTGATCCGAACCACGCCCCACCAGCGTCTTAACCACTAGACTACTCAGGGTACCCATTTATCTACCAATCAGTATTGCTGCGGGCCGCCTGCCGTCACCTTGTCTCGATCCCGGGGCCGATGAATTCGTAGTCAGGACGCTAACCACTACACCACCGAGGTTCATAAAATAAATAAAAAATAAAATAAATAATAAAAAAAATTAATAAATAAGCAAAAATATTTAAAAACTTTCATTCCATTTTGTCATGAAAATTTCTCTTTTCATGTAAGGCTTAAAAGTGTTAAGGATCGGTTGGAATTTTAACATGAATGAGAAATAATTGGTTTTACAACCCAATAAGTGGGCAATTACTCGTCATTGAATCCAAATAGTTAATTTAACTTTGCCATAATTGCATTAGATTAGTTTATTTTGGGGTTAAATAAGTGATTAGCATTAAGTAATGGTTGAATTAACATCCACACTAGTTCACAAATATTTAATTATATTTACTTTCGGAAACGGTTTCCTTAACAACCCAAAATTTCTAAAATGTATAAAAAAATTACTAATTGGGGTCTATCCTTCAAATTTTAGTACTGTCATCCAAAAAGAATGAAATATCAAAAAAAAAAAAAAACAAGGTTAGCAATTGGTAATTTTTTATGCTCTTTAGAAATTCTTTTTTTTTAGGTGAATTTGTTTCCCAAATTATAATTTTCTTTTAAAACGTATTTTTCTGAGTTAAATACGTTCATATTTATTTCCCATAAATTAATAAGTGAATTAATTCTCATTTAATTATTTCGTCTTTATTTAACATTACATTAAAATCTGGTTTGAAAATAGAACACAATTAAGTACATATATATATATATATATATATATATTATATATATATATATATATATATATATATATATATATATATCGGGTGGGCAAAAAAAAAGGGAGACCTCGAACTTTGGCTGTAAAATCCAAAATTATGGTCAGATTTCAATATTTTTTTCACACCCCACAACTAAGTAAAGTTTCTATACGGTGACCTGATTTCAAAGAAAGCTAATGAAAATTACGGATTTATTGAACATTTCTTTATGCCACTGGAAATTCTCCATTTACACTACTACTGCATTGTCTGGTCAGCAAAAAAAAAGGGAGACCTTTTAAATCCTTCATATCTCGGCAAATACGGTACATAGAACCATGAAATTTTAGTATGTTAGTACTAGGTAATTTTATGGTTTGTATGCCATCTTTTAGCATCTGTTTTATTGATTTTCTTGAGAAGCTTGTCCAAACCTCCTGCAGTTGGCTTACGTTAATTAAAATCGCTTTAATTACCGCAAGATTTTCTGGAATATTCGAAATAAATCCAATTTCTCAGCTAAAATGCTAAAAGATGGCATACAACCATAAAATTGCCTCTCCCTTTTTTTTTTGCCGACCCGACAATGCAGTAGTAGTGTAAATGAAGAATTTCCAGTGGCATAAAGAAATGTTCAATAAATCCATAATTTTCATTAGTTTTCTTTGAAATCCGCTCACCGTATAGGAAATTTACTTAGTTGTGGGGTGTGAAAAAAATATTGAAATCTGACTATAATTTTGGATTTTACAGCCAAAGTTCGAGGTCTCCCTTTTTCTTTGCCCACCCTATATACAATTACAGTGTTAACTAAATGCAACAGTATTTTATCTTCCACAAATTCTATTTATAATCGACATTTTTCTATGTAAAAATAGAAATGAATTTCAAAGACTTTTGCTTCAAAAGCTGTCATACTTCCCAACGGCATATTCAGATAAGAATACTGTAATTAAACTATAAAAATTAAACGTTAATGCCAACATTGTGTAAATCAATATGGATGTAATGTATATGTAATGTGTATGTAATGTGTTATTTCTCAATAAAGATTATTATTATTATTATTATTATTATTATATTATTATTATATATATATATACAAACATCGTAGTATAAAATACTATTTGGTTCAATACCATCATTCCAAATCCACTTGTAATTAAGTACGGTAATTATCATTCAAAATGGTAATTGTTAAAAATTAAATTCAATGTTAAAATAATTTAATTTTTTTAACTATTCTCCAAATAACGTACAAGTTAATTTTAAATTACGTTAATTTTTAACATATTTTCAAATAGTCAATTTAACATACATTGCATTGCTAAATATTTTATAATTTAGTAGCAATAATTTTCTTTCTGGAATTATTCACAAAAAAAAGTATGACTTTATTTTTATTAAAATAATTATTACAAATTTTATTATAAGGACGAATACCATTCCTTAACTGGTAAAGTAGTCGGTCCCTGTTCCAAAATACTAAAGGAAAACTGTATTGTAAATATTACAAAATCATGAAAATAATAAAGATATTTATTAGCCAATGACCGTGTGACTAAAAACAAGATAAATGTAATTCTCTAAAAAAAATGTTGAACTCTTTCGAAATTAGTAGTGATTATCCGTAGATGAAATACAAAAATTACGACCTGTCTACCTGTCAGTGGTTCCGCGTGGAGATCTCTCTTCGCGCGGAGGTCAGGCTAGTGGCCCCACCTCTTGGCGTGACTTTGTGAGAGAGAATTGATTTCTCCATTTTCCAGAGGCAGGTACACTAGGTTTATTTGGGACTATCATGAACCAGGTGTCTAACCTTCTTTTGAAAACATTTACGTGTACACTGGATGTATTTTTTATTTCTTCTGGTAAATAATTAAATAGTCTTGTCCCTCTGACAACTACACTATTTTCGTTCATGAGGCTGTCCATTGCCTGACCTTTAGTTTGGAAACACGACAAATTCTACCTTTCCTATTTTCCAATGGTATTTGAATGGATCAGTTTGAGATTAGGTAAATTATGGTGTACCTCTCTCCTCTTCTTCTTTTCAAAGAATATAGATTTAATGTACGCTCTCTTCCCCAGTAATTTACTTAACTGAGTTATTTGCACCCACTGATCATGGGTGTGAAATTTCTTAGAATTTCTTCTAGCTTATTATTACAGAGAACATTATATATGTTTATTTATATATACAGGGTGTTCGGAAAGTCACTGTGCACTTATATTTATTTAATAGCATACAATAGTATAACATTGCATATATGATAGAGGTTATGGATGGGACCATCAGAACTTATAAAAGGTGTTGAAAGTGATGTCCTTTAACAGTAATACAGGCCTGGACCCGTCTTATTTTTTTGAAACACCTTTGTCAGTTCTTCTTTTGAAATGGACCTTATGTACGCAGTTATTGCAGTTTTCAGGTCATCAAGCGTGAGTGGACGATCTCGATTATATAAGTGCACAGTGACTTTCCGAACACCCTGTATATATTTATATACCTTTGGTTTTGGTTTGGTTTGGTTAGCTTCCGCCCGAATTGTTCATTCTGACGAAGGTCAAGCTTTTCACTCCACCTTAGACCTACAGTTTAACGTGGAATCCGAACCACGCCCCACCACAGCCCAGCGTCTAGGCCACCCAGGGTACCCATTTATCTACCAACCATTTTCTTTATTGTGTGGAAGGATGAACAGCTGGGTTTTGCTGCGCGCCGGCTGCCGTCACCGGGTCTCGATCCCGGGGCCGATGGATTCGTAGTCAGCGACGCTAACCACTACACTACCGAGGCGCATATATATATATATATATATATATATATATACACACCTTCGTTAACCTTGGTTTAGCTTCCGCCCGATTTGTTCATTCTGACGAAGATCAAGTTTGTCACTCCACCTTAGACCTACAGTTTAACGTGAAATCGGAATATATATATATATATATATATATATATATATATATATATATATATATATATATATATATATATATATATACTGTATACTGTATATATACACTCATATATAGTTAATCTTGGTTTTGCTTCCACCCGAATTGTTCATTCTGACGAAGGTCAAGCTTGTCATTCCACCTCAGCCCTACAGTTTAGCGTGGAATCCGAACCACACCCTACCAGCAGCCCAGCGTCTTAACCATTATGCTACCCAGGGTACCCATTGATACACCAACAATTTTTTTTATTGTGTGGAAGGATGTACACTGTACAGCTGTACCCGCCGCCTGCCATCACCGGCTCTCGATCCCAGGGCTGATGGATTCGTAGTCAGCGACGCTAACCACTACACTACCGAGGCGCATATATATAAAATTCAAAATGTGGCTATGACTGCATTAGTTTTTACCATATATATTTAGGGTGATGCAAAATAACTTATCATTTCAAAAACTTGAAGACACCCTCTAATTTTATTTAATTTAGTGTAAAAACTGAACATGCAAAATTTCAGCACAATTGAAGACATTTTAGAGGTTGCTACCATCCATTGAACATTTTGTATATTGTTATTTTTCAGTTTGTATTTATTGTACATTTATTTATTTTGCAGATTTCATCAAAAATGGTAGTCAGCAACATATAGCAGTCATAACAGACTCTGAACCTCTTTCCGTAAACCTTCTCATCCCTTTCATTGCTATAGACGCCGTGGCCGAACATTCTAGAATCATTTCTTTGCTGTGACGTCACTGTGGCGGCCGCGTCAGTGTAAGTGCGGCGTCACTGACTCAGTATCTTTGCTGCCTTCGCTGAGAGTGGTTGTATAGCAGTTGCTGAGTTGCACTCATGGAGCGGCATACGCGTCACAAAACAGTTGTTTGGCTCATAGGACATCCTATAGAGTCCTTCAAAGAAACCCAGCTTCCATCTAAAAGGGAAACATTAGCATTGTTTATGAACTACAAGATCAATAAAAAGCAACAGGTGAAAACAGCGGCTTTGTTGACTGCTAGAGATGTTATGGATGTGTGGGAAAAGGCACGCATCCCAACAGTGTTGAAATGTCATGTCGTGGAGAGAGTAAAGAAACTTTTCAACGAGTGGGAGAAACTAAGAAGAACAGAAATAATAAGAAGAAGCAATCACCTGCACTACTTCAAAAACAAGAGAGCTGGCAAAATGACTTGCAAGATCTGTTTGACATTGCACATGCAAGTGCTCTTGACATGATAAAGATAGATGAAGATCGTGAGTTTTTGATGCTGCAACGACAAAAAGGAAGAAAAGGCAAAATGTCTGGAGTGGATAAAGTTTTTTCACAAATGGAAGAGATTGCTAGAGAAAAGGAAACATTGCTTGAAAAGAAAAGAAAGAGGGAAACAGCCGTTTTCGAAGCAGCAGTGCTCTCAAGTTCAAGTCCTTCAAGTTTGAATGAAGATAGTTCAAAATCAGAAGAAGAATTTGTTGCTGACCCTCAGCAGCCATCAACTTCGAGACAAAGTAGATCAAAGTCTAAGAGTGCAAAGCTTATGGATTCTTCAATGCTTGTATCTCTTGATGCTGCAAAAGTAAGTGATAGAGCTGCTTCGGAAATCTTGATCCCAACAATCAATGCTCTTGGCAAAACCCTGAAGAATACAGTGTTAGCTATTCATCGATACGGAGAGCAAGACAAAGGAACCGCAAGACAATGGCAGAAAATTTGAAGCAGGATTTCGAAACAAATTGCCCTCTCCAAATACATTGGGACGGCAAACTACTGGAAGATATTACTGGTCATGAAAATGTTGATCGACTGCCAGTTCTAATTTCCGGCAAGGAGTTGATCAGCTTCTTGGTATTCCCAAACTTGCCAGAGGAACTGGTCAAACATTGCAGATGCTGTCCATCAGTTAGTATTGGAGTGGAATATATCTGACCAAGTGAAGGGCATGTGTTTTGACACCACTGCCTCCAACACAGGTTCTAAAGAGTGGTGCTTGTATGTTACTAGAGCAAAGATTGGATAAAGATATGCTGTGGCTGGCTTGCCGACATCATATTTTCGAAATAGTGTTAGAAGCTGCAGTTTCTGTCTCCTTGCCATCTTCTAGTGGCCCTGACATACAACTGTTTAAGAGATTCAAAGCAAAGTGGGTGGAAATTGACAAGAACAATTACCAAACAGCAACAGATGACCCTAACATTGCAGAGAAAATCTCAGATGCTGAAGAACTCATTCAATTTGCTCAAGCTCAGCTTGATGAACAGCAGCCTCGTGATGACTACAAGGAATTGCTCGAGCTAACGCTCATTTTCATCGGTAGTGCCCCCAAGTCAGGAATCAGCTTTAAAGCACCCGGAGCTTATCACAGAGCACGATGGATGGGCAAGCTAATTTACTGCATTAAAATTTGGATGTTTAAATCTCAGTTTAAACTAACTGAGAGAGAGGAAAAAGGACTGAGAGATGTTTGCTGCTTTTCAGCTGCGATATACATCAGATCGTGGTACCTGGCACCCATACCCTCATGCGCCCCCCGTTCAGATTTGCATTTTGTGCAAAGTCTGCAGCTCTACAAGCAAAAGGATAACAAAATTGCAAGTGCTGCACTCAATAAGTTTTTGAGACATTTGTGGTACCTCTCTGAGGAGCTTGTGGCGCTTGCATTTTTTGATTCAGCTGTTTCGCATGAGACAAAAAACAAAATGAAGCATGCTCTGCAGAAACCAGTTGACTCAAAACCGAGCAAACGAGCATCAATAAATCCTGAATCAGCTGGGCAGAAACAACTGCAGGATTTCGTTACTGCGAACACAAAAAGATTCTTTGAAATCCTAGAGGTGCCTTGCACTTTTCTTGAAAAAGATGCTGAAGAATGGAATGATGATGAAAGTTATGCGAATGCAAGAGATATCGCATATGGACTCAAAGTGGTAAACGACATTGCGGAAAGAGGTGTACGCTGATGGAGGAATACAACAAACTGATAACCAATGATGAAGAGCAGAAACAATACCTTCTTCAAATTGTTAAAAGTTACAGGTCGTCACTCTCAAACAAAAACAAGAAAACATTACTCTTGCTTCACAAAAAACGAAAATAAACATACATAAGTGGTTATGATATGCCTACTGGGGAAACTTCCACATAAAAAAAAGTTAACGCGCTATACGCTGTACCTCAGAGGGTGGTGCGGAAATCAGCGTGCCTATTATTTACTATTTTATGAGCTCACTACGTACTATAGTCTAGAATGTCATCGTTTTTTTCAAACTAGGTTAACTAGGTACATATCAAACCGGCTCCGGCGAAAATATCAACAAAACAATATTTTTGAGCACAAACTGATATACATTTATTTTTAAAGCTTGGTAGCAACCTCTAATTTTCTCTTTTTCAACCCCAAATTTCGCATACAATGCTTTCTTAGGAATATGAATAAAATAGGAGGGTCTCCCTGAAAATTGAAAAAAAAAAAATTTGACCCCTTTTTTGCATCACCCTAATATATATATATATATATATATTATATAAGACAGAACGCCGCCCATACACACTATTTCTATATACAGGGTGATTCAAAAGTCAGGTTACATAGGGAAATATTGTATTATGTAATGATACAGGGGAATAGTTACATCACATGTTCGATATGGCCACCGTTAACGGCAATGCATTTGTGCAGCCAGCTAGGAATATCACATCAATGCGCTCCTCCTTCGATAACATCTCATAACTCATTTAGCTGCAAAGAAACAGAAAAGCCCTATGTAACCCGACTTTTGAATCACCCTGTATATTTAATAATAACAATAATACAAAAACAATCACTATTATTATTATTATTATTATTATTATTATTATTATTATTCCAAGGGTAAAAATGAATTTATAACAGAAAAAAAAAAACTCGATTGCATATTAAAGAAATTTTTTTAAACCTTCAAGAATAATTATCAGTAATTCTTCGCTTTCAAAATGGAGAACGTGAATAAAAAAAAAAAATTAAAAAAAAATTTGTCTAAACTTCATTTCGATTGAAATAAAACCCCGAGTTCCATTTGATCGTTCAATGTGGTTCACCTTTCATAATACGTAACATATTTGAGTAAATATGCGTGCGTAAATATAGAATATTATAAGAAATTACACCAAATTATTTCAAGTTTCGTGACTAATGATGTATGTTGTGAAAGAAGGCAGGAATATTTAATAAGAGTATGTAAAACCTAACGTGAAATTACATGGAAGAGAAAGCAAAATTGCGATGTAATACAGGGTAATCAACTTCTTCTTTTTTTTTTTTTAAGTGTGTAGTGCAGTTATAACAAACTGTAGAATATGCACTTTTAAGTTGCTCACCCTGTAATATTAGAAAACAGTGTAAAATGATATCGTATAATTACAAGAGTAATATACAAAAAAAAAGAAAAAAATGGGCTCGTAACAACAGTTGTAATATATAATTATATATATATATATATATATATATATAATATTATATATATATATATATTACAACTGTTGTTACGAGCCTATATATATATTTTTATCGTCTCTATACCGAGACCTTGAAATAATAATTACATCATGACCAGCTGAAAAGAATTCCATGACCAAAAACAAAATTAACAAAATTTATGTAAAATTTTGTAATGAAAGACTTAAAGACCAGTTTTCCTTTTACTGCGAAACAATTTTAATATTAAAAATTTTTGTTGCGATACTTTTCGCAATTTTAATAAAGTCTCCAAAAGTATTTTTTGCAAAATATTTTAATAATTATTATTTTTGGATAATAATAAAATGTTGCAAATTGTAAGAAAAAATTATTTAAAGAAAAAGAATATATATATATATATTATATATATATATATATATATATATATATATATATGAAAATTATTTCACGAAAGTAACACGTGAAAAATATTTATTTTACACATTATATTAACATATATAGCAATAAGCAAAATAGGCGAATAGTAAATAGATAGCAAATAGGCTTCTTTAATGTTTAAATGTTCGAAATCAGCCAGCAGCGTCAATACCTTCATGGTTGTGCTGCTTACTTTAATGTTTTAAATGTTCAAAATGTCCGCCACTAGCATCAATACATTCTTGACAACGGCGCGCAACAGATCGGCATACTGTTCGGATTGTTCGGAGTGGAATGTTGGCACAGGCTATTTCAATTTCGTGTCTCAAGGTCTGTAGTGTCCTTGGTTTTTCAGCATACACAGTGTTCTTCAGAGTGCTCCGCAAGTAAAGATCTAAGGGTGTTAAGTCAGGAGATCGTGGTGGATACTCCGTACATCCCCTACGTCCTATCCATCTTTTAGGAAAACAAACATTGAGAACATTTCTAACGTCATTGTGGTAATGTGGTGGCGCGCCATCCTGTCGAAAGTAACACTCTTCTTCCAAAAAAAGAGCTCTGATTGAAGGTACAATGTTGTCTTGCAGCAATGATAAGTAAGCAGCACCTGTGACAGTGTCCTCAAAGAAAAATGGCCCTATCAGTCCTCTGGAAGACAGACCACACCACACTGACACTCCTGGTTGATTAAGTTCTCGTTCTTCTGTTACGTTTGGATTTTCGGTGGCCCAGTACACACAGTTGTGTCGATTGATAGTACCATTAAGTTTAAAAGTGGCTTCATCGGACCAAACAATGAAATCAGGAAAAGATTGTTTTTCATCACACATGTGCAAAAACCACTCGCAAAATTCTTTTCGACGATCTGGATCGTCCTCATTCATTGCATGGAGCAGTCTAGGTATGTGCGGTTTCCACTTTTCACGTCGCAAAATGCGATGAACGCTGGATTTAGAAACACCAGTCTCACGAGAACATTGCCTTGTAGACTTATTTGGAGAGTTTGTGAAGGCCTGTAACACGGTCTCAACACTTTTATCGTCAGTTGAAGTGCGACGTCTTCCAGATCGGCCTTTGTTGACGTCTTGCACTGTTCCATCAGTCTCAAACTTATCACGTAATCTTTTAATTGTTACCCGTGATGGTGGTAATGTTCCAAACTCATTTCTCCAATGTCTCTGTACCTCAGCCACATTCTCCGTCTTCCAGTAGTGCTTCAGAATCCACTTACGTTGCTCAAACGATAACTGCAATGCCGCCATTTCCTGTAACAAGGGATACTACTGTTATTTAAGTTACTATCATCTAAAGTGTGCATGTTGATATATATATGTTAATATGATGTGTAAACATTTTATTGGGACACCCGGTATATATACACACACACCTTGTTACTGTTTCGTGCGTTGGTCTCTCTTCACACGGAGGTCAAGCTGGTTGCCCCGCCTGTAGGTCTGGCTTGGTGGAGGAGCGAGTTGCTTTCTTTTGCTCTCCACCGTACATAGCCAGGTACACCCGGCTCATCTGGTACCGTCCTCAGCCAGGCATCTAGTCTTCTCTTGAAGACTTCAACTTTGACCCCGGTAACGTTTATGAGGTCCTTTGGAAGCTGGTTGAAAAGTCTTGGCCCCCTGACAACCAAGCTATTTTCCTTCAGTGTTGAGGAGGTCCCTTGTCGGGCCTTTAATTTGGGAACACTACACATTCTGCATTTCCTATTTTCCAGTGTTATCTGAATGGTAATTGGGTTTAGTTTTAGGTTTGGTACCAGTTTTTCGATTATTTTCCATGTGTAGATTATGGTGTACCTCTCTCTTCTTCTTTCCAGGGAGTACAGATTTAGTTTACGTAGTCTTTCCCAGTAGTTGAGTTCTTTGCAGCCATCAATCTTGGTTGTGAAATGTATGTAATGAAATGTGTGTGTGTGTGTGTGTGTGTGTGTGTGTGTGTGTTGTGTGTGGTGTTGTTCATAAACATTGGGGGGGCACAAGCCTGACCTTCGTCAGAATGAACAATTCAGATAAGCAAATCCAAGGTTACCAAGGTATATAGGCCTACAGCTATGACTTACGTTCGCCCCTATTCGGTGCTATTTTTTTTTATATCATTTCTTCCTACCTGCAAAATAGCTACCTCTTTGTTGTAGATTTTTTTGGGGTTCAATTGAGGTTAGGGTAGGTTAGGTTAACCTAACCTAATCAAACCATACCTAACCTAAAATAAAATAAAAACACTGGGTGTGTAAGGAGGAGACAGTAGACACTAAATCGACCAGGGAAGTACTCAAGGGGGAACATTAGGCAGGAGACAGGAAGTACTGGAACTCCCGTTTCTCCCGTCACTCTCTTCTTTAGCTAGTCCTTTTCAGTGCTTCATCTACCCTGTGAGCAATCCAACATGCTCTCAAACACACACTTCTCCCTCTATTCTTCACCACACATACATGCATTTTACACACTACACAATCTTTTCAAAATTTATATTAAAAAAAAAATGGCATTGTGAGCCTCGGAGACCTTGATTTTGGCTCTCTCTTTTTCATAAAGGTAAGGTGGGGGACATTTTTGCGGCACCCGCCCTTGGTCTCTCGTTTCTACATAAAAATTTCTGAGGTAGCATAAAATAGTTGTAATTTGATTTCGAGATTTTTAATTAAAATTGTAACGCAAAGTGAAATTCGAAAAAATAATCGTTTTATACGATAAAGGAGCGCATTCTCTAAACTTTCTAATGATACTCTTATACCCTACCTTAATGCTAACGTAAGTGATGAAAAATTTGGAAAAAACAAACGATGTAACATATAGGAGCTAATGTAATTTCAACGACCACCGACGAAAATGTATGAGGAATTTGCACGCATATATGTATATGCGTGCAAATTCCTCCTACATTTTCGTCGGTGGTCGTTGAAATTACATTAGCTCCTATATGTTACATCGTTTGTTTTTTCCAAATTTTTCATCACTTACGTTAGCATTAAGGTAGGGTATAAGAGTATCATTAGAAAGTTTAGAGAATGCGCTCCTTTATCGTATAAAACGATTATTTTTTCGAATTTCACTTTGCGTTACAATTTTAATTAAAAATCTCGAAATCAAATTACAACTATTTTATGCTACCTCAGAAATTTTTATGTAGAAACGAGAGACCAAGGGCGGGTGCCGCAAAAATGTCCCCCCGCTTACCTTTATGAAAAAGAGAGAGCCAAAATCAAGGTCTCCGAGGCTCACAATGCCATTTTTTTTTTAATATAAATTTTGAAAAGATTGTGTAGTGTGTAAAATGCATGTATGTGTGGTGAAGAATAGAGGGAGAAGTGTGTGTTTGAGAGCATGTTGGATTGCTCACAGGGTAGATGAAGCACTGAAAAGGACTAGCTAAAGAAGAGAGTGACGGGAGAAACGGGAGTTCCAGTACTTCCTGTCTCCTGCCTAATGTTCCCCCTTGAGTACTTCCCTGGTCGATTTAGTGTCTACTGTCTCCTCCTTACACACCCAGTGTTTTTATTTTATTTTAGGTTAGGTATGGTTTGATTAGGTTAGGTTAACCTAACCTACCCTAACCTCAATTGAACCCCAAAAAAATCTACAACAAAGAGGTAGCTATTTTGCAGGTAGGAAGAAATGATATAAAAAAAAATAGCACCGAATAGGGGCGAACGTAAGTCATAGCTGTAGGCCTATATACCTTGGTAACCTTGGATTTGCTATCTGAATTGTTCATTCTGACGAAGGTAGGCTTGTGCCCCCCCAATGTTTATGAACAACACCACACACACACACACACACACACACACACACACACACACACACACACATTCATTACATACATTTCACAACCAAGATTGATGGCTGCAAAGAACTCAACTACTGGGAAAGACTACGTAAACTAAATCTGTACTCCCTGGAAAGAAGAAGAGAGAGGTACACCATAATCTACACATGGAAAATAATCGAAAAACTGGTACCAAACCTAAAACTAAACCCAATTACCATTCAGATAACACTGGAAAATAGGAAATGCAGAATGTGTAGTGTTCCCAAATTAAAGGCCCGACAAGGGACCTCCTCAACACTGAAGGAAAATAGCTTGGTTGTCAGGGGGCCAAGACTTTTCAACCAGCTTCCAAAGGACCTCATAAACGTTACCGGGGTCAAAGTTTAAGTCTTCAAGAGAAGACTAGATGCCTGGCTGAGATACAGGCCTCTACATTTGGGTAATTAAAACATAATAAAAAGGCGATCTTAGATACTATTTAATGACACTTGTGGTTTACAAAAAGTACAAACATACAATACACTATTGCACTTATTGCAGAATGGTTTCAAAGTGACTCCCTCCTTCTTCAATGCACGCGGCGAGCCTCCGATCCATCGAGTCTTGCCAAGGAAAATGCGGAAGTTCATTTCTGAGGTTTATGAACGCATCCAGCCGGCATGGCTTGAAATGTTGCTTGAGCACTGCACCTCCACGTTTGCAGAGTACACAACACACCCTGAAAAGAAACGTGACTCAGTGAGCAGGTGTTAAGACGTACATAAATAAATAATGTAAATAAATAATGTGGGGATCTGCACAGTTGCCAATGTATCATTAAATGTCATTGAATATTAGCTAAGATCGGCTTTTTATTATGTTTTAGTTACCCAAATGTAGAGGCCTGTATCTCGGTAACGGTTGGGAATCAGGCACATGTCGATATAATACTTTCTACTTAGAAATACCCAAAGATTCAAATGGTGCATTCCTGACATTTCCTCCTGGGAGACCCTGTATATATATATATATATATATGTGTTGGGGTAAATGTGATAAATTGGTAATTATGTTAAGGTAATTATGCATAATTGAAAATATCATGACTTAACCTAACCAATTGTCAAGGGCGTACAGTTGACCTAACCGGGCATTCAATTGACCTAACCTGGCATTCAATTCAATTGACCTAACAGGGCATTCAATTGACCTAACTGGGCATTAATTTATAACGAAAGATTGATGTGATAAACCAATAAAACAATCTTTCGTTACAAATGAATGCCCAGTTAGGTCAATTGAATGCCCTGTTAGGTCAATTGAATTGAATGCCAGGTTAGGTCAATTGAATGCCCGGTTAGGTCAACTGTACGCCCTTGACAATTGGTTAGGTTAAGTCATGATATTTTCGTTAGTTTGAAATTATGCATAATTACCGGTAATTATGCATAATTACCGGTAATTATGCATAATTACCAATTTATCACATTACCCCAACATATATATATACGGATTACAAGTAAATTATTTTATAAAGATCAAAGATATTTCTCCACGATCGAGACAATAACAAGTTAAATTTTTGATTAAGGGAAGCTGGATTCGATTCCATATTGAAATACTTCCTGCATAAAAGACAGTAGTCAGTTCTTTCAGCAAAGTTATTGAGATGGACAGTAGTTCCTCCAGCACGTCTGATATATCGTATATATGTAAACGCATACAAACCTGGCGACATTTTATTACCCAACGGAAACACCTAACGCTTTCATGTCCAGAGGCATCTTTAAGTCATTAACTCTGCCCGTACTGTAATTGTGAATGTGTAAATTTTGCAGTGTAAGAAGAGCATTTTGGGGGGATTTTTTTTAATTTAAATATTATTTAGAGAAATCTTTAGATTTTCGACTTGATATGTTGTGTGTGGCTTTTGAAATTTAATTTGTCATCTAACTTGATGCCGAGAATTTTAGCTTCATTTACTTTTGCAAGAGAAGTGTTTCCGCTAATGGAGTATGTGCATATTACAGGTTACAATTATGTAAGATGACTTTGTCAAGTTCAGTAAAAGATTCTTTGCACACATTTATTTGTACACGTTCTGATTGTTTGTTCATTTAATTTATAAAGGGAGTTGATATTCTGGTGTGTAGCAGTGATTGTTGTATTATCTGCATGTTGAACAAAGTTTACAGTAATGCTGTTGACCGATAAAAATGATTTGCAGAAATTAAGAAAAATAAGCGTCGAAGGATAGTTCCTTGCGTAACCCCACTTTCCAGTACAGCATATTCTGATGAAATATCTTTTAATTCAACATGCTGATGACGATTAGAGAGATATGATTTAAACCAATTTAGCAGAGTCTCTCTTATGCCATATATGTTTAATTTATCTAGTGAGGATCTCTGTCCATTTTGGTTGTGGTTTAGTGTTAAATGAGGGTCATAAAATCCCGAAGACAGATTGCGTAAAAGTAAAAGTCAGAAAAATAAATTAAAATTTAGAAGGTCTGAAACGGAAATTGAACTCAATAGATGATAGGTCTGAATTCCTCAAATAGACTGAGGACATAAGTGAAAAATTTATTAAGCTTTCAGACATACTAAATATTTAGAGGCATTCAACGAACTCTGTCCTGTAACTACCAGACACACGACTCATAGGAGGCAAAATAAACTATAGCTACGTAAACCTCTCCTACAAGCCATCCGGCAAAAACATTTAATCCATAAACATGTTATATAAGGTACAGTGACTCAAGAAATTTACACCAGTCACAGATGAAATAGTAAATAGAGAAATCGCGACTGGCTGAAAGCCAATAAATTACACTGGGAACAAAAAAAAAAAATTTCTTGGTGCCTGAGATTTTGGACCTCATTCTGGATATTTTCATGCCACTGATTCAGAAAATATCATCCATTTTGTTCTAGCAGCTCTAGTTTTTGAGATATTGCATACGTCATTACCTACTTTATTACCCTTCTGGAACGGTATTATGAGTTGCTCGCAAATCTAAATGCATCTGTATAATTAAATTGTAGCTATGATTTTGCTGATGTTGCTGTTTTGCATGTGTATTGTACATGTACTAACGTGAATTCTTTCCTGTTACAGGTGTTGACATGGCTTCATCACGAAGAAAGTGTTTAAATCATCCAGATGTTTTTGTTTTATCTGCGGAGAGTACACGTTCATTGAACAGAGAAAAACTATTACTGATTTTGTGAAAAAAGCTTATTTTGCCTATTTCAAAGTACAACTAGGGGACCAAGATAAGCCATGGGCTCCTCATGTTGTGTGTAAAAGGTGTACGGAGCATCTGCGGCAATGGACCAACGGAAAGAGGAGGTGCCTGAAATTTGGTATACCAATGGTATGGAGAGAACAGAGAAACCACAGTGATGACTGTTACTTTTGTTTGGTGAATATAAAGGGCATCAATGGACGTAACCGGAGTAAATGGACGTATCCTGACATAGACTCAGCTAGACGGCCTGTTTCACATTCAGATGAGATACCTGTCCCATCATTCAACCATCTTCCAGAGCTCCCTCAAGAAGATGATGAATCTGCTACTGACAAAGAAAGCATATGTGGGCAAAATGACAGTGATTTCGAAGGACCGTCATCAGTTGCAGAAGGTTTTAGTCAACACGAATTAAACGACCTCATAAGGGAATTAAGTCTTTCGAAGAAATCGTCTGAATTGTTAGCTTCCAGGCTGGGAGAAAAAAATTTACTGCTGCCGGGAACCAAAATCACGTTATATCGCGACAGAGAAAAGGATTTACTGCCCTTCTTCTCAAAAGAGAACGATTTAGTTTTCTGCAACAATGTGCGCGGATTGCTGATAAAAATGGGCATATCGGAATACACACCAAGTGAATGGCGGTTATTCAAAGATAGCTCCAAACGGAGCCTAAAATGTGTTCTTCTACACAACGGCAACAGATACAGATCAATCCCAATTGGTCACTCAGTCGGTATGAGAGAAGAGCACGGGACAGTCGCCCTAGTCCTAGAAAAGATATCATACCGAGACCACCAATGGGTGATCTGTGTGGATCTGAAGATGGTGAATTTTCTCCTGGGCCAGCAGAGCGGGTACACCAAGTACCCGTGCTTTATATGTCTCTGGGACAGTAGAGCTAAAGATGAACACTGGGTGAGAAGACAGTGGCCTCTGAGAGAAAACATGGTGGTTGGAGAAAAAAATATCATCAAAGAAGCTTTGGTTGACAGAGAAAGGATCATATTGCCACCACTGCACATCAAACTAGGTTTGATGAAACAATTTATAAAGGCTTTGAACAGAGATGGGACGTGTTTTGGCTACATATGTAGAAAATTTCCTGCGCTGAGCATGGAAAAGCTGAAGGCATGTATTTTCGATGGACCGCAAATCCGGGAACTCATGAAAGACCCGCGTTTCCAAGATTCAATGGACAACATTGAGGCACGTGCGTGGTCATCGTTTAGTATGGTTGTGAAGAATTTCCTTGGGAACTATAAGGCCGATAACTACGGTGAACTAGTGGAGAATATGCTCTCTTCTTTTTGTAAACTTGGCTGTAAAATGAGCATCAAACTGCATTACCTCCACAGTCATTTGGATCGTTTCCCAGATAACCTCGGTGATCTAAGCGAGGAACAGGGTGAACGATTTCACCAAGAACTAAGGACCATGGAAGAACGGTACCGCGGACGATGGGATACTCACATGATGGCAGATTACTGCTGGAGCATCCATCGCGAACGAATGTCCTGGCACATCTCATCGCAAGAAATCTCAGAAACGCGGTTTATGTGAGATGTCTCAATGAAAGAACTTTTTTTGCCGTTCGTGTCTCAAGCTTGTTTGAATTTAAGAAATATTTTTACCTTATGCTTGTTTGATGTTAATACACTATTTTTGCTGACATTCATCATACTTTTGTATTCAATTGACAACAACAGTGATTGCCAGTCAGCAATTATATAATATTATATACATTATATAGAAATATATATAGATATATATCATATCTTGATAAGCAGAGCTGATGGAGAAAAACTAATGTCATTTTTAGAATCAGCGACCTCAATATACCCAGAAACAGGTCTAACATCTAAGTCACCAAAAGTTGTGTTCCCCAGTGTTATCCTTGAATAAAAATAAAACAAACTTACTGCTAATTACAAAAAGGAAATTAATACCAGACTTCAATATTAGTATCGACTTCCATATGATATCGCGTGTCACTGAAAGGAAATTTTAAGAGTTATACTTCATGACAAACTAAAACAAACAAAAACCTTTATTCAGAAAAAGGATAAAAGTGACAGAGTTTTACAATACTTTTCAATATTTCTTCTTTATGTACAATTTATAATGATAGACATCTGATAAGGCAATAGTATATTCACAGTATTCAAATTTGAATATGCCGTTGGAAGCATGGAAGCTTTTTAGGTAGAATTAATGGGATTCACTTTATTTATTGTATAAGAGAAGTGAAAATGACAAGTAATCGTAATAGTAATAACAAATAATAATAATAATAATAATAATAATAATAATAATAATAATAATAGTAAACGCAAGGCAAAAATTTACAAAAGTAGTGTTTAATTAATTGTTTTACACAATTTTAAATAAAATGATCAACTGAATATTTAGTAGAAAATAAATGATGCTTAATGTAAAAAAGAGAGTAGGATAAATTATGAAATTAAAAGTGTTTATTGAAATTAGCATTATTAGATAGTTAATTATAGAATTAATTTCAATTACTATAGTAATAATAATGGCAGTAGTGAAGGTATAAACCATCAGTAGGAGATAATGAAGTACTTCTTTAGTGATTTGCGAAATACATTCACTGATGAAGCCTGTCTAATATTTATGGAAAGTGCATTCCATCCATCTGCTCCTTTGAAAGAGAGTGCATTTCCTGCAGTTTCCATTGTATAGTTTGGTTTGTGTGTAAAATCTCTGTGGAGTCTAGTGTTATAATTAGGGTGAATTTGATGGTGGGGTGATTGCTCTTTAAATGGGTGATGTACGTTGATTTTTATCGATAATTTTAAACATATTGATAACTTTTAAGTATAACTTTGATCATTGAAGTGATTTTGTATAAGTCACTTAGTTTTAAAATATTTAACTCTTTAAAAATTAGGGACGTGTGACTTTGTTTGTTTTCATTATTTCAGAGGATTCGCACACATTTTTATGAATGACTTCCAAAGGATGTTTTATATATTTCTTTGAGTTATCCTATGTTGTAATGCAATATAATAACTGTGGATGGATGAAGGAGTAATACAGGGTAAGGAATACATTTTGAGGAAGAGCCTTTTTTTTTTAGTTTAAATAATATGAACAAAAATCTTCACATTTTGGACTTGATATGTTGTACATGACTTGAAATTTAGTTTTTTTTGTCTAAATTAATGTCAAGCACTTTAACCTCATTCACTCTTGCAAGAGTATTGTTCCCAATTTTTATTTAATAGTTTATATTTATATGTTTCGTGCCAATAATTATTATTATTGTCGGGGGTCAGTAAAAGGTTATTAGCACACACCCATTTATACACATGCTTTAATTGCCTGTTCGATTCATTCATCATAAGGTCTAAAATCTAAATTATGATGGGGGAAAAAGCAAGCGTGGTGTCATCTTCATATTGTAAGCGATTTAATATGGTTGAGAGGTGAAAATCGTTGACGTGAATTAGAAACAGTAATGACCCAAGAATAGATTCTTGTGGGACCCCGCTAGCTAGTATCGCCTTGTCGGATTAATAATTTTTTAATCCGATGTACTCATGATTTGAAACGAAACAATCGAGGATATTTCCATCTTTCCCCCTGTCTATGACCTCCAATCTTTCAAACGCAGAGTGTCCAGGCATCTCGAAAATTCTGGGACTTGAGTTCCCTCTCTCCTTCTCCTAGAGGCATTTTTGCGGGAGTTCGTCCTTGGCCCCTTCTTCCTGCATAAAAAAAGTCTGTCTACATCTAACATACCACATTACTGCATATGTAAGTAATGTAATGGGTGTAATGTAATTAATGTAATGTAATTCATGTAATGTAATTAATGTAATGTAATTAAATAATGTAATTAATGTAATGTAATTAAATAATGTAATTAATGTAATGTAATTAAATAATGTAATTAATTTAATGTAATTAAATAATGTAATTAATGTAATGTAATTAAATAATTTAATTAATGTAATGTAATTAAATAATGTAAATAAATCATTAACCTTTCAATCATAAACCAGGAGAGAATTATTATTTGAAAACTAACCAAAAGTTATAATTATGCTTATAAATCATCTTTAAGCAATTGCTTACATCAAAATTTAAAGAATTTGAAGTAAGGATGTATTCCCTAATGTTCAGAGTTACAAAAACAATTTGCCCCGACTATATTAACCCATTAGTGCCGAAAGGTCTTTCTTGAGACTGAATAAAATTGTCTGGCGTTAGCCAGAACAAAATCAGTAAAGTGACGGTCGGCACTAATGGATTAATCAAGAACATAATGGACAATTAAATACATCAATTTCTCTTATCACTTCACCCCACATTCAAACTGGTTTCATTATTCTTTGTATTAACCTTCTAATATAAGTATATGTCCTTGTTTGTAAGCTCCTTTCAGTTTTATACTGGTTTCATTATTCGTTGTATTGAAAGAAGTTTCACCAGGACATTTAATTATGGAAAAACGTTACCAAGGAAAGTGGAATGCAAATGTGATGTCAAATTACTGCGGGACATTCAAAACAAATGCTTCTGATGCAAGGCTATATAAGAAAATCTTCACCTATTTGATATGACTGATTTTACAAAGAACACCTACAAACTTTCATCAAAGAGACAAACAAAAGGTTAAAATGTATTAATTGCTACCTGGTGACCCAACTAACTAATTAATTAGTTAATTATAGTCTCTTATCAACATATAAAATTACAAATTGCTGATAACTTGGGCAATATATATATATATATATATATATATATATATTATATATATATACAGGGTGACCCATAAGTCCCAATCGGTTATAATTAAAGCGAAAATACAAAAAATCAAACAAAGTACAACGTTTATAATAAGTTTAGAAATATTTATTGTTTATTCAAAGTGCTTTAAGTATAACCAATTGGGACTTATGAGCCACCCTGTGTGTATATATATATATATATATATACAGTGTGTGTGGTGTGTGTGTGTGTATATATATATATATATAAAGTAATGGGTATTCCAAAAAAATTTCAAAGTGGGTTCTCTGTGAAGAATCCTTGAGATTACAATGTTAACAGCAGTAATGTTTCTTTGCAATTTAAATATTACATTATTAAAAAAAAAAAAAAATTGAAGTAATTGTAAATGAGTCAGATTTTGTAAACCAATTTACGTCTTCAGAAAGTGTAAAAGGAAAAAAAACATTTAGAAATTAGTAAATAAATTCAGAAAACATCGAAGATCACGGTTTCTTGAATCTGACATATGAAGTTACCTTTCTGTAATGTTTTTACGAGATTTTTATGGAAGAACTTTTTAACTATTTTCTCTTTATAATTTCTGAAAGATAATTATGATTTATTGTACAAATAATATGCTTACATGTGTATATATATATATATATACACGATAAGTATCTATTATCGACTTTAGTGGACCCTCAAAAACACCTGGCCTTAGTTTTATTTTTAATTTTTACGTTTTATGGTCACTGTATGTAAAATGTTTACCATCTCATTCCTTTGTTTTTCCTTGTTTACGCCTTGTTTCTTGATCACTTTCACTCTTGTGCGTTAATCTGTAATAATGCGAAGGTGCGGTGATGTAATTTAAGAGGAATATTAATGCTGTTTTTCGCTTCGAGATTTCATGCAATACACGTTTGTATCGCGTTCATTTCGTAATCAATTAATTACCTTTACGTTATACAGTAATGATCATTTTATAGTTTCTTAATATTTAATCAAAATACAATTATATGAATTCGAAAAAAAAATTAATGAAAACAAAAAGTAGGATGCTGCTTTAACGAGACATAACATATATATATAGTAAGTCTGGACCCATAGGGAAAAATAATAAAATTACAAAATAGTCCAAAACTTTATTACATAATCTGTTCAAAGTGTCCGCCGTTGTGTCGCACACATAGTTGAAGACGCAATCTCCACTGCGACAGCACTTTCTGAATCACAGTCGCAGAAATTTCTTGACACGCCTCCACAATGCGTGCTTTAAGGTGGAAAATGTTCTGAAGTTTGACCTCGTACACTTTAGCTTTCAAGTGGCCCCACAAATAAAAATCATAATAAAAAATAATAAAAAAATAATAATAATAAAATAATAATAATAACATAATAAAAAAATATATTATAAATCCCTATGGGTCCAGACTTACGGGACACCCTGTATATATATATATATATATTTTATGTTCGGGAAGAACATATATATATATATATATATATATATATATATATATATATATATATATATATATATATATATATATATTTTCCTGCCTAGGTTTCACAGTATTATGAATCGCCTGATCTTACTCACCCCAATTACCTATTCTTCAGTTATGGTGTGCGCACATTGATTTCTTTACCTATTCATTCTAAAGGATTCTCATTAGTTACGTATTATTATCATTTAATCCAAGAATAGAAAAGAAATTCAACTTTTCAGACTTTAGAGGGCAAGTGAATAATCACATTCTCATTAGACAAAATTTCTCTACTATAAAGCTGTAAAAATTCTCCTACCCTCCTGTCTGGGTTCTCTGTGAGGGTAGGGGTATCAAAGATGGAATAATTCTCAAATTCTATTTTATTGGCTATAACCATTTTTTTATAAGCTGTTGTTTTTTTAATTCGTGGCAGTACACTCACTTTTGGAGGGATTTGTGGGTCCTCAGTTGGGTATACAAGACACTCTCAAAAAGTTATTGAACTTTGTCTGGGTAAAACTAAAAGTTTCCTTTTAGTTTTGTTTCAGAATATCTGTGAAATATTACGAGGAACTACTACATTCATACCATAACTAGGGATGTTACGGATGTCAAAAAATTGACATCCGTGGATCTGGATGCCGTTGCCGATACTGTATTTAGCTTTTATATCCGCGGATGCGGATGCGAACATTTGCAACATCCATAAACCCATAATCCATAATCCATAACCCATTTATTGTTTTAATTAGCAAGGGTAGTTTCTCCAAACGCAGTATAGTACCTGGATCGGTAATTCGAAATATATCACGTATTGGCTATCTTTTTTATAGTACCTCCCGGTGGCTCTCGTTATTGGTCTTTTCCAGTGGCTGCAACCTAATCAAGAGTCTGGTTGCTACGATCTGCATGTGGAGAAAATTGTTGTTATATACGCTAGTGTTAATTAAGTTGGCTGTTGAAACACGGACCACCAGACAACTTGTTACGGCAGTATTTTACTCAAATTATTTATTAAAATATTTTTACTGGTAGGCTTATATAATAATAATAATAATAATAAAATAATAATATCATTTACTGGTGTATAATAATATACTGTTTACTCTGCATTTTGAAGGATACTTTCCTGTTATTTCTAAGTGGAAGCTAGAAAATCAAATCAAATAATAATGTACAAGTTCTAGAACATCATCGTTCTAGATAGTAATGTCAAGGTTCTAGAAAATCATCGTTTTGTGAAACCATAAAAAATAAATTATCTAAAATGTGAAGGATTATTTTAATTATAAATTAAAATTAATTAAGATTAATTCTAAAAATAATTTTTTTTTTAGGGAAAACCCCCTTTTTTTTTTTTAATCACCCTGTAGTATTAGATATATCATATATAAAAGGGGGTTCCTTAAATTTGTATCGTTTCAGGATAATATTTTGAGATGAATTAAGCATAATTATGTCAATTTAACTAAAACACGTATTAATTAAAGCCAAGAGTTAAATTCAATGAGATGCAATAACCGCATTTCTTTATAAACAGTAACAAAATGTTGAAACTGTACCGTAATTTATTCAACATAATTTTTTTATTCACTTTCAACAGTAATAATTTTGATAACTACTTCCGCTTATTTATAAGTCAGTATTATTAACGAAACGAACTAGAAGTGCCTTTCGGAAAGGGAATTCAGTAATGTTATTTAAACAATGATGGGGTTCATCATTATTGTCTCAAAACTCTAGTTTAACGAAGGAAGACGTCAGTTAGGCATTAATAATAATGATGATAATAATAATAATAATAATAATAATAATAATAATAATAATGAGGAAGGCTTGGTTTTGGCGAAAGAGACTTTAAGACTCACACACCCGGGGTTCCTGCGCGTGTGCCGACACACACACACACACACACATATATATATATATATATATATATGTGTGTGTATATATGTGTATATATATATCTGTCACCTCCACAAGCATAGTAATAACACAGGCTCAGTCTCTACATTTTAGGCGAGTACTGAAACCATATAATAGTGATCACCAATATAGTCCTATACATATCATGGTGATCTCCCTTTGAAAACTACACGATAAAGACGATGTCTCGCGACGTTTTATATATAAAGAATGAACGAGGAAAACGATTCAAACCGTTAATCTGACAGAAGGAGTGATGGAAAGCTTCTCTCTTTATTTCCTTCTTCGATTCAATAGGAAAATGCATTTGAACAGGAAAAGTGTTGGGGGGGAAATGAATGGAAAAATGAAAGCTGAAGAAATATAGTCGTACATTAACTGAAGTGTTTACTTATATCATTTTTAAAAGTAAAATAGAGAATTTCATCCATTATTTCCTGATCAGTATCGGAATGCACATAATAAAGAGTGTTTATTGTTTATATATATATATATATATATATATATATATATATATATAGAGAGAGAGAGAGAGAGAGAGAGAGAGAGAGAGAGAGAGATACTACTGTATACAATACCAAAAGTATTGGGACGAACTTCTTTCTGCCAATACCCGCATGTATTGGCATGCTGCTGCCTATTAAAGTCAATATTCAGAAGCAGGCTATGTAGATCATAGCTAACAGAATTTGAACTTAGCAACATAGTTGAATGACTAGTATGACTGTGCGCACCAGTGGTAGGCAACCTGTTTTGAAACTGGGTCAATTTGATTTATTGGTAATTTGATAATGGGTCAGTGTTCAAAATTTAAATCAAAATACACTATTTTCGGGACATTTTAAAACAAAAACCGCTCTTCATGTAATAATATTTATTTTGTATATACTATATACTACAATTGACCCGCGGGTCAGAGGTTGCCGACCACTGGTGAGCACGATGCTCGTGTGGAGCCCAGACCAGGCAGACGAAATATTGAAACAAACCATAGGAGGTTAACGCTGAAACTTGGGATGAATAGGGCCGGATGTGTAGCCTGAAATCCATCATCCAGGAGGTGAATAGGTATATAAGACTTTCGGCAAGTATGAAGTATGAAGAGAACTGCCTAAAGAAGGATTCTGTGCAAGGGGTAGCTCCCCACAAGCCATACATCACAGCCCTGAATGCAAAGCGAGCGAGGACTATAACAATGGAATGTTTATCGAAATTGGAGAATAAATCAGTAGAAAGCGTTCTGTGCAATGATGAATCCCAATACACACTATTTGCATCCGATGGCAGAGTCTGGGTGTAGCAACAGCTCGGAGAACGTCTTGATCTTCAGTGCACTGTCCCGACCGTAAAGTATGGAGGTGGCAGTGTTGTGGTTGTGTGGATGGCGTAGCACTCAGAGGTGTAGTGGTTAACATCACTGACTACGAATCCATCGGTCCTGGAATCGAGATCCGGTGACGGCAGGCGGCGTGCAGCAAAACCCAGCTGTTCATCCTTCTACACAATAAAAAAAATTGGTTGGTAGATAAATGGGTACCCTGGGTAGCCTGTGGTTAAGACGCTGGGCTGCTGATCGGGAGGTCATGAGATCGAGTCCGGGCGAGGACTTTGTAATTTCTGACCGCCTGTGGTGGGGCGTGGTACGGATTCCACATTAAACTGTAGGTCTAAGGTGGAGTGACAGGCTTGACCTTCGTCAGAATAAACAATTCGGGCGGAAGCAAAACCAAGGTTAACCAAGGTGTGGGCATGTTTTTTATGGTTTGGACTAGGGCCCTTAACATACAGTATATAAGGTCACAATGATTGCCAGGGCGTATTGTAACACTTTGGAAAAAGGTGTAGTGCCAACATCAATGAAATTTTATGGTGAGGTTTCGCGCATAAGCACAACAACGTCTTGTCACGAAGTCCAGACTGTAACCAACTAGTTCGAGCAGAATAGCGTGTCAGCCCTGGGCCATTAAAGCCATTAAAATTATAATCAAAGTCAGGTATAGGCCTTACAGTACACCCTATTAAATATTGGTGAACGGTTATATTTTTTTATATTTAAGTATGTTGCTCTAATAATTTTAGCATATATATATATATATACGAACGAGAGGAAGGGCGACAAGCTTGACCTTCATGAAATGAGGAATCATCGCACGGAACATGTGAAAGGTTGAAATGTGTATACAGTATATATATATATACACACCACACGAGTATTATGTAAATATAAATATTAAGAAATATAATTTAAAATCTCAATGAAGACCAAAAATAAGTGAATCTTATTAAACAAATGATAAATCTGATATCTCTTTGAAAGTAGATTCGTGTCACGGCAATCAAATAATAGAAAAAGATGTTGGCTGTTCCGTCTGACAAAACAAGTCATGATTGTTCAATTTTAAAAAGATTTTGACTTTGTGAGAATTTCGATTCATTTTATTTTTTAATATTTTATACCTATTCAAAAAGTAAATAAATAATGTATAGATACAGCGTTGTATCACGAAGCCGCATAGCTACACTATATATATATATATATATATTAATATAATATATATATATATATAAACTTGCATATTATTGTTTCAAACATATATATTTCATCGTCCTTAATCCGTTTGCTGCGCAACCCGTAATATCACGGGCTGTCGCTTCTGACCATTTCTGCGTAGCCCCGTATATACACGAGTTTAAACTTTAAACTGAGCTGTCTCTTTGCGTAGCCCGTGTTTTTTTGGTTCGACTCTTAACTGGACGCTCGCGTAGTTAAAGGGTTAATAGATAGAGCGTTTTCTTTAGACCTAAATCACTCAGTTCTTCTGTTTTTAATTGGTTGTATATTTGTAACCTTCGAACTTCGCCATCAAAAAAGTTGGACCTTTTCCAGTTTGTGTACCGTTTTTCATATAATTTATTTTTGAGAATATTTTTGTTAAAACTAACGAAAATATCACGACTTAACCTAACCAATTATCAAGAGCGTACAGTTGATCTATTAGTAAATAGTAAATACTATTCCAGAAACAAACAATGTTATAATTAATAATAGATCAACTGTACGCCCTTGATAAATGGTTAGGTTAAGTCGTGATATTTTCGTTAGTTTTAACAAAAATATTCTCAAAAATAAATTATATGAAAAACGGTACACAAACTGGAAAAGGTCCAAAAAGTTTTAATCCCATTTCAGTGGTATTTACTGAAAAGGACTGAAAATTTCTTATTCAAGCATCAATTTCAATTTTTCAAATATAGGATTTTCTCCATTTTCTCCAATGACCACAATGGAAATTTGTGAATATTGTAAACAACGTATCTTTAGTTTGTTTAAAGCATAATAATCAGTCATGAGGGCCAGATACTGGCACTGCTCTCAGGCCAACTACCGCGGCTCATTGTTCTAACTCCTGTATTATTATGATGGTTATTATTCTTATTTTTATTATTATTATTATTATTATTACCAGCCTCATCAGGGTTCGAACCCCCAACCTCAGTGTCTTCAATTTGTTTATAAGAAAATGGTGTTATCCACCTAGCTACGAACATTGGCTAGTTTAAAGTATGGGTTATAATGTCCTAAAAAGGATATAAATGAAAAAAAAGGTAAATGGAGGGTAAAAGAGAGGTAAGAAAAACAAGGGTTCAAAGGTGAAAATAAAGGTTTGAGGGTATAAAGAAAGTCAAATTTGTGGTCCACATTTTATGTAGTTAAAACAGTCACTGAAATCTGAAACTCACGATTTTTACAACTTGGTGTCATAAAAACAACTTTAACCAAGAATATAATAATAACTGGTTGTATTAAATATATAGAATCCTGTTGATTAGTACCTCCAATTAAGGTACGTATGTACCTTAGTACTTAGTACGTATGTACATTTATTTTCTAGAATATTGGTGATGTAATATACACATTCCACATTTTGGGATTATTCTTAAATTTACATCTTGAAGAATACACATAAAACTGTAGTTCATTTTTGGTTTTATTTTAAAAAAAATGGGTACATATTAACATCAATATATATATATATATATATATATATATATATATATATATATATATAATATATATATTATATATATATATCTTCTTCAAGATGTTGATTTAGCTCCCCTGAATAGATTTAATTAATGTAACATCTTCACAAAGGATGTAATTATTCTCTAAGCTCAAAAAACATCGTAAAAAATTGATGCCTTTTCAAAACAAAAACTTACTTCAGAATTTCTGGTTTGTTTTCCACATTTATTTTTCTGTAACATAAAAATTATCTTTCAAAGTATTACATTGTATTATTACTATTATTATTATTATTATTATTATTATTATTATTATATATAAACCCATCATCTATATGTGAACCAATGTGGTAAATATATATATATATATATATATATATATATATGTTGATATGCTACCTACCTTACTGGACTGGATTTGTTTTTTGCAATTTATTAATTTGAACGTACGTCACTTACGTAAAATTTCAAAAATTTTAATTTCCATGTGATGTAAAAATAAAAATGTAACCTCATAGAAACGAAGATTTAAAATTATTTCAAAGTATAAATATGCACACAATACTTAATATTAATTTACAAAGTAATCACATAAAAAACATTAAAAAACATTCGTAATATTTTAAATCTACATAAACTTCCATCTCGAATAAAAAAACAAAATATTCAAAGTACTTTTCAAAGTATACATTTTTCTGTATTAATAAAAAACTACAGAAAATCTCTCAGTAAATACTGTGAAAAGAGAGAAATAACCGTAAAAAATTGATTAATTTACTAAAAAGTATCGTAAAAAAAAAATCCTCATTCTTTTCCAAAACATCATCAATGTATCGAAAAATACACGTGAAAGAATGTATCGTACAATGAGATACTTTTCAAAGTATACATTTTTCTGTATGAATAAAACTACAGAAAATCTCTCAGTAAATACTGTGAAAAGAAAGAAATAATCGTACAAAATTGATTAATTTACTAAAAAGTATTGTAAAAAAAAATCGTCATTCTTTTCCAAAACATCGTCAATGTATCGAAAAATACACGTGAAAGAATGTATCGTACAATGAGATTTAATATGCGATACCTCATAAACAATACCTCGACATAAGACCGCCAAAATACACGATGCAAAATTCTATAACATTTGCTTAAAAGAGACCAAAAATATCTAATCAAAATTGATAAAAAGGAATTCAAAACAATTGTACCGTTCACGTAATCTTTGAAATCTTATCTCCGGCGAAGGGATAAGGTGAGTTGGGATACTGGTACGCAAGTTACCAATTCAGTTGCTAATTAATCAACCAAAGTTACCAATTTCAGTTGCTAATTAACCAACCAAAGTTACCAATTTCAG